>VZRS01009808.1:187173-261778 GCA_013398055.1 Ifrita kowaldi
TTATGATTTTTAACAGCTTTGGGAATTCCACCATAAACCCAGAGCTCCCAAGCTCACTTCTGGCAGACCATTCCCTGCTGATCTTTTGGGATTTCTCCCTCTCCTTTCCCTCCTCTACCCATCGCTCTGTAACCCCTCTGGGACAGGAATTGTCTATTCCCCCATAAGTTCTCCGCATTTGTTCTCAAACAGAGCCCCCGAGGCAACAGCATGATGCAAAAAATAAATAATTTAAAATCAAACCTTTATCAATCTCACAAGATCCTTTCTCCAGCCCTGCTTAGGTACTGCACTCAGGGCTTTTGCAGGAGCTGAGGAAAAATGAACAGGCAACTTGGGCACACCAGGCTATTCATACATTAGGCAATAATTATAATGTATATTAACTGCCTGGGTGTTGAAAGAGTCCCAGCATGAGATTGCTTCCCTAATAGGAGACAGGAGTGATAAAAGACAGTAATAGATTGCCTTTCAGATGTGGAATTAAAAGCAGCAGCTCATTAGATTATTTTTTTTTCACAGCCTCTAATCGCAAGTAGTTTCTTTTCAAGTCAGATTTCCATTTCCAAGGCTAAGCTCGGCAACACAAACAGAAATTAAAGAGGATGAGGGGTCCTATTCTGACCTCTCCAGGATCACAGGAAGGGAGAGTAACTGAGCTCAGCTCGGCAGTGCTGCCCAGCCCACCTAGGCAGCCGTCTGAAGAGACTGTCATCAAAAGATCAGGATTTGGCAGCTTTTTTTTTTCTGCTTTTTTTTCTCTTTAAAAGGTAGCTGCAGCCCCTAAATTTCCTTTTTTTTTTTTTTTTTTAGAGATAGCCTAGAAGATAAGGCTTTTGAATTAGAACAATCAAACAAAAAAATTAAGTTGCTTCAAAGCAGTGGCGGAGATTCTTAAAAAACTGACATTTCCACTTACTGTTCCAGTTTGTCTCTAGCAAGGAATGCTTTCCAGACAACTTTGGCTGCTGTTTTAAACAGAAAAGTATAGAAAGCAGGAGAAGAAAGAGCTGGATTTTTGCTGAGCTGGGAAGCACAGTAAATAACATTCATTAGGTTCTCCCAGACAGTTTTAATGACTCAGAGTTTTAAATCATTCATTCAACATCTTTACAGGCCAAAATACAGTAAGGTTTCAAACTCAAATCCTTTGGCAGGAGCTGCATAATCCATAAAACATTTCAAGGGCAGGAATACAGGGGGAGAGTCAAAAAGGTATAAAATTAGGCTGGGAATGGTGTTGCTGGTCAAATTTCATCTAAATCAGCAGCTAAGTCCGATTTTATCTGTATTGATGGCACCTAAAAATAAAGAAGTCTGGAGCACCTCTGTCTTCCCACCCGCAGATCCAGGCCAGGCACAGCCACGTGCACATTTTGGTTGCCAGGCATGGGTTAACCAGGTTTCACCATCCCTGATTTTAGTAGCTGAGCTCTTAAACACAGATGGAGACTTGGATCCAGCAGCACAAAAGCTGCATTTTTTTCCCCTGTGCTGTCCACTTACCCTGGATGGGAAATGAGCTCTTCAGCAGATGAGGGTTTACACAAGATTCATGCAGGAAGCCAGGCCTGGGCTTTAGGGCTAGCTGAAGGCTCCAAAAATGGCATGATCCATGTCCCTTGGGAGCGATCCCACTGTGTCCTTCCAAGTGGGGTGCCAATGCTGCTGGTCCTGGCAAGCAGGGGAGCTTGGGCAGCTGGGAATTGTCTCTGGAAAGTGGAGGCAAAACCCTGCAGCTTGGTCACAGCTCTCCTCGAGGAGCAGGAGGATGCAGGGAGTGCCCAGGAGCTTTTCTGGAGCCAAGGGGCTGGTTTTGGGTGCATCCCTGTGGGGTATAGTCACTGGAAGTCCATCCCCTTGCCCAGCTCACTAGCTTGAGGTTGGTTATGGTGTTTTTTCCTGCCCTCAGCATACTCTGGTGCCAGTCAAAGGGAGTTTTCAGAGTGGTTTAGCACCTGAACAGGGAGAAAAGTGAAGCGTGTCCCCAGAGCCCAGCAGGGCCATCACCCACAGGAGCCCTTCTGGCTGATGGGTGCAGACCTTACAGCAGCAGCAAGTGGTGACATGGAGCAGGTGACACCAGCTCTGCCACAAGCCAGAGCCCCCCAGACCGACCCACAGTGTCACAGCCAACCTGCAGCAATCCTGGGCCCCAGCTGTGCTGGTGCTGAGGGAAGAGAGAGACCCGGTGTGACTGAGCTGGGCTGTTCCCAGAGAAGGAACTGCACCTTCAAACCCAACTGCAGCAGCTGGCAGGGAGAGAGCAGGGAGGGAGCAGGGAGGGAGCAGGGTCTGGCCTGAGAGGGATGGAGTCGTGGTGGGGAGTTAAAGGCAGCATCAGTTGGCCCAGGAGCTGTTTACTGGGACACACACACACAGAGCAGGGCCCCTGGGGGAAAACAACCCGTGGGGGAGATTTTAAGGAAAGCCTTTAGGATTTTGGCAACTGGAGAGGCCAGGGGTCCTGCAGAGGCACCAGCTCATCTGGGGGTGGCTGAAGCTGAGCTGATTTTTGTCATTTTAGTATGAAAGTGCTTGGGGTGAGCATGGTTGGGGCCCAGACCTCACTTCCAGTGGTGTAAATCAGGAGTGGAGCCAATGCCATCCATCTGCTGGGGCAGGGTTTGCCCAGAGGTGATGAGAAGCAGGGAAGATGCTTTTCTGTGTGTTGGTTTGACAAACATGGTGTTGTGGTGGAGACATCCAGGAGAGCCCTGCGAGGGGAAGGAAGGGAACCTGCAGGATTTCCCATCTGTCAGCCATCACCACCTCCTCCATCTCCGCTGTCAGACAAAGAAGGGTTTGCAGGAAGGCGCTGTGGTCTGGGCAGGAAAGGGGTTTCATCCCTATCACCCCACACTGCTGCACATGTTGATGGTTTGATGCTTTCCCTGGCTCAGAGGTGCTCTGCCCGGATCAGGTTTGCAGCTGTGTGCCACAGCTGGGCAGATTATCCAGCACTGGATATCAAACCTGGAGTCAAAACCAAAAGCCCACAAACCCAGAGCCACTCTCCAGCCTGGCTCTGATCCCCAGCTCCATTTGTTCCTCCAAAGCCCTTTGACCGTTTACTTCCCAGAAATAGGATCAGGACTTAAAAGCAGCCATTAACCCCCCTGCAAAAAGTCCCCATGGATTAATTTTTGTTGCTAAATATTCTCCCCCTGCTCCCCCTTCCTCCTGGTATCCTGTTGCATGGAGGGCTTGAGCACAAAAAAATGCACAGCTGAAAAGGAAGCATCGCCCCGAGAAAACCAGGAAACCAACCCAGGAGTGAGCCCTTCCCTTTGCTGCTCCATGTGCTAAATCCATTGGAGATGAGCAGTTCAGACCAAGAAACCCCAGGACTTCCCTCTCCCTCTCTCTTTCATGATTACCCAACCCACCTACAAGCAGGCAATAAAATCCTGCAGCCACATCAACAAAATTAGATCAATTCCATGGCTTCACTTCCACTTTGAACCTTATCAAATTACTCCTCATCCTGAGGATCCTGGGGAATAGCTCTTTATGGGAAGAGCACAAAATCAAATTAAAGATTCATTCAAATTAAAAGGTTCATCTTTAAAAGAGGCAGGGCCAGGCCAGAAGGAGCTGAGGAAAGTATTTTTTAATGAGCTCGGTGGCAGGAGTATCTTTAATAATAGATTTGATGGGGGGACCCTGGAACCTGGCAGCACATGAGGCATTTCCCTCCACACTGGGATAAACCAAGTGGCACAGGTGTCCCCACACACCAGTGTTGGTAATGCTCCCTCTGAGTCCCAGATTAAATTTTGGTGATCAGAAGAAAAATGTGACATCGGTCTTATGGACTGGCTGAGCCAACAGCACAAGGGAGAAAGCACCTAAAAGAAAAAGAGAAGAAAAGAGTTATGAAAGAAAATTAATTCTCTGGTAGGATGAGACCTCTGGTAACTTGGCTGTGATCCTTCCTGGTTCTGGTTTGAAAATAAACTCAGCAGGAGAATCACAGAATCGCAGAATGGCTGGGGTTGGAAGGGACTTTAAAGACCATCTCCTTCCAGCCCCCTGCCATGGGCAGGGACACCTTCCACTAGCCGAGGTTGCTCCAAGCTCTGTCCAACCTGGCCTGGAACACTGCCAGGGATGGGGCAGCCACAGCTTCTGTGGGAAACCTGTGCCAGGGCCTCAGCATCCTCACAGTCAAGAATTTCTTCCTAATATCCAATCTAAACCTACTTTCTTTGAGCTTAAAGTAATTCCTCCTTGTCCAGTCACTCCGAGCCCTTGTCCAGAGTCCCTCTCCAGCTCTCTTGGAGCCTCTTTAGGCACTGGAAAAGGGTCTGAGGTCTCCCCAGAACCTTCTTTTCTCCAGGCTGAACCCCAAATCTCTTAGCCTGTCTCCAAAGCAGAGGTGCTCCAGCCCTCAGAGCATCTTTGCTCCATCAGGTCCATGTCCTTCTTATGTTTGGGACCGCAGAGCTGGATGCAGCACTCAAAGCAGTTTCTTAGTTTAAATCACCCATCCACATCCATGGCAGAACTGCCCCATTCCCAGGACAAAGATGCTGGGCTTCAATTTTTCTTCTATTTGAAAGGTAAAGTTGAAACTCCACTGCTCCACGTCAGGGTTCTTCCCAAACCCTGCCTGTTCAGAAATGGGTTTTCACACTGTTCACTGTAAAATGCTAAAAAAACCCAGGATCTGTGTAGGGGTGAGCAGAGCTTGTGAGTGCCAGGACTGCAGTGCCTCAATGGAGATGCTGCTTCCAGCAGCAGGGACGTTTTCCAAGGCAACAGAGAAACTGAAGACCTTCAACCTGACTTTGAAATGCCTTCCAGTTTGGGGGAAGGAGGGGAGAAGTTTGAGGGGGTGATGTGGGACTTGTGCCCTTGGATAGTCTTAGAGAGTCTCAGGGCAGCACCTATATATAGATATGTGTATAAATACACCTATACATATGCATGTGTGACACATTGCAATCAGTCTGTCTGCAGCTGCTGACAGGGACAGTCCAATCCTTGCCAGGAGGGAAAAATCAGCTGGACTCTGCTGAGAAAAGGGAGGAGGATACAGAAGTCAACTCAGAAAATTAAGGTGGAAAACAAAAATAGGATTGATCTGCAGCTTGAGGTTTTGGGGCACAATTTGCTTTTCTCTTTGTTTTTCTCCTCTTTCCCCACCAGCCTCTGTGCCTGGCTGAGCTCTTGCCCCTTCTTGCTGCCAATTTGCTTTCCTGCAGCCCTTTGCAATTGTCCAGTGCCCGGGAACCTCCTGGAAATCCTCTGCATGGCTGGGGCAGGAGGTGATGAGTTCAGTGGTGCTGGAAAGGGAGCCAGGGCTGGAAAAAAAACCAGTTGCAGATTTTTTTTGAGCCCCAAAGCCCTCCCTCTCTCCCCTCCCACGCCCAAAATGTTCCCAAAAATGGCACCTCTGGCTCACAGAGAGCGCCTGTCTCCTCTGGCTGCCCCCTCCCCACTCCCCTGGCGGCCTGGGAAGATGGGATGAAGCCCTCCCTCTTTCAGGATGGAATATTGCATGATAAGTTTTGATGCAATTGACTGCAAAAAGGCTGGAGAGCTGGGAAGCATCCTCTAGGCAGGCTTGAGGCCACAGAGAAAGGCTCCAAAGTGCTTCAAAACAGCCCCCTGCTCCCTGCATGGGTTAGAAACAACTGGTTTGGTCATTTTCTTTTTCTCAGGGGCTGTTTCCCATCCTTGCCTTGCCCTGTGGTGTGGTGTAGCTGCTCTCAGAGCTGGGCAAGGAGGGGTTTTGAGGGGTGTGAGGGCTCTCAGCTGGCACAGGGGCCGTGAGGCTGCTGGGGTGTTCATTCCTGACAGGGGGCAGGGAGAGGTGTCACCCCCCAGCCCTGGCCTCCAGCTCACAGCCCCCTCACCAGGAATTTAAACTAAATTCTTTATTCATAACTTGTGTTTTACTTGCTGTGGAAGCATTTCTGCTTAAAAAACAAACAAAAAAGGGATACAAGGGCATGTAGGACAAGGGGTAATGGCTCTAAACTAATCCTGAATCCCTCGGGATGGCTGGCACTCAGAAGTGCCAACGCCTGACCAGAGCATCAGGAGAACAACTTTCCCTGCTGATGCTTCAGTTTTCCAGCACAGCCATCCACTGAATCCTTGAGCTGAATGGGATTTTTGTACTTGCTGAAGACATTTTTGTCCTCAGCAAAGCACTGCTCAGGGACCCCAAATGGGGAATAGTCAAATCCCCTGAGCTGGAATAGCGTATTCCCATGTTCTGAAATGGCTGCACTCTAAAAACACATTTTTAAATGTTTCTGCTGCCACATGGCAAATGCCCTCAATCCCCACTTGGAGAAGGTCCCTTGGAAAGCAATTTATGATGAGTTTTGTTTCTTAATTAGAATGTGGCTGCATAAAAAGTTATAAAGAGGCCGCTGGGGTTTTCTTTTTACTTTTTACAGCAGCTCCTTGGGGAAAAAGGCCTTACTTTAAACCATGAGAAGGAATCCAGAGGGCTCTGGTGCTCTCCTGATGAACTCAGGGAAGCTGATCCTGGGGGAAATGGCCAGACAGGCAGCTCAGGTCCATCGCTCTTGTCTTCACCCACCCCAAAACCCCCACCATCCCCCCTGCAAAGGACCTGCTGCAGGCTGACTTCCCACTCAAGGATGGTTTCAAAAGGCTCAATTTAGCACCAGATGCAGAAGCACCATCCGTGGTGACATCACTTCCAGCCACACCCCCAACACTTCTCCTCTCTCCTTCCAGCTGCCTTGGCCAAGAGTAAATTGAAGAATTGCAATGAAAAATAAGAGAAATGGAGAAATTGATGGTTTCCATTTTACATGGGGTCTGGGGGGGTTCAGGGACCTCCATGATGGTGCAGCACTGCCATTGATACCAGCCTGGTTAAAGACAGACTTTTCCAGGAGTCAAACACTGGCAAAAGCTCCAGGAGAGCAGCCCAGCTGCATTTTTCCATTGCTGCTCACAGAAGTGCCAGTGAAGGGTCTGCAAAATTTCTCCCAGCATTTTGATTTTCTCTTTTTGTAGCCTCATAACCACTTAAAAACACTTCTTCTGGAGGAGCAGGGGTCCTCCAAAATAGGGAAGATAATAGTTCTGAAAGGAAATAATTCTACAGTAGGATGAGACCCCCAGGACTTGGCTGTGCTCCTGCCTAGTCCAGATTTGAAAACAAACACAGCAGGAGACTCATGGAATCACAGAATGGTTTGGGTGGGAAGGAACCTTGAAGACCATCCAGTTCCAACCCCCTGCCATGGGCAGGGACACCTTCCACTATCCCAGGCTGCTCCACGACCCATCCAGCCTGGCCTGGAACACTGCCAGGAATGGGGCAGCTCTAGCCTATGCCAGGGCCTCACCACCTTCACAGTCAAGAATTTCTTCCTAAACTCTAATCTAAATCTGCCCTATTTCATCTTAAGGCCATTCCCCCTTGTGAACCAAGCAAAATGCCTGGATCTACAGATGATGGAGGCAGAAGTCTTTCCTTGCTGGCTCCCTTTGGAGAAATACACACAGTAAATACGATCTACGCAGCAGCTCCCATGCTAAACAAAAGGCAGGCAACAGTTCAGCAGTTTTCCTGCTCCTGAAGGTGGAAAATCTGTTTGGCTACACTCACCCACTTCCCGAGTTGTTGGCATATCCCAAAGAGAGCATGATATTCCCGTGTTCCGTAGGAGCAGCATAACAAAACAGACAGACCGAGAAATCAAGGAGCAGCACAAAAGCCATAAATACCAACCACAGCGCTGAGCCAATTAGCGAAACAAGAGAAATCCAATTCAGCCCTGGGTTTTCACTCAGAGGCAGGAATGTCTCTGCTGCAGCCAGGGAAGTTCACGGGTGCTGGCAGCTCTGTGAATTCACCTCGTGTAAACTCAGCAGAGAGATGAAAAATACGCTCCTGCTCCAGGCAAAGCTGCTGAGGAGCTGCAAAGTGGCTGAGAGAGGACTCTGTGGGCAGATTAATTTGAGGATCAATGAAGTAGCCAGAGCAGCCAAAGGAGCTCAGCTGGACACATGGGTGGGTCGATGGGGATATGTGAGCAGTGCCAGGCCTGGCCAGTGAGTGAGAGCCACGGGTCAGAATCAGCACTTAGAAACAAGGCTGGAATCAAGGCTGATCTTATCTCCTTGCTGTGAGGAGTAACCCCACACAAAAACTACAGCACCCACACTGCTGTGGTACTTGGAAGGTCCTTGAATGGCAGAGAGCACAGGGAGCACCACAATATCCTGGGAAAGACACACACAAAAGCAGGGACAGAGTGATTCGTGGCAGTAGCTCTCACCCCTGATGGAGAGATGTCTTCCAAGCTGGGATTTAAATTCAGTTCCTGAGCTTCTATTGGTTTGAAGTCAATGTCTGATGCCCCAAGCAGCAGTGCTGTTTTGCCTTTATTAACCTGTAACTAAATAAAAGGTTTAAACCAGCTTTTACACAAAGTTCCTGTATCACTGTCACTGCTTTTTGGCTGCAGGAACCACGGCTTTCTGAATTTCTCTTCACAAACAGAAGGCACCAGGAACAGGCTCTGCTATTTTAGTTCATGCAGACATTTTGGCATTGCAGCCAGTCCTCATCAGTAAGAGCAAATGTGGCACTGGTGACTTCAATGCTGAAGAACAAGCTTTGAAACTCCTGATGCTGCTGTTTGGACGCTCATCACCTTCAAAAATGGGGATATTTGGGATTTAAAGGAGGTTGTGCTGCACCAGTGACCTGCAGTGCCAGTCCACAGAGGACAGAGCAGCCCAGCCCCGCCTGAGGGGATGCAGGAGCACAAACCCTGAGCCAGTGTGAAGTCTGAGCATCCCAAGGCTCACCTCAAGGTGAATCATCCAGGGAACACCAGCCCAGGAGGGCACAGGCAGTGCAGAGCAGCAGTGAAATGGGCGCCTCACCATGGCCTTGCAAGAGCCAAACCCACCCCTAACCTGTCCCCAAGTGCCACATCCACAGGCCTTTTACATCCCTCCAGGGATGGTGATTCCCCCACATTCCTGGGCAGCTTGTTCCAATGCTTGACAAGCCATTCCATGGAGAAATTTCCCCTAATATCCAATCTAAACGTCTCCAGGTGCAACTTGAGGTTGTTTCCTCAGGTCCTGTCACCTGTTACCTGGGAGAGGAGACTGATTCCCACGTCACTCCAACCTCCTTTCAGGGAGTTGTAGATGGATGGTTTGCTCCATCCTCTGACCAAGCACAAACCCAGGGATTTTCAGCCATTTCCTGCTACCTGTGGTGATGCCTGAAGGGTGCAGGGAAGGGCCAGATGATCTGGCAGGGGGACAGGAGCAGGAGGTCCTTTTGCAGCCATTTCTCAGCTCAGCTGGGGCAGAGGGTGGTGGGGTTTGGCGCATTCATCCTTTGGACATCACCTGTGAAGGGTGCACAGGGGACAGAGCACACCTCCCTCCTCAACCCCAGCACAGAGCACTCCCACCCACCACCACCTGGAACAAATCCCTCAGCTGGGACAGGAACGGAGGACAGGGAGCAGCAGGAAAAATTATTTTATTTAATCTCCACTGCAAGCACCAGGAGCCTGTGTGTAAGCTGGCTTTGCAGCACCAGCACCTCTAAAGCAGAATTTCCTGGCTGAGTGAGAAAGCTCTCTGTTAAAAAATCAACTTAACAAAAGGCAGATTAAAAACTATTTCTTACTGAAAAACCCAGATCCCTAATTTCTGCATGTGCTGGCTGCCGTGAGGCACAGTGTGTAATGCATCCACACACACCAGCCCACAGTGTGAGGGCTGAAATCCTACACCCACCAGTTTGTCTGAGGGAGGAAACGTTATCAGATTAAAGATCAGCAAGATTTAAGGACTGGTAGAGCATTTATCACAGTGGGCTTTGCACTCATCTACTTTATGTACTCAACCAAGATTTACTCGGAGTTGTCATTATTTGGGCTCTGAGGAGAAAACATGCTGGCTCCTTCTCCTTTCTCATCCACAGCTGAGCCTATGCCTAAATTTACCCAAGGGAAGGGGCTCACTGAAGCTGGTACAAGTATTCTTACACTTAAATGTAGAGATGTGTTTTAAATACCCCGTGAAATTGAAGCTTGGGCACAGTAACCCAAAATACTTCCATGTTTCTATGCTTGTCCCCAGCCCTGCTCTTTTCAGAGCTTCTTTTACGTTACTCAAAACATTTGCACACTTAAGTTTTCCTTTTGGTGTGGATAAATTTTCTGTTTGGTGTCAGTTTTACCAGCAGCAGCCACCCAAACAATCCAAATACTTCCAGGGACAAAGTCATGGAAAACCAGCATTTGATCAGGTGCTTGGGTTGCATCAAAAATTTATGTATTACCTTTACCCTAACCCTAAACTATCCAATATCCAAGCACTGTTTTCTTCAGATCATAGAATCATGGAATGGCCTGAGTTGGAAGGGACCCACAAGGATCGTGGGGTCCAGCTCCTGGCCCTGCACAGAACACCCCAAGAATCACACCCTGTGCCTGAGAGCATTGTCCAAATGCTCCTTGAGCTCTGTCAGGTGTGGTGCTGTGACCACTGCCCTGGGGAGCCTGTTCAGTGCCCAACCACCCTCTGAGTGAGAAACTTTTTCTTCATATCCAAATCCAAACCTTTTCCTAATATCCAAAAATCCTTATCCTAATATCCAGATGTTTCATTTGCCAGGCAAAAATTAATTATCACAGTTCCATTCCCATTATATGAAACACATTTTGGGGAAAAAAAAAATCCAAGATGGTTTTTTCCTTAACAAAGACACCTAGCAGGATGCAGAAATAGCTGTAAAATAACAGATGAAGCACAATGTCTGTCCTGCATCCATCTAAGTTCGTGCCATGTTTCTGGTGGTGGCCACGGCACAGGAAAAATCCAATCTGTGACAACTGTCTTGCATTTGCTGAAAACCACATGAATTCCCAGCTGATTTCTTCATGTGAGCATTGCCTTTCCAAGCCATCTCAGAGCTTACAAAATGCTCTTGCAGAGAGGAATGGGCAAGGAACTTTTTAAAGGCAAGAGGACCATGCACCCTGCCTGGAAAGCCAGATCAGTTCTTCTCTGCTTCTGTTTAGGAGCAGCATTCCCAGGCTGCATTTCCAAGAGGTTTTTGGTTTTACAGCTGTCATGACAGCAATTTTCTCAGCTTTGCAAGGTTCCCTCATATCCTGCTCAAACTGGCTTATCTCTGTTTAGAAGTGATGTTCCTACACGGCGTTTTTCAGGAACAGATGTTCCAGCTGATCCCGCATTGCAGCACTCAACATATTTCACAGCCCCATTTTGAAACAATTAGCCTGTCACTGCTGAAAGAAACCTAAACCTTGGCTACTGGCTCACTTTGGAAATAAAAAAAAAAAAATAAAAGAAAAGAAATCAGGAGTAACCTATGATTTATGCTTTCTCCAAATATGCCAAGATGCTCTAAATTTACAGCTCATTAAAATGGCAGCGTGTCTTGGTTCAGCTGCTGGTCCCAAGATTTGTTATCTGGAGAGAAAGATCTCTGGGCAGAGCAACTGGCAAAGAGCTCTCCCAGCACCACACGTGACCAAAAAAAGAAAAAAAAAAAAAGAAAGAAAAAGGAAAAAGAAAGAAGTAAGGAGAATCTTTATTTACACAAATTAAAAGCTAATGGGTTAGCGAGGAGTGTTCAGAGCAGTGGCATCTGTAGCTTTTGGACCACAGGCTGCTGTCAACACACCCAATTTACTGTGCAACACAAGGCAGCCTAATTAATAAGTCCTTAATAGAATCCTAGAATCCTAGAATGGTTTAGGTTGGAAGAGACCTTAAAGCTCATCCAGTTCCAGCCCTGTGCCATGGGCAGGGACACCTCCCACTATCCCAGGTTGCTCCAAGCCTGGCCAGCCTGGCCTTGGACACTTCCAGGGATGGGGCAGCCACAGCTTCTGTGGGCAGATGCTCTGGATTGCAAACACCCAGCAGAGCACCACGGACCCATGGCTGTGATTGCAGTCGTCTGCAGACAACGGCTTGGGAACCATCCAGGCACAGACCCAGTGAATCACAAGATGCAGTGAATGGTTTTGGTGCCATAAAAGCCAAAGGAGCCACAGGCAGATTTATATCAGGGAAGAATTTGATCCCCAACATTAAGCAGCAGTAACACCCACAAAAAAGGAACTTGCAGGCTTCTTTAATGACATTATCTCCTTTTGATCTCGTCGAGATTCCTCCAGCCTATTTCCACTTGGAGAAAGAGAACTCATGGTCATACTGATCCAGACCCAAAGAGTGAGCAAGCACCCAGCAGAGAGCCCATCTGCCACCAATACACACCCCCTGCTTGTCCCTACCTGCTGCTTGGCACCTTCCAGTACCATTTGTAACCTCGTGCACCTTTGTAACCTGCTCCTTGTCAACTCCTTCTTTTACCTTGGAGCAACCTGGTCTAGTGGAAGGTATCCCTGACCGTGGCAGGGGGTTGGAATGAGATGATCCTGAAGGTCCCTTCCAACCCAAACCACTCTATGATTCCCTGTGTCTACCTTTCCCTTCAGAGGGATGAGGGTGGATGAGCCAAGCCCGAGCTGGCAGCCCCATGGCTGACACTTCCTGGCCAGCACAGGGTGCAGTAACAAGGAAGACAACTACAACTGAGTTTCCAGCATGGAGCAGCTGCCAGACCACGTGTCCCTGCTGACACACAGCCTGGAAAGAACAGGTCCAGTCTGCCAGGACCAGGCTGAGCAGGAACAGCATCTCCAGGAGCAGGCTGAGAGCCCAGGCAGGAAGAGCATCTCTGGTGACAGCTCACTAGCGGCAGACGGAGATAGGAGACGAGCTGAGGGTCAGGAGAGGCATTGCAACAACCATGAGCTTCAATTAACTGAAAACAGCAGAGGCTGCCTGAAATAAAGCTCCTTCTCATGTCAGCCGACACTCAAGGCAACTGCATTTTTGATCATCAAAGCAAAACTGAAAAGCTTTTGCTCTCTGCGATTGCTCACGGACCTTCGCTGGGAAGTCATCCTGCCACTCACAAGTTTAGGGGGAGAAATGCTTTCTCAGGCTCCTGGGAGGATCACACAGCAGAGATATGCCAGAACTGTTCCCTGATATTATATATGTGTATCTGATGCAAAATTCATTTTACTCTAAAGCAAGGAGTAGTAGCTGAACTAAGGACAAGAGTGGAGCAGTCAAATGCATGCATGGACCCCTCTGGGCCACTGCTAGTTCCAAATACAGATTTAGCAGCCAACACTCCTCAAAGAAAGGTTGGAAGATGAGATTTGCTCACTTAGAGGCTCTCAGAACAATGGTCCTAGTGGGAAATGACCATTGGGGTGGGCTCATCTCTACCAGCCCTGATCCCAACCATCCAGGGATGTGGGGAATGAACAGAAAGACCCACCTTACCCCAAAGGGGAAGTCTCCAAGAGCAGAGGTGACTCCCATCCTAGAGAGTCTGTTCCAAAAACCATAAGGAGGTGCAGAGGGATAGCAGGGGTGTGGACACCTTCACTGGCCACCAAAGGGAATCCCACCCTCAGCAGAGCCACAGCAACAAGACCCCTGTCTGCCCTTACCAGTTACAGACAGAAAAATAGTTATTCTGCACTGGAAGGCAAAGCATGGATCCAGCACTTATTCCCCCAGGAATATTTCTACAACATTCATCACCGATTAAAGTGATTTTGGGTACCACCACCCCCCCCCAGACTGGCCTTTCTGCCTCTGGGTTCTTGCACATAGCTGGGGGTGCAGCAGGCAGGGACTGAATTACCAGGGTTATAATTCTTGGCTGGGTACTTCTAACTATGGTGAGGCACTGGCAGAGCTCAGCTCACTAATTCACCTCCATGTAAACATGATTATTTTAAATGAACTCCAGACGAGGCTTAACTGTAAAAACATCTCCAGTTTTTGTAGCATTTTTTAGTGTTCAGCTCTGAGTTGTTTTCATTATGGCAAGAACATACCCTTTCTTCAGCTTACAAAGAATATTTTCAGAATTAATGATGCCCAACACCCCCCCAACTATAACACGAAAAGTCACAAGTCTGAAAATTAAGCTGCAGCGGGATTTCATGGTCAGGATTTTCCTGTTCTTAGCCAACCATTCCTTTCCTCACAAACAGGAATGCTTTCAGCTTTCAGAGCCAAGCTGAAGAGAAGTGAAAACAGTAAGAGGTATTCACTTGGCTGCACTTCTTTGAGTGTTTCTGGTGCAGGGCTCCCATTACAGCTTGCGAGGAGAAGTGGCAGAAAAACACTGTGTGTACATGGGAAGGGTTGTACTTTCTCTGAACAGACACGTTTCCAGGAGGCGGCAGATGAAAGAACTGGTGGTACTTCAGACAGGGAAAAATAACATCTTGCCAGTTGTGTTTATTTGTAGGGCCCCGTGATTTATGCCTTCCCATTTGTAGAGGGGTTGAGAGAGGGGTGGATCACGTGGGCTCTGTTTAGATAATCCCCGAGGAAATTCGGAGCACATCAAGCGGGGAGAGATGGGGTTTGTTCTCGTAGATGAGAGAGGCTGGGAAATGGCAGGGAGATGTGAGATTTCCTCAAGATCCTGGAATGAAGTTCAAGGCTCTGATTTTCTGAGAAGATTGAGTGTGGGTTGTGAGAATGAAGCAATTAAGATAAGAACACAAGTAGTTCAGGGTAGGCAGGGATGAACAGTTCTTTGCTGTTATTTACGGGCCTAGTGCAGAAAAAAACAAGGACTTACTCCCTCAAAGACCTTTACCTGTCAAACAATTCAAGGAGTAGATGCAAAACTGTTGCTACAAGCATGAAAGGGGAGTCTCTCACCCTCTGACTCAAACTCCTGCTCTTTGTTTTCCATCTTTGGGCCCCATCTCAACCCTTTGGACCCTCCTGGATTTAGCAGGACTTGCACGAATCAGCCACTATTGTCCTTATAAAGGCCTGTAAGAACCTAAACAAAACCACTGGTGTTTCACACCCTGGCAAACGTCCTTACCACGATTAGAGGAGGCAAGAATGCGACTGCTTTTGAAAAGAAAACACTTATGGCAAAGATGAGTTTAGTTAAAGGATCTGGGGAAACAAAACGAAGCTGAAGGCCAGGCTGGATGGGGCTTGCAGCAACCTGGGCTAGTGGAAGGTGCCCCTAGATTAGAACTGGATGGTCTTTCAGATCCCTTCCAAGCCAGATCATTCTGGGATTCAAAACAAAATCAGCTGTTCAAAGAGGCAACAGCTCAGCAGCCCCAGCACAGGAAATCCCCCTCAGTCTTGAGCTGCAGAGCTTAAGGGCCAGAGGAATCCCTGAGTCTCCAGCACCTGGCACGGTGCTGCCTGGAAAGCTGCTTTAAACACTCGGCATTAGCAGACCTGAGTGCTCTTTAAGCAGCTGCCGGGTTTTCACAGCGAGTGCCACGTTTGATCCGTGGCTCGGTGCCTGCTGCTCTGCCATAGGTGCTGATTAAGGGAACGCAGCAGGGAAGGAGAGGGAAGATGGTATTGGTGTGACAGATGCAGGATGCTGAATGCCCTTCTCCAAGGGCACACCACGCAGGAACAGCACAATTTCCCAGACTGTCAGGATGAAAAGAAAGGGGTGAAAAAAAATGACGGGATGCCACTCACCCAGCCAAATCCTCCGTCACTGCAAGAAGCAGCTCCCAGAACCCATTAAAAATAAGCTCTAAGTCCTCGTTTCAGTGGCAAGATTTTTCCATGGTGATCAAACACTCGGCTCTCCAGGTGATAACAGGCTGCAGGGGAAGTACAACTGCACCTGTATTAAGGAACAGGCACCAACCAGGGGAGGCTTTTTCATCTGACAGTGACAAATTGGAGTGCTGAGACCTCTGGAAGAGCAGGGAACGACCCCACTGCATCCCTGCCTGCAGCCAGGTCAAGGCAATAGGAAGTTAGCAACCTTAATTTGCAGGGCTGGGCACCCCTGCCAGGAGAGAACAGAGCTGAGAGAGTGGTCTAAAGAGTCCCAGCGGCTGCCTTGGCTGCCCAGGGTAAATAGGATGAAGACTGGCACTGCTGGGAGTTCACTGCCTTCCTCCCAAACCTCCCTCCTGGAAGCCGGTCGGGCTTCCAGCTCATCAGCAGAGCAGGCAGCAGTAACAGGATTGCTGCTTCCCAGTTGGTTTCAGTTTTTGGGGGTTTAGTAAAGTTCTTTGCTCAGCACCTGCTCAGCTCTTCAGGTGAGTGATTTTTACATCTCTCTTCTTCCCAACTGTTTTTTTTGGGAACTGCCCTAGACCATGGGCAAGAGCCCCACTGGCTTTTAGTTCAAGAAATTTCAGGGGCTTCACCTACCCCTTCAAGGTCCTCAACAACTTTGGTGCAGGATCTGCCAGCCTGGGGGCCTGGGGCCTTTGGGATGAAGTCTGACCAGAAGGACAATGATTCTCTGCCCCAAGTAAACTCTACAGAGGGGGTGAAAAAGCACCTCTTCCCAAAACGACCCTTTCTTGCCCTGGAAATATTGGGGAATGACCTCCCCCATGATCAAGGCACCTCACAGGCTTCTGATTCCACTTCTTACTTGACTTTTCTCTCCTTTCTGTATTTTAACCTAAACATGAAGTAATGTATACAGAACAAAATAACCCCTGAACTATAAGAATGCCCTTTCTGTACTCACCTCTCAAGGCAGAGAATGAGAGCAAAAGACAAAAATAGGCCTCCCCTTCTACCCAAAATACAACAAAAGCTGCAGACATGGATGCAGGATTGTGGGTTTGTGTTATTGCCATCACAGGAACAAAGCCCAGGCCTTATTCTGGCCTCTGCTCAGCTGGCCACACCACCATCCTGAGATTTCCATAATTTTATTCGGGATTTTTGGAAAAACCTTTTGTTGCAGTTCCCTGACCTGGCTCAAGGATGCCACAACATCGAGATTTGGATAAGTGATCTGGCCACATTCACAACAGCAAAGAAGCAAAATCCCATCCAAGTCCTGGAAGATTGGGGGAGGCATCAACACACGATCAAAAGAACGAATATTTTGAGATAACTTATGAAAGACAGGCATCTAAATCAGGAGTGCAGCAGAGAAAGGGGAATAAAAAAGAGATCTCCATAGGAACAATCCTGCCAACCAGGCAAATATCTCAATGCTTACACAGAAGCTTTCAGCTCCACACACAGAACACCACTGGACACCTATGGGAAGGATGAATTTCCCATGTTGTAACAGTCCCAGAGGATGCAATCCTGCCTCCAGCGCTTGTGCCAAGTGTTAACAGTGAGCTGTTAAACAGTTGCAGGGCTCCAGCTCTTCTTCTATTACATTTCAGACTGGAATCCAACAGAATTTTTGCACATGTGTCATTTTACACATCTGAGTGCTTAACCCACTGGGAGGAGGCTGGCACACATCCTCCGTCAGGACAGAAATGTTATCCTGTAGCAATTCAGAAAGCAAGGGAAGGTCAGCCCATGTTTTTAGCAGCTAATTTTGACAATTTCCATCTCTGAGCTAGGAACAGGAATAACAAAAACCTCACTTTTATCCAATTTCACACAATTCAGATAAGATGAAGTGTGCACATGAGATTTTCTGCTTCTGATACTGAAAACCAAGATAAGCTGAGCAGGGAAGGGTGACACCAGCTGGAGTCCTCTCCCAGAGCCAGTGTTGGCCTGGGAGCTGGGATCTCCTCCTGTGCCAGGAATCTCATGTCCTACCACCCTCACCATACAGCAGCTCTCTTTTATCTTCAGGAAGGGGAGAGAAGGGGGAAAAAAGCCACAGATCTGGATTCTTGAGCACCTCACTTCTAAAATGCCAGATTTTCCTTATCAAAGTCAGAAAAAGATTCTCTGCAAATATAAAAGCTTCTGACATTTCAGTTTTGTGCTTTCCTAGCACTGCCAGTCCAATCCATGAACAAACACTCTCATTCCAGTGCTTTCCCAATGTAAGACACGAGCAAACTTCACCAGGAATTCAGTCAAACCAAAACATAAAGCCAGGGGTTTGGTTTCCACACTACAATCCTGAAATCCAGTAACACCCTCCCTACCCCCTCACCTCTCTGCTGCTGAGATTTAACCGAAAAATAGAGCTGTGTAGAGGTGGTTTTTTAATACTCTTCCTGGATGGAATTCTATTTGATGCTGTTAAGCTTTGATGACATACCCCAATGACTGCCTTGGAAGAAATCCATTTAGCAAGCTTGCAAATCACGCTGTTTCAGTTCTGTGAGTGCCCATGAGAAATGTGCATTTTCAATCATAAAAGCTGTAGAAACAAAATGGAACTTGGAGACACAGACAGAAAAATCCTTTATCAAGGCTTGGCTATGCTCACAGAACATGTGCTTACTATTTCCAACTCCGGAAAACTACTTACAGGAACCTGAAATACAAGATTGAATCCAAAAGTAAGAAACAGATAAATTTCTAGAAGATATGTTATGGGCTTTCTTCCATTTCAAAGTCAAAATGGAGACTCAGATAAAAACTAAAGCAACCCTCCCTTCTCCCCCTGGCTTTTCCTAGGAATATAAATAATTGTAATATGATCCACGCATGGAGTGCCAGATTTACAGAGGTTCCCTTGTGTTTATGTGGCAGGACACATTGTTTTGGGGAAGCCTGGAGGAAGGAAAAGTCAAGGGTTTGCACTTTTTCACCTCTTCAAAATGTTCTTTGAATGGGAACAGCAGAGGTTGCAGTGGGGATGAAGGATTAGCAGATCCCACTGCCATCCATGGTGTAATCCCCACCACCAGCAGATCTTTGAAGCCCAGTGCCAAGAACCCAGAAGCTTCCAAAAAGATCAGTCAGTCACGACAAGCTGGGAGAGAACACATCCCTGTGGGGAATTTTTAAAACTGCCTGAAAATGGTATTCACTGGGCATTTCCTGACATATTTTCCTCAAAATTTCTCCACAATTCAGTCAATGACAATGACAACACCTTTGATTAATTGAAAGAGAAGATAATTGGAACAAAATGTGAGATGCTCAGCATTGCAGACAATAAAACCCCACGCAGTAATTTTCCTGGGATTATGAGCTGATGGCCTCTCCCACTGGTTGGGCTGCCTCATCCTTTCCTAAACAGTCTCCTTGCCTGTATATCCATCTGCTGCCTCCCATCCCATCCCCATCCCTCATTTGTCAGCTCTCTGCATGTTCTCAATTCAATTACTCCACTTCGTTTAGCAAAGCACAGTCCTGACCCAGCCTTGCAGCCCTGGGCACAGGAACAGCTCAACTGCTCCTTACACTGCAACAAAGGGGACCTAAATTATACATCAGCACCCTAAACCACCCAGGAGACTGACAGAGCCCTTGGAACACAGCTTCAGGAAGGTTTGCTCTTGCAGGAAAGCTGGTTTAAGAAGCTCTTGCTCTCCCCACTGCATTTCCTTATCCTCTCACTTGTTCTAGTGCAATCACTTCTTGTAGCAACCTACTGCAGGGTAAAAGAACATCCCCATCCTCCCCAGAGAAGCTGTTGATTAAACAAAGCATCGATTGGGTCAGCAGTGTGATTTGAAGTGCAGTTCCACAGAGAGCAGCAATGAACACAACTGTGCAGATCCCTGTCACAGCACCAGAACGCTGAGAAGCAGCTCCCTGCTGCTGCCAAGGGTTGTGGCATCCCGTGCTGAAGCCCAGCTCCCAGAGATACCATCTCATAGATTGGATCTTTGGAAGAAATTCTTGACTGTGAGGGTGGGGAGGCCCTGGCACAGGCTGCCCACAGAAGCTGTGGCTGCCCCATCCCTGGCAGTGTCCCAGGCCAGGTTGGATGGGGCTTGAAGCAACCTGGGATGGTGGAAGGTGTCCCTGCCCACGGCAGGGAGTTGGAACAAGAT
Source organism: Ifrita kowaldi (assembly GCA_013398055.1). Taxonomy (NCBI): domain Eukaryota; kingdom Metazoa; phylum Chordata; class Aves; order Passeriformes; family Cinclosomatidae; genus Ifrita; species Ifrita kowaldi. Next base: position 206,958 of record VZRS01009808.1, read on the forward strand.
GGCTTTTGAAGTCCCTTCCAATTGAAACCATTCCATGGTTCTGTGATTCTCATTTGTGCTTTTTCTTTTTTTTAAAGTGATGCTGCATTTTGCACAAAGCCTGACACTTTTACCCCCACCCAAATCTGCTATTTATGTGTCAGTCACAACAGACAAGAGCACAACTCTCCAAGGTGCTTAAGAGACACCCCTGAAAGCTGAATCCTTGGGATGTTACTGACTGTGAAGGGCTGAAGCTCTCTCTCTTTTTCCATTTACCCTTGCGGATGCTGCAGCAAATTAACTGAACCTTGTGGTCAATGAGCTCAACACAAAGCCAAAAGGAACTTCTAATATTTCTCTGTTAAGGAGAGATGAAATCAGTGCAGGCGCCAGAAAACAAGAGTAATGGGAACTGTTCACGGTTATGAGTATCTGCAACAACCAAGTGCCTCTCGAAAGTGATGAGGAACAGAGCAAAAGCTGTGTTTGCCTTGCTTAGAAAAGAGCCTCTTTCCCAGTTTTTCTACTGGAACACGTCTGAATTCCTCTTTTTCATTTTGCTTGGATGCTGTTTGGGGCAGATGATCCTACCTTCCTCCTGGATCAACCACCTTGTCCTGATGGAGGCAACAAAAAGGTGGAGCAGGCACTGTGTCCATTCACTCATGCTGTTAACCTTTATTGTGGCATTCCTGACTGAGATTGTCATGATTCTGAAGGGCTGAGACTGCAGGAATTAATTCTGTCTCATGAGAAGGAAAAAAAAATTCCATTAAAAGTGTAAAGAAATAGCCTTACTCACACAATCTCTCATTCGCATGCTTCGAGATGGGGAAAAATCTTTAGGGAAACAAACATGAAATGCTGACCAATTCTTGTAAGTCTAAAAAAAATAAATTCTTCATAGTAACAATACAAACCCTAAAGGTCTTTTTTACATACAATTTTGAATTACTGGCTTGTCATAGTGGTTTCCTAAGGACGAACAACCTCTGATGGTACCTAAAAACACATTTTTCTTGCAGACTTTGGTTCCAAACATATTTTCCTTTGGCTCAACATTTTGACACTACTGATGTGATATTGAGCCAAGAGGTTTTCCATCAGTGAGGCACACTTCTGCAGTGGATTTTAATACCAACCACCTTCACATTCACCTGTAATACAATAAATATTTAAAAGGCCTTTATTGACTTCAACTCACAACGATTCTGAAAAAACTGCATTTTATTTGCTTAAAAATAATGGATAAATTCATAGACAGAATCATTTACAATAATAACAAAATTATAAGAAAAATAGTAGAAAATAAACAGTACTGAAAGACTGTTATTTTGATGGAACACCCAGACTATTACACTAGACAGACAAATGTACCAGTGACAACATCTTCAGACAGAGACCGTCATAAACAGCCGAAAGCTTTAAAATGTGTCTGTCCCTGAAGAATCTGAATCTCCATGTGCACTGCTCAGACTCTGTGTTTCATTATCTGTGTTCTTGCCAGGCAGCTGCACTGACACCTTTGCTGCAGAAAGATGGGGATTCAGATGAGGGGCAGCATCCTCTCCTGAAAAAAAAAAGAAAAAAAAAGGAAAACAAAAGTCGTTATTTGCTGTCTGTGACAAATGACTGAACTCTGCTGATGTCATCTCCATTTTCCATGGAAATACAGGGACACAGACACCCCTGCTGCCCACAGTCCTGAGGCACTTCAGAAGGTGCTGCTTTAACCATCAGAACTCTCCTTATCAGGTAACAAAAGGACGAATTTCTGTGACTATACAGAATCCCAGAATGGTTTGGGCTGGAAGGGACCTTCAAGACCATCTCATTTCACTCCCCTGCCATGGGCAGGGACACCTTCCACTATCCCAGGTTGCTCCAAGCCCTGTCCAACCTGGCCTGGAACACTTCCAGGGATGGCACAGCCACAGCTTCTGTGGGCACCCTGTACCAGGGCCTTGTCACCCTCACAGGGAAGAATTTCTTCCTAATCTCCAATCTAACCCTACTCTCTGTAAGTTTCAAGCCATCCCCCCTTGTCCTGTCAGTCCATGCCCTTGTATGAAGCCCCTCTCCAGATTTTTTTGGATGCCCTTTAGGTACTGGAAGGACTGAGTTGGATATCCACTGGGGTGTATTTACATACAGATACACCATACACACACACACACACACACATATCTATAATCTTCAGGAGGCCCAGAATAATTTCAGATAGTATTTCAGATGGTGTTTCTGGTGCACTCCACAGCATTGAAATGTCATCCAGAGACACAAACAGTATTTCTGAATTCCATCCATATGTCTATGTCTGTTTGCATCAAACCTTTGGAAAACACTCATGTTGTTCAAGACCACGTGCAATCATAAACAGCAAAGAAATACCAGTTGAAGCCACTGGGGACAAGTCCTACAGAGAAAAACACTCCCTCAATGCTTCAGCTGCCCAAAATACAAGTGAAAAGTGGTTTCAGCTCTTCCCTATCTCCACCCATTTCTCTGATTCATTAAGAGTCCTTCTTGCTTCTCCTTTGTGGTTCTTCCATTCTCCCATGTACACAGACTCCCCCTGAAGAGTCCCCTGCAGGACTTCACAAGCCATATTCATCTTCCAGCACCTCTGAGATGCCACCTGGCCACTTCCCATTCCTGTGATCTGACCCTGCAAAATGTGGGACATCCTGGGAGAGGGAAAAACCCTTGCACCAGCAGCCCCTGCAAGGGAGGGGGGCACATCTCACAGAGCTTCCAGCAGCTGTGACAGATCCCTGCAGTGCCCCGATGTCTTCCTGTCTGGGGAACCCTTGGAAGGGCAGAAAACAACCTGCAGCCAGATCCCAGAGATGGGAAGGGAGAAGATCCCAGAGATGGGAAGGGAGAAGAACCATGGGCAAAAGTTAGTGTATTTAGCCAAAGGAAGGAGACAAGATGAATCAATTCATGGAGCAGGAAGAGCAAGTAATGGATCAGGGTAGAGACAAAGAACGAAGAAACTCAGGAGAAATGGTACTGGGAGAATTGCACAACATTCACTCAACTACAGAAAGAGCATTTTGAGATTTCAGTTGTCCTGGGGACATTTAAGTGCAGCAGCTACAAGCAAAACAAACATATCAGTCCATGTACACCAGCAAAGGCTGTCTTGGAGCTTGTTCTTATTCCAATAAGCTGCAACAATTCTCCCTTCCTCCGTGATAGACTAGGTAATTAAAACACTATTTTCCCAATAAAACCAAAAAGTTAAGCTTTCTTTCACCCCAGTTAATTATCTACGATGTCACTGAAGCAGTCATCTGCATTCATCTGACTTGCAGCAAAGCACGCTTCGAATGGCTCATTAAAACAAAACCCCACTGCTAAAATAAAATTCCATTGGTGTTTTTCCTGCTAGAAGAGCAGCCAACAGCCTGGGAAGCCAAACACGAGTGAGGCCAAAGACAGTAAAGGCAGGACATGGAGCGACCTGTGCCAGCCCAGCCTCTTGCCATTCAGGAAGGCAGCAGGAGCACAAGAGCATTTTTTGTGTCCTCAGGGAATCAGCACATCACCTGGAGAGGAAAAGGCTTTGGGGAGACCTCAGAGCAGCCTTCCAGTACCTAAGTGGGCTCTAAGAGAGCTGGAGAGGGATTTTCCACAAGGTTATGGAGTGATGGAACAAGGGGGAGTGGCTTTAAACTAACAAAGAGTAGAGTTAGATGGGATATTGGGAAGAAAGTCTTGGTTGTGCAGGTGGTGAAGCCCTGGCAAAGGTTGTCCACAGAAGCTGTGGCTGCCCCATCCCTGGGAGAGTTCCAGGCCAGGCTGGATGGGGCTTGGAGCAACCTGGGATAGTAGAAGGTGTCCCTGTCCATGGCAGGGGGTTGGAATGAGATGGTTTTTGAGGTCCCTTCCAACCTGAACATTCTGGGATTCTGTGATTCCAGTCTGTAGCTGTGTTTGTGTGATACAAAGAGGCTGCTAAGAAGAAAAGCAAAGGGTTTATTTGGCCAGACATGAAAATGACACAGTGAAGACGTGACTGTGCAATGCCCAAGGGAACCTGGTAAATCATCCTTTACCAAAGCCCCTCTCCAACACTAGATGTAGTTTGATGCTTTCAAAGCTTGACTTTGTTAGTAATTTCCAGTCATGTCACATTCCATAATGTCATTGTTTCAACAGCTGTTTTCAGGTTTGTTAAAAAAAGAAAAAAAAAAAGGAAAAATGAAAAGATGGAAAGAAAAAAGAAAGTAATATTCCCTTATCCCAAGGCTCTGTCAGAACTACTCAAGACTTTGATTCTGGGAGTGCTAAAAGAAAGTATCATATTAGTCTGCATTCCTCCTAACACATACTCTAATATATTTTACAGATATACTACAGTCCAATTTTACCATAGTTATAAAATGCTAAAAGACAGAAAAAATAAAAAGAATAATTCCATCTACTTGCTCAACAGAAAAGTTACCGGTTCCTGAGCTATCAAAATATCTTTAAACTTAAAAATATCCAAAGTCAACACTGCTCTTTTTTAAAGGCAGAAAGCTGAAGTCTTTGACTTTGTTAAATTCACACAGAAAATACAGAACATGGATTTTCAGCATTTTAACTGGGAAAAAATTGTGGATATCATATTTCAGCTAGATGGGAGATTCTGCTCCTCGACTGTAACTTCCCAGGCTAGAAAGCTGCTAGTCCTGAAACACTACACTGGCCCCAAAACTACAACTACCAAGTTACTCTCACATGTGTTTTATCATTATTACCTTTTGCTGAGTGTAGCCTCGTGCGTGTACAGTGCATAAAACACTTTATATACACATATAGGGAGGGGTATAGGAATAAAGACACAAATAGAGGCAGACTGATTTAAATCCTTGCTTAGCCCCTGGTCTGCTCCTTCTTTAATAATGTGATATTCCATTTTATGTCTTCCCCTCATCAGAGAGCAGCTCATAACCAATATTGAGATGGTTTCCTCTTTAACATGGAGTTCCTCACCAGCACAAATATGCAAACTGCAATGGTTAAAATCTTTTGATACACCATAAAAATGGAAATGAATTTTTTTTCCCTTTACAAAGCAGGAAAGGGCAGGCAGGCAGGTAATCTTCATGGCTTCCCCCCTCCTTTTTTTAGAGGCTCTGGGAGTACTCAGTACAATTTTGCAATCATGTAGTTAAGTGTATTTATAAAAATTTTCCTTGTTAAAATCCAATAAATGGAGCGTGTGACCTTATGTGACCTGCAGTTTTCCAAATTCTTTGTCACCATCTAATAGAATAAATTCATATAAACTGTGAAAACTGACACTCTTGGTAAGAGAGTCCTTGGCTGGTAGAAAGTCATCAGTGACTGAAAACATCTTGGTGACCCACTGATGGAAAAGGTCACATTTCAGATCAGAGATTTTTCCTGTTCTTGGCACTGTAACAAATTCATGTACAGTACTAAATTTCCAGACCTTTGTTTAACAGAAGCATAAAAATTAATGGTGTGTCGACCATCCAGTGACCTGTGAAGGGAGTTTTTCTCTGAGAGGTACCATCACACAGAGAACAGGCCATATACAAAAGGTGTCAAAAATGTGTGCCAAAGGAAAAAGGAATTAACCACACTGAAGGGAGGTTTGGTTACTCACACCATATGGCAACAGTAAGAACAAAGAAAAATGTTTAAATCTTTCTTTTCAAATTTTTCTATTTGGCAAAATAAAAAGACTAAACAAGTCTGACTTTTAAGCCAAATGAAAACCATGTGCTTTAACTCCTCCGACTGGGTGTCCATATATTAAATAAAACCATATCTTGTAAGTGAAAAGTGTAATCATGGAAACACAGAATGGTTTGGGTTGGAAGGGAACTTATAGAACATCCTGTTCCACCCCCCTGCCATGGGCAGGGACACCTTCCACTATCCCAGGTTGCTCCAAGCTGGCCTGGAACACTGCCAGAACAGCCACAGCTTCTGTGGGCAACCTGTGCCAGTGTCCCCCCACCCTCACAGTCCAGAAGTTTTTTCTAATACCTAATCTAAACCTATTCTCTTTCATTTTGAAGCCATTCCCCCTTGTCCTGTCAGTCCATGCTCTTGTAAATCATTTCTCCCCATCAAGACAATAAATAGGGAGGTGTTTGAAGGATCAGGACCCAGGTTATTTTTCAGCATAAAACCAGGACCATAATTACTGTCATTATCTACATATTACTTCCTAAAATTTCAAAACAATCCTCCCTCTACTCCCCTACTGAAGCAGCTCACTTCAAGAGCATGAATAAACTTCCAAGACTGTAAAAACAACTCCAGTGCAGTGCTCTCATTCCTTTAATAGCAGGGGCTGATAGGAATGGCTTGTTTCTTCTTCTGCCAGATTCCAGCTGCTTCGCTTTGTTTATTCCCGACTTCAAAGTTTCAAACACTGTCCTGTCCCAACAAATAACTTCCTCCAGATGGCATTAGCTCAAGTGCTCTGAGCACTGGGATAGCACAGCACCTGCAGATCTAACTCAGCATCTTAAAATCTTCATTGAAGGTGCCTTTTTTTTTTCTGTCATTCCCCCATTTTGCTTTTTCCCTACACAAAAAGATTTACATCTGGCATACAGTTACAAAGACCATCAGCAGGGAAACAGAGTTGTCAGAAATTCTTTACACTAATGGCTAAAGCAAAGTGGAAGAATAAACAGGCTACAGGCTCAAAGGTAACAGAAGCACGGTCAGTAGAAACACTTTATAGAATCCCAGAATGGTTTGGGTTGGAAGGGACCTTAAAGCTCATCCAGTTCCAACCCCCTGCCATGGGCAGGGACACGTTCCACTAGCCCAGGTTGCTCCAAGTCCCATCCAGCCTGGCCTGGAACACTGCCAGGGATGGGGCACCCACAGCTTCTTTGGGCAACCTGTGCCAGGGCCTCAGCACCCTCACAGGGAAGAATTTCTTCCTCACATCTAATCTAAACCTACTCTCTTTGAGTTTGAAGTAATTTCTCCTTGTGCAGTCACTCCAAGCACTTGTCCAAAGTCCCTCTCCAGCTGTCTTGGAGTCCCTTTAGACGCTGGCAGGGGCTTTAAGGTCTCCCTGGAGTCTTCTCCAGGCTGAACATCCCCAGCTCTCTCAGCCTGTCAGTCCCTCTATCTTCCCCTCAAATTCTCCCTTATCTGTTCCTCTCTTTTCTCCTCTCTCAGCCTCTCCTATCTGCTCCTTTTACCTGTAAGTAAACCTGTGAGGTACATATTTGTACCAATCTGTGTCCTGTCCATGTCTCCATGGGTTTCTGTGTGGTACCACACTGAAATTCACCCACTTTCAGACGTGGTTGTACAGGCAAGTTACCAAGTAGAGCAGCCTAAGAAGTGGCATTTTTGGCAAAATCAAAATTATTCCAGGCTTGCTGGGCTAACACATACTGATAAGAAACATCCCTATTTTGATGTAAGTAATTCTGAAGGCTGCACTGAAAAGAGAAATTACACTGCAATGCCAGTCATGCTACTAATTATAACGATATTTAGCATTCCCAGTTCAGTCATGTTTAGCTGTATTGTGCATACCGGCTATTTAATGTTTCTGGAATTCAAGGCTTATAAAGTTGGAAGTGGTTAGGTTATAGAACTAAAAGAATACAATCTTTTCAGGAATAAGCAGGACCATCAACAGTTTCTCAAATAATCCAATTTTTTGGGGCAAAGCTGTTCTCCATTTATTAGAAATGACAGTTCCTCCTCCAGAGCTTTTCTTGCTCTGGCCACCTTGAACCCATGGGCTTTTTTAGGTTATTGTGGAGAAGTTGGCCTTTCTCAGCTCTGCCAGAAATGTGCTTTTCCGGGCAGGGACTTTCTTCTTGCTTTGTGAATGCTTTGCCAAGCATTACCTGGCTGCAGGTGAGAGCTCTGCCTTGTGCTGGGACAGAAACACAGACAAACAAGAACAAGATGTCCTGCAAATGCCTACAGGGCTCTTCTTTAACTCCAACCCAGACTGCCCCAACTTAGCTGTTTCAGGACAAACAGAAAAGACTCGAGGCAAAACAAGGCCAAATTGCTAGGGCTGAGTTACATGAAAGGGGTACATTTACAATTAAAACACTTGAGTTGTTTTACAGAAATGGACAGACATCTGTAGGACTTGAGCCAAAAATGTCTGGATTTAAAAGCACGAGTCTACTGCTGGAGCTGAAAAAACAGAGTTTCATTCTCAAAGGCTGCAGCCAACTCATAAACTTCCATAAGTGGGCCACAGACACCAGTGGAGACAGAAAACTATATAGTATGAGTTCATTTCAAGTTCTGACCTAAACTTGGCAAATTCCACCTTCCCCTTGGTGTCATGTACTTAAAAAAACCCTGCACACAAGCACACAGAAAATAAACACGTGTATACACACACTGTGCTCTTGCTGTTTGTTTGTGTAACCCCTAATGTATAGCCCAGCTATAAATATTTCCAAAAAGAAAATAAATGCAGATCCCCAGCCAGTAAAGGAGGGTGGGGCCAGGCTCAGCAGCTAACAAATATTTCAAAGCAGAATATTTGAAAACAGTTTTTTCCTCCTCTCAAGTCGGAGTTCAAGGTTCAGTGGTTTTCCAAAACACTCTATATTCCCACCAATAGCGACACTAAACAGAACAAAAACTCGAAATACATTAAATAAACTAGAACCAGATTTTTCAAAATCCTAACACAGCGACCGGTAGGGAAGGGCAGACAGAAAGCAGCTCCAAAAACATCTAGAAATGAGATTGCAGAGTTTACTAAATAAATATTTCCTTTTGGTGCCTCAAATCTACTCTGCTCCTTTAGATCTGGCATCTTTTGCTCTGTAGAACCTCTCACTGCAAAACAAATCAATTCCCTGGCCACATCTCTTGCTGCTGGTTCCCACCGAATCCCTTCCAAAAGATGTGTTAATGATCTTTCCAAATAACTACAATAATTATTAATACTAGGAAGAAATATTAAAAGTGAATCTGATTTTTCCACACAGATGGCTGTGATTTTTGGATGTGCAATTGGCTCAGAACAAATAGTCTTTCCTTAACATTCAAGCACTGCTGTTTCTAGGTTGCAACCATTTTCCTGAGGAAAACTCGGATGAGGCTCTGTGGCAAATACTGAAGCTGCAGCTTTCATTTCAAAACAAAAAAAGGAGAAGGAGTTGTTTCCTTACTGGTCCAGAGTCTTTGAAAAACCACCAGGAAAATGTGTATCTTGTGCAAGGGCCGGGGGGAGGAGTAATCCCTAAATCCACAAGAGATAACCTAGGTAAACAGCTGGTGGAATCAGGAGAATCTGACAAGTGATAATTAAAAAACTGCAGATCTAATGGTGTAATTAATATTTTACTTATTCAGTAAAACTAAATATCACCTACATACCAATTTTTTTTTCTAATTTTATGCAAAATCTAACCAGCAAGTGGACAGGAAGGTAATTCTAAAAGCATATTTGTATAATATATTTGGCTCTGTTATTCACACCTTCATGTTTGGGGCTCCAAAAGACATTTTAATGTCTGTATCTGGAACAAAATAAAGAAGCTAAAAAAACAGGGAGTCAAATGATCAATCGTGGGAATTCACACTTAATTCTAAGATAAAGTTCTGCTGAACTCCCTTAGCATGCAGAGTCAGTCAGTGCAAACCCAGCAGTAGGACTGGCTCCACTGAGACCTCCTATCTTAATGATATTAATTGCAGCAATACTGCCTCCAGCTTATCTGCATCGTGCCATAGTGCCACGCATAACAGCACTCACAGCCTGCTTGAGGAGTGGCAAGAAAAAGAAATAAAAATCAAAGCATCTTTTTAATTCTTAGAAGTTACATGGCCTCTTTTTATTGAAAAATATTTTGAAGATAATTTACATGAATAATTAAAGTTGAGCAACCGAAGTCAAGTGATGTTTCACCATCAATTAAGATTTGAAAATTAAACTCTTCCCAGTTCACAGTTAAAATGCAGGTGGATGTCCCTGTGAGGCTGTGGATGCTCCATCCCTGGAAGTGTCCAAGGCCAGGCTGGATCTTGGAGCAACTTGGGATAGTGGAAGATGTCCCTGCCCTTGGTAGTGGGGTGGAGCTGGAGAATTCCAAGCTGTCCAGCCTGCCAGCTCCTCAGATATCAAATAGCCAAAAAAATCCTTAGGAATCTCAGAGGACAAGTTCCAGTGAATCCCTGTAAGAAGTCACAAGCTACTTTCTACCACTAATAAGTGTGATGAGAGACCTTGATGAGCTCTCCCTCAAACAGACAAGAGGATTTCCTGGGCAAGGAGGTTTTATCCCCTCCAGCCACAGCAGCAATCTGCACCCAGATTTGAGTGAAAGTTTGGGAATGGGTATCAGAAAGAAAAGAGAAAACTTTCTGCCTGAAGGGCAGTGCTGCAGGGCAGAATTTTCTCATTGCAAGTCACTCCTCACATATAATGGAGCCACTAAATGCACTCTTATAATAAAAAAATTAAATAAGTTATACTTGGCATAAAAAAACTTCAAATAATGAGTGTTTTTCTAGATGACCACAAGCAAAATAGCTTTATTTCTCTACTCTGAATACTTAAATATTCACATGATCCTGTGCATTTGTTTGATGATTTTCACTAACAAAGTCATGGGATTCCCATATGGAAGCAGTTTGCCAAGACTCCCATTACTGTAGTACCATTACAATGATCTGGCATATTAAAATGCTTGTACCTACAGCACAATTACCCCAAATTTTTCTAATTACACCTTTTCAAAAGAAGATGATGAACGTTTTCCCCAGGAACAAAACAAAACAAGACAGAACAAAGCCAGCCCTATACAGTTAGCATTTTCCAATGGTCAGTCTAATAAATTCCAGAACATTTCTATGCACATTTCTAGTACATGAACAAACAAACTTATAAAAAATACATCTTTCCCAGCCTTTTGTTTGGCAGCAGTGGCCACTACAGGTCTTCCCATTTGTGGATATCAATGACCTTTGGAAAATGGATAGGAATAAGCAGTTCTAGGAAGCTCAGAGAAGCAAACAACTTCTCTGTCAGCTCAGAAGGACTGAGTAAGTAAGCACATGTTCAAATAAGGAAAACATTAAATGTCTTTACTGGAAGATCTGGGAGCTCACTGTTAAAGAAGCATAAAATCATTTAGGTTAGAAAACACTTCTAATATCATCAAGTCCAACCATTAACCTGCCACCACCACGTTCACCCCTAAAACTTGTTCCCAAGTGCCACATCCAACACATTTTTTGAACGCTTTCAGGGATGGCGATTCCAACACTCCCCTGGGCAGCCTGTTCTATTGTCTGACCATCCTTTCAGTGAATAAACTTTTCATAATATCCGATCTAAACCTCCCTTGGGGCAACTTGAGACCATTTCCTCTGGTTCTGTCTGTGTCCAGACCCTATTTTGACCTGCTCTTGAAATGAGCACTCAGTGTGATGACAAGTAACTCTGCCTCTACAGTCTAATGCCTGGGACCAGAAACTTGGAAAGGTCTGAGAGTAAATATATGATTTTATCTTGTGCTATTTTAAAGTTTGTTAAAATCTAAAATGATTAAACTTTGTGCAATAGAGATAAGCATTCTGCCTTGTTAAAAAAAAAAATACACAAACCTTGGCCTGTTACATGGGAAAGAGTAAAACCAAAATTCCTTTGCAATACTTGGGTTAATCTGAGCTCTAAACCAGTAGAATAAATGAGCTGGAGAAATGCATTGCTCTACATTTATGCTGCACATTAAGCACAGTGCACCACCTTCTCAACTCTCTCTTAGACACATCAGTGATTTTAATAGCACACCCCCTCCATCTCTGCTAAGTGATATAAAACACAGGGAAATCTGCAGGCAGCTCCCACCAACACTGTGCCTCCTGAAGGATTCACTACCAAGGAACAGTTCCCCAGCAGCACCAGAGAAACCAACAACCCTCGTCAGGAGCTGCCCCGCACAATCCTTCGAGCCTGCGTCAAGCAGGGCCTTGAACAGAGCCCTTTACATCAGGTTCTCATTTGGGCAGATGCTCTTTGCCTCTGAAGCTGCAGCCACGTGCACACAAACTGAAATTTGGGCTGCTGGCTGCACCAGCTTCCTTCAGGAAGCACTGCAGCTCTTTGACTCTTCCCAGCTCAAGCTGTCGGTGCCAAACCTGGTGAGCGCCCAGTTCATCCACAGCTTCCCTCAGTGCTTTGGGCCATGAGCAGGATTAACAGAGCTTGTAGGCAGACTGAGGGGAAATCATTTATCAGTTCTCTGGGTTTAAAAATCCCTGGCCAAAACACAGGGAAATCTGCACTGGAAAGAAGCAGATATGGAAATCCAGTCTGCATGTGTGGGAGCAGAGTGTGGTGATGGGCACGACTTGGAATCATCCAACCATTCAGGCTGGAAAAAACCTCTGAGGTGAAGGGCACAGACACCTGGCTCTGTGCATCATTATAAAGCACACACCTGAATTCAGGAGCTGTTCACAGGAACAGCAATTACACAATGCAGCTTCTGCAAACCCTCCACACACCTGACAATGACACAGACTCAATTATTTAGCACAATCCCGATCTGACACGATGACACCCAGTGTGTGCCAGCAGGAAAAGCACAATGGCAAAGGAAGTCTTATCTCGTGTGCCTCGTGGAATTTAATGGCTCCCCAGTATGTTACCTGAAGCAAATTCATTCACATTATACACACAATACACTCCCAAGTTCAGGAACACTTTCTCTGCAAGTATCAGATAACGCAATCTGTTTTCTGTCAGTTTCTTGCACATGCTACAATAAGACCAGAACTTTAAGAAACATTATCCATTATTTTCTTTCTTTCCGCCTCTTAAATATCAGGGAAGAATTGAGTTTGGAATATACTTAAAATTCAATACATCTCCAAGTTGGGGAATATGTTTTCCCTCGTCATTACTCTGTCACTGAGCATTATGCTGCCTACACAAGAGCAGGAGAGAACAAATGCTTCAAGATTATCTTTCTTTACACACAACATTTAAATGTCACTGTTATTAGATGCAATACTGGGGGTTTTTTTAAATCTTGGAGGCAGAGAAGACACGTTGCAAAATCTCTTGCAACAGGACTGTCTGCTACCATGTTGGAAGCCTGGAAAGGGTCTGGATCATGCCTGGGGCCTCTCTCACTAATTCTGCAATGCAAACTGCAATGTAGTCTTATCTCTACTATTACAGAGTTCTCCAATCCTTCCCTATTCCTTCAGATGAGAAGTAAACAGGTTAATGCAGACTCATTGTGCATTGCTCTGTATTTCTAGAGAGCTGCTCAGAAAGGGAAGAGTGGAGTATCCAAGGTGTAGCTTTATTCACACAACCTACATTTGTCAAGCACAGAAAGTTTCCTGGAAACCTCTTCTACATCTGATAAGAAAAATCCTCATTAAGAATCATTTGCTTGTTTAATTTTCACTTATTGAGCTTTAATGTACCATAAAAGTAATAACAACAGTGCCTTAACTAAATACTGCTTGTCTTGTATTCATTAATTTCAGAAGAACACAAAACTGCCTGTAGATACAGGAAGCTGCTGGAAAATAAAAAGGAACCAACCACATAAACTCAAACAAGAGGGGGTTTTTTGGTGTTTTTGCTTTTTTTTTTTTCCTGTGTGTGTGGAACACGGAGTTCAACAAAAATGTATTCTGTTCACTGTACACACGACACCAATGGGAATAAGAGCCAGTTCAAGTTCTAAGTTACCATTACTCGGGTAATGGCTTCAAGCTGCAAGGCACAGCTGTACGGGCCCAGCCAGACAGGCTATCACAGCAATGCTTTGATAGCATGGGGCCCTTAAGTGTCAGGATATAGAAAAGGCAGCAGTTGTTGGCTGTGAAAACAGTCTGATACAAACCAGATGGGGACTCACTTGATGGGCAACACAAAGGAAAACAATTGGCTCATTCAACAAAGTCAGGCCACTGCCCCGGAGAATTAACAGAAGACAATAACAGTCAACCAGAGTTGATGCAAACAAGAAACAGCCATGTGGTTACGGTTTAAGGAATTGTTTCTCCTCAGACTAAACATAAAGTTTTGATTTCTAATTCTCATATTCATTAATTTCAGTCTCGTTTACAAGCCCCTTCTTCCTCCAAAGTCTTCCGTGTAATTCATTTATGTAGCACCAGCCTTCACACACCTACTTAAACAAGAAAAAAAATCTATGACAAAGGCAGCTATATTAATCTAATGTTTCCTGAGGAATGCTAAGACCACAGACAACTTTCTGAACCGTGGCAGAACAACGTTACAGATACACAGAGTGTTATTAGACATATTTGCATGCATGTGGCAATATATTTACTGATTCTTTTTGATTTGAAATGCATAAAGCCCAATAGGTCACATGCTGGGTTACCAGAGTACAGATATCCTCCAGTTTTGTGAAAAGTTCTTCTGGTTTCTTACTTAGGGTTTTTTTTAAGCAAACTTCAGATCAATTATGTTGCCACATAAGAGTTTTGTCAGGCTACAGTTAAAAACTCTATTAAAATAGCTATTACCAAAGCTTTTTTGAAGCAATCAAAAATTAAAAAACTTGCCATTTCATCCATAACTCAAAAAATCTCCAGCCCACTCATTTTTAGAAGCTTGTAGAAGATTATGGTCCAAAATCTTAATTGCTCTTGCTGTTTTATTACAGGAAATATGAAAGTGACATGTGCAAAGGTATTTTGATTACAAATTACTTACAGAGATTGCACAATAACTCAGACCTCTAAGGGCCTTCTGCAATTTCACTCTCAGACTGAAAACATCTGAACTTTCTTTTCATATACTTCAAACTATTCCCTCTGGCAGGCTCTGCACGGTGGAGCTGCACACGAGCGTGAGCGCTGGGATGGCAGCGCTCTGAGAGGCAGCCACACCTGCAAATGCAAGCAAGGACCTGGACATGGAGATGTCCTGGATACCTTGTGAAATCAGCATCCTGCGTCCTGTCAGCTTTAGCACACCGCCACACATCATGGACCTACAAAAACCACCCAGTTCTACCCCTTCCCATGGAGAAGGACACCTTCCACTCTCCCAGGTTGCTCCAAGCTCCACCCAGTTTTGCCTGGAACACTTCCAGGGATGGGGCATCCACAGCTTCTCTGGGCAGCCTGTGCCAGGGCCTCAACACTCTCACAGGGAATTTTTTTTCTAATATCTAATCTAAACCCACTCTGAATGTATGGTTCTCACTTAACAGGCTGACTCTGGAATGACAGAGGAAGGGAGTTTGTCCTTTAAGAAAGTGAAAAAATCCTCTCTGAATTAATGAATCAGAGAGTCAAGCCCTAATCATCCTCTAAAGTGGTTCTAGCCTTCAGCTGCTGTGGTTCTCCAGCCTTTGAGCATGGCTTCACTTCAAAAAAAGGCCAAAACACAGCCTTGGCTGCATTCATACCAAACCACCACGTACTGTAGGTAGAAAAATCAGGTTTTACTTCAGTTTCCTGCCATAAGCACAGAGCCAAGCCCCCAACAAAGCCTTTGTGTTGTGCTCTCTCTGAGCTAAAACATCTCCCCGGTAGAACCGCGGGGCCGATTTCCAAAAGCGCGGCCAAATTCTTGAAACCTCCACTGCAGGGCTGGGCTGTCACATCGTAGCAGAGAAGACTTTGCCTGCAGTGCTGCTATTATTCATTTTTCACATCATATATATCGAGGTCAGACCACATTTGCTACGTGCAGCCGAAATTTTGGGTTGAGTCTCTCTGTTAGGTCGTTACTAGAAAATTACGAACCTCAGGAACAGAACAGCCTTTATTTATCAAGCCTTAAACCTCAGAGATACTGGCAGTCATAGTCTTGCATTAAAAGCAGATGAGAGAGGGGCAGAAATCTCTTTAAATCCCAGGTCTGCCTGCACAGGCAAACCCCAATTGCTGCTGTAAAAAGGGTTTTGGACATGGTCTGTCAGAGAACGCCTGCACATAAAGGCCAGCTGGAGCAGGGGGAGGCACGGCCGCCCAGGCTCCCTCAAAGTGAGGATTCCAACAGGAAACTGCTCCCCCCTTTCTCTTCTCTCCCTCTTTTTTTTTCTTTTTAATCAGGAAGGAAGCTTCATCTTCAGAAACAAGCATTCCCTGTGTAATCTCCCTGCTTGGCTGTCTCTAGGAGTAGGTCCAATTACTGAAGTAAGCAACATGCACTTCTGAGAAGTCAATTGTGTATTTACACTGTAGCTCCAACCAGTAAATATTTCCCATTTGTAACTCTGATTTACGTAACGGGGCACAATGGCAGCTGTTAAGTAAATTAAACTATTTTCTCAAGGTCTGTAATTATGGTTTCAGGATAATAAAACCACACTAAAAAAAAGTCTGAAATAAAGCAATTTACAACAAATTCCGTGCTTGTTACTTCTACTGAAGACACAGTGGCCTGACAAGGACAGACACTGCAGCTGTTTTACTGTCTTTAAACAAACACAGCTCTGCCTAACTCTTACAATATGTACAGTGCCTAAAACAAGGTCATTATATGGAACCCTGAGACTATTACTTTACTGGAACAACCTGAGTTAGGATGGAGAGCAGCAGATCACCCTGTTAAGTCTAACCCACCCTGATTGGCTAGTTTTGAGCCGAAACATAAACATAATTCCACCAGACCTAGAAAAGGTGAGATGCATTTTCATTGTTCACATCTGGTTGATGATTTATTAATTTGTATTAAAAATACATGCCTGTATGACATTAAAAAAGAAAGAGTTAACTGGAAGGCAAAGTCATGCTGTATACAAAGAGAAACAGTTAATTCCCTGCAGCCAAAGCACTGGGGGGAAAAAAATGCATTTCACAGACCTGCTGCATATTTTGTGTCACACTCAACAACTTTCACTCAGGTTGTTTAGAACTGTGCTTAAAACCAGCTCTTCTTTCTTTAAAAGCAAAACATAAGTTTTAGATTAGAGCAGAACAACAAGACATACAAAGGTTCTAAATTTAAATTAAGTTTTTCTGGGGGTAGGGGGTTTTTTTCTCCCCTGAATGACAGCATTCATGATAAAAACCAGAACACAGTAGGTCCACAGACAAAGTTTAACCCATCTCCATCATTTACTACCGTTCCTTGCAAATGCACTCACCAGAAGCACATTTGCAAGTGGTATTTAAGAGATGAGGATTTGTTGTACTTCACTTACAGAATGAGTTGTATGGAAGATGAAGAGGGTTTTATTCCAGCTTTATGTTAGGAAATGTTATTCCACACTGTTACACAACACAGCCCCATGTGCAGCCTCAGCACTGAGCAACAGGTCACGCATGACAACTTTAATCTTCACTCACCAGCCCTTACCCTATTTTTTAACAAGAATGCTACTTTGGCAGCCTGCATTTCTCAAAATCAGCATGTTATCAATGAGTAGCATTACCATTATTTACACAGTGTTCTTCATTTGGAAGACATCCTAGATAACATTTACTTCATGCTGTTGCCTTATTTGAAAGTTTCATGGGCTCCTATTCTTCAGAAATTAATCCTGTGGGCACTGGAAACCTATATTTATATTTAATTATAGGCAGTCTTTGTATCACTGTATTGAGAAGGTGGGGCTGGACAAACCTGGCTTCTCTTTGGTGCATGAAGTCGAAGGTCTGTTTACTGCTAAAGTATCTAGAAAAAAAAGCAAATAAAGTACCTAGTAACAACACTGGTCACCAGCATGAAAAATGCCTGCAAGACAAGCCCTTGCACAATCTAATAAGCAACAGAATTTTAAAAGTATGATTTGATTGTGGACAAAAATCGTCTAAATATCCATCTTTATTGGCCACTTTGGTTCTCTTCATAACTTTACAGCTGCACCTCGCCTCTCCTAGCAGTGCCAAAAATTTACAAAGCATTAAAAAAGAAAAAGAAAAAGAAGTTTATCTTCTGAGAATGACAGTTTCTGTGAATCCCTAGTCTGCTTTGTAAAAGAGGTCTGGGGGCAGACAGTCAGAATTTGTGAGCTGTTCATCACTCCTCTCATACACACTCATGTCCTAGGGATTTCTCTCCTACACAGCCACCCCCCACACTAACAGCTGGTTCCTTCCAGGTTTTATGTAGTGCTTAAAAAAGCTGAACTGAAAGCAATTTAAGAACAGGTAAAGCTGAAGGGAGTCCAGCTGCCTCTGCCCAGGGCTCAGCAAACCCAGCACAGCAGGGAGAGCAGAAGCTGCTCCTTCTGTTGCGCTGCTCTCAGACTTGCACAAGCCACTGAATCCTAAAAGGCAACATCTGCCTTCCCTGCCAACCAGAAAAATATAACAAACTCAGCACATACTGAAGACATAAAGCCTGCATTTCTCCTATCACAGTGCTATATATGTTTCTCCAAGTTGAAATATGTGTTTGTAATACTCCTTGTCTTCACCTGTCACCAAACAGTATCCAGGCAATGTGTTGCCAGCACCCAAAAGCATCAAGACTTCCTGCTCTGATACTGATGCCTTTTATAAAAGAAACTAAAAAGAAAAAAAGGGAGATAGGAGACTTACTTAAACGACTGTTAATCCAAATAAGGATGGTCATCCAAGGAGATCCTGTGGTGCATGTGCCAACTGAACCAACCCAGCTGGCAGCAGGTCTACCTGAGACCTGGAGTGGTTCCTGACTCCAGCTTGGCTGGCACTGATGTACCAGGCTGTACCCAGCGAGTGACTGAGGAGTGTAAATGTATCTTATTAAGGAAACTGCCTTTGTAGGCTGTAATCTATGTGAGAAACTGTAGCATAACCCTGGAGGCAGTAACTCCAACCAAATGCCCTTGCTGAAAAGGGAATGTTATTTCTCTGAATCACAGATTCAAAGAATGGTTTGGGTTGGAAGAGACATTTAAAGATCATCCCTTTCCAACCCCCCTGCCATGGGCAGGGACACCTTCTACTGTCCCAAGCTGCTCCAAGCCCCATCGAACCTTGAACATTCCCGGGGATGGGCCAGCCACAGATTCTGTGGGCAGCCTGTGCCAGGACCTCACCACCCTCACAGCAAAAAACTTCTTCTTAACATCTAATCTGAACCTGACTCTTTTCAGCTTTAAACCATTGCCCCCTGTCCTGTATAAAAAGTCCACCTCCCTCCCTTTTATAAGGCCCCTTTAAGGCACTGGAAGGCCACAATGAGGTCTCCCTGGAGCCTCCTCTTCTCCAGGCTGAATAATCCCAGCTCTCCCCGCCTGTGTCCACAGCAGAGGTGCTCCAGCCCTCTGATCACTTCTTGTTGCAGTGACTGAGGCACATCCTTTAGAACAGCCAGGATTTCCAATTTACATTCTTTTACCATCACTGCTAACAAACAGGCATGTGAATTAAACTAGTACAAGACCACAAAAATCGAATGCCTCTTCACAACATTTTGACAGAAGATGATGTGCAAAGGGACTTCAGACTCAATTATATGTCTATAAATGAGCAACAGGTTCAGGAGAGACTGTTCTGATCCTTTTCCATGACCCACCACAACACACAGGCCACAGAACAGCTAAGCATGCTTACTTTCTAGATACACATCAGTTCTTTCTTGTTAAACCATGGGCTCAGAGCTGTGGAACCACTAATTTGTGAGAAACTTCTCCCTCCAGCGAAGAACTAACTGGAAACAGCCCTGGGGCTGATGTAAGCATTAAGTACATGGGGAGACTCTGTCCTTAGGTGGCTTGCCCAAGCCCATTAATTTTTTGTGTGTGTCCCCCATTTATATAAGCAATCTTTGCATGAAAGGGGAAAGCAGGTCAGCCTAGTCAGCTTGCCACCATCTGCTTTTATTCAGAGTTGCTCAAGATCAGTGCCAGTGGGATCAGTGCCCATTAAAGGGGTTTATTGTGTGTGTTTATTTTTTGCTCTTTACAATGAAGGCAACAGCAATTACTGTAAGTTTGTAAAAGTGCATACAAATCATAATCCTCAATACAAAGCTGCTTCAGTCAGATCCCAGCGTGTTTACGAGTCCTAGACAGGCTGTGAGAAAGGCTGTCCTGGCACAACAATTTCCATAGACTGGGGAGGAGTGTGGTAGTGTCCAGGAGATCAGAGACTTGTATTTAATAGTTGTTATCAAGACCATCCCCTGTTTGAAACCCACAGCAACTCCAGCTGATTCACCACCACATGAGAGTCTTAGACAAAAGAAAAAGCCTCACATTGGAGCTTGACCCCCAGACAGGCTGACAAAAGATGGATTTATACAACTAAAACTGGAACTGGTGAGAGATCAAAGGTAGGCTGCCAAAGTGGAAATAGCAATTTAGAGCTCCCAGCTAGTACATTCCAATTCCTAAGAGTGGATATGCAGCAGCAAGAGGTGCCCTTCCTTTAGGGAGAATTCTGCCTAGGATATGCCAGGCTACTAGAGACACAAGCTACCAAACACCTTGAAATGAAACAAAATATCAAAATCCCCAAACAATTTAACAATTGTAAAAATCCCCCACCCTAACTGGCAAATGGGAGAAAAAAAGGGAAAATACAGAGAATCGCAGTAGTGGAACTGCAAGGCTTTGGTTAGGGTAGTCACAAGTGTTTGAAAAATAAATGCAATTATGAATTAATTATTAAAAAAAATTCTAATTAATTTGGATATAAAATCCTTTACATTTTTAAGATACACTTCAGAACAGAAGATCCTCTGAACCTTCTGGTGTCTGGGTGATGTGATGTAGGCACCTGGACCAGGCACCACATGATATTTTGAGGTAAAAAGGGCATAAAGTGATAGGAAAAGGGGGAATGGCCTTAAGACAAAGGAAGGTAGATTTAAGTAAGATATTAGGATGAAACTCTTTATTATATGGGTGGTGAGGCCCTGGCACAGGCTGCCCACAGAAGCTGTGGCTGCCCCATCCCTGGCAGTGTCCCAGGCTAGGTCGGACAGGGCTTGGAGCAACCTGGGACAGTGGAAGGTGTCCCTGTCCTTGGCAGGGGGTTGGAAAGGGATGATCTTTAAAGTTCCTTCCAACCCAGACCTGTCTGTGATTCCATGATTCCATGAAAAAGGACAAAATCCAAATGTACACTTGGTGCTTTGTGCAGCAGGGCCACAGGTTTTCAGCTTATCAGCATGAAAAAGGTGCTGGTCCCTCAATATTTTCACATTACAGACCCCATGCATGAGAGAAATACCAGGCTTAATTTTGGCATTGCCCTCAAGTTTAACTTATGATCTATAAAACACACTTGGATGCCACAGATCACTGGATTAGATCACCCGCAATCCTTTAAAATCCAGGGTTGAAGAGAGAATCAGATGAGATTTTGGAGTATTTACTTTGAGCCCCAGAAAATCTGAATAAAGACAAGCAAAAAATCTAAATATTTGACAGTCTCCATAGGAAGTAATGCTTTCAGTAGTGATCACATCACTCTGAAGAAGTTTTTCTTTCCCTTTCTGCAGAAAAACCCATCTGGTGCTGGAATTTCGCTGAAAATCCCTGCTGCTGTGTTCAGACCAGGGGAGGGGCTTGGTACAGGAACACACCCTGAAATTCAGCAAAATAAATGTATTTAAACACAAAGATCTTCTCAAAAGGGAGGCTTTATTCTTTTTACTGTATGAAAAGTGCAAAATAGTTCCCTCCAGACATCACACATACACACATCCAGTTGTGGATTCTCCTGAGGACTGGATGAGGGAGATGTGAGAACACAGAAAGCTGTGCAGATTTCGTGGTGGGTGTAAAGCACCATCAGCACAGGCACCAAGGGAAGGCTAAAAAGGGAAGTTTTCTGCCTTTGCACGTGGCAAAAGCCTCAGCACAAGGTCACAGCAATGTCACTGCAGCAGAGAGAGCTGTATCCCTCTGTGACACTCAAGGAGGGCTGCAGGAGGAGAAGAACTGACTCTCAGCCTCTGAGAAGCTGAAGGAAATTGCCAAGTGACCTTTAGGAAAAGGATTGGGCAATACTGGTGTGGAACTGGCCTCCAGAGGAGAATCCCTTCTCCCTGAGCACAGCACTCAGCAGGAAGCCCTCAGACTGCAGAGCAATATGACCCTGCTTGGTACCGTTTTCTTCAAGTATAAACTGTGTTGTGCTGTTTTTCTAATTTTTCCATCTGACTACCTGGATTTCAATTCATTTAGATTGCTCAAAAAATCAAATTACATTCTAAGAGTCTAAAAAGCAAACCAGAGTTGTGCTTCACCTGCTTGCAGCTCCTACTCTTCACACCTTTAGGCCAAATAAGTGAGGGGAAGAAATGACAGGACTATGAGAGCAGAGGATCATTTCCCAGGAGGAGATCTTTTGGGAATGGGTACAAGGGTGTGCACAGTCCCATGAAACCCACAGCAGTTCCTGGTATTTGGCTCCTCATGACTCAAACCTGAAGCACCAGAACATCATCATCCACAGTGATAAATTCACATAAGACTTTGCCTTGAGCTATGAAAAGCCCAACTTCTCGTTTAACATTTTGTCTGAAAAATAACTGAGGTAACTCAGTGGGAAAAGAAGCAGCCACAGATAGAAATGACACTTAATGGATAAATAATATTTACAAAAGCCAAGAAATTAAAAGCTCCTGTTCCAAAGGTGCTATAAAACAGCTAAATATCGACTTACAGGAATTCAAACTAGAAGCTCTCAAGTATGGCTATTGAGGACTTTATGTGGGATATTATGCAAAATGCACACTTACTACTCACATGCATGTTTTCTACTGCATGGGCTATCGTATAACTGCTTGGACAAGTGCAGAATAAACAAAACCTCCTTGAGAACTGGCATTCTAAACCACTTGGAGCTCCTGAAACCTAATGACTAGTGTAGAAAAGACAAGAGCTTCTGTGGGAAATGCAGCTTTGCATTTCCTGACTTGCCCAAATGTAGAATACATTAACTGAGTGATGTCAGTGAGCCACCTGATAGCACAGCGAGGTAACTGGATAGGAAAACCAGAGGAAAAATAGACCAGAAACATCCCTGGAAAGAGTTCAAGGCGAGGCTGGATGGGGCTTGGAGCAACCTGGGATAGCGGAAGGTGTTGCTGCCCATGGCAGGGGGTGGAACTAAATGACCTTTGAGGTCCCTTCCAACCTAAACCATTCTGTGAGTCTGTGACAAGAATTCTGAAGAAGCACTGAAAAAAACTTACATAAAACACTTGCCTGAAAAATGCCTTAGTTACAGCTAAGTGATTTCATTACTCCAGTTTCCAAGATCTTCTCTCACAAATGAGGCAAATTCAAGGAGCAATCCAGGCTACACAAACTGTTTCTGCCTCTCAGGTTGTGGTGGTTCACTCTACAGTGTGGAAGAGCTCTGGTTTGCTTCACTAGCTGCTATTTCCAGGGTGGTATGGAGAGTCTTTAGAAAAAGCCTTCAGTGAAATTCAGGCCAAAAAAAGAAACAGCAGGATATTAAGGGAAAAGTAAACTTTCAGTAGAGTAGTCATTGAGTTTGACCAAAACAGTTCCAGTTCTAAGAAAAAAAGAAAGACCTTTAGCCTTATCCTAATCTTCTTCCTTCCTTGAAGCATCTGTTACAGATTTGCCTCACGCCACAATAGTTTTAAGAAAAAATAACCCAAAACCTAACTCAGAGCAATTCCTGGCTGAAGAAGAAAGACAAAGAAGTATTTAGTTATAGCCATATTTTCAGTATTACAGCTTTCCATACAGCCTAATGGCAATGTTAACACAGAAATGCTTCTTGCATTTTCAATACTGAGCAAGGACTACAGAAGTTTTGTTTTTATACAGATTGCTTTAAAGGCTTCTTGTCATCTTATTCATTTATTGCACAGATCATCTCCTCCCACAAGCAGTTGTGCAATCTCTCTGTGGCAGCAAAGCCAATTGCTCAGTGTCCCAATATTCCTTTCCCATGTATTTACACTGCCTGAATATAATTCACTAGCTGGAGATAAAAAGGAATTGCTATCATCAAATTGTGCTCTCTAGGTCCCATTTTGAGAGTCCATGCTGTAGGAAAATAATTAAGTGAAGATACATCTACCTCTGAGCTGCTCATATTAAAGCTTCAAAATGCTCTGCACTCAAGCATTGCCACCTGTTCTTTCTTTTTAATTTTGAAAATTCTGAATCCCTTTAATGTAAGCCTGAAAATGCTTAAATTCTGAAAATATGAGCATTCACCAACCACAACAATTACTATCATATTAAATTCATGAAGATATATGAAAGAACGGTACAAAGATTAAAGGGTATTATAAAGCCAAAAATATATATGCATGTATATTATGTACTACAACTATATGTTTTCAAACCACTGTCTCCACTGTGTCTAGAGAAGGCACACATTTCAATTAATAATACATCTAGGCTTGATTTTCAGTTGTAACTTTCAGGAGACTTTACCCTTTCAGGCATGATATTGTAGCAGTCCTGAACTTCAGCTTTCATTAGAAGCCATCAATCAACTTTCTTTCAGTAAAAACACATGTTCACTGCAGACCACAGAAATTTTTAAACAACAAAAGAAAGCTCTAGTGTATATATATGTTTATGGCCATCGAAAGATGAATCAAATCCTGTCATGTACTTATCAATTAAACAAAAATGGCTTTTTTACATTCGACTTGAAGCCCAAAACAATTTTTCTTTTCTCCCAACACTGTGAATTCACACTTCATCTCAGGGCTTTGAACTTCCTAAACTCTAATACCAATCCAACCACTTACCCCTTAACTCTGAAAAACTACCTAAATGCTCCAAAATGCTTCTCCATTTCCAGGCAAGCATTCCTTGTCCCTTGCTATCCCAGCAAAGGCAACCATCTGACATAAAGCTTTTATAAACAAGGTGCTTTGAACTTACAGTAACAGATGTGCTTAATTTAAAAATGTTGTATTTACTTAAACCCACGTATACTTATCATGTTGCAAGCTTTCCTTTTTCTTTCAAATGCTTCTTATTAATTTTTACCCTCAACTTTTGGCCTGATTTAGGTCTCCGTGGTGAAGTTTAGAGAGGAAGACATTCTGGTTAAAACTGACAGACAGTTGTTTCCATTTGCAAATCCTCGATATTTTTATTGGCTTATTAAATATGTATACTTTGAATGAGATTTCAATTATTCTGGTATATAAATCATACTTTTGTTTTGGTTTTTTTGGTTCCTCTCAAAGAAAATTGACTACTGCCATCTCCTGGTCACACGTTTTCAGCTGACAGACACAGCTGGACCATGCCCAAATTCCTTGTGTTCAGTAGAGATAAATGCAGAGGTAAAAATAAGTAAACACAGACCTGCACTAAGTTGTGCCACTTCAGCTCTGGAAGCTTTTCCACTAATTATCCATAGATAATTTCTACATTATTCATAACTTTCTTCATATGCAAACCACGGTTTTGAAATTAGGTTCCAAGTCCCACGACCAATAACATTGGCCTGGGGCTTTTCTTACCACTTATAAATATTTGAAGCAAAATAATTCCCTCAGAATTCGATGAGATGTTCTTAAAAAAATTAAATGGAAGAAGTTCAAAGAATTATTTTTAAAAGGGCTTGAAGGAAGAATTTCTCTGTGCTAGGGTGGAGCAATTATAATTGCATATATTGCAGACAGGCAGGTTTTTAGATTCTTGTTCTTAGAATGTAAGATTAAAACTGCTACACATCTCACTGTAGCACCTCCACAAGCTTCTTATCTGCTAAAACAATTACCCATGGCAGTCATGTGCACAGTTCATGCTATTCCAACACTGACTTGAACTACAATAAACAGAAGATATTCTCTCCCTCTCTTTCATCATCCTGAACACCTTTACAAACACTGTTAAGCAACCTCCAAAAATAGCATAGATAATACTTAGTGTCCTTCACAACAGAAAATCATTATCTGCTACACACCAGCTTGAAGCCCATCTCAAACCAGGTCATTTTAACATTGAAAATATCTTTTTTTTATCCACATTTGCATGATCTTAACTTCATATTATCTTTCAGTTCTCCTGTAGCACTCCTGTGTTTTCTCAAGCATACGAGCCACTCCCTTTATCACAACATTATGAACATCTCATTTGCTGAACAGCATTCTATAAAGCAATTAAGATTCAGTTGACTACAGAAAATGCACATTGTAATGCTCTTGGCAAATACACATTTAAATAAATACTTAATCGCCAAGATTCTGATGACTTACATACAGATATGTAACTTTGTACACATGTATACACTATGAACACATAAATGTCTGGAAACGTTGTAGCAATGAAAACCAAATTTTAAAAAATCAGCACTATTATGTCAGTATTCAACAATATTTAGAAGTGATGTGCTTAACTGAGGGAACTCTGCATACTGACATTGATTTACCTTCTTGTTGCATCTCTTCAGATTTCCTTCTCACAAAGATAACTCGGGGTCTCACAGTCTCAACGTGTGCAGCTCCTTGGCTTTCCTCCTACGTATCACACATTAAAATCACATTACAAATCTCACTTTTGATGAAAAAGCACAGCAAGATTACATTCAGCTTCAAGAAGCATCCAAAGAAGTTTTTAAAGATTCATTAAACATGTGCACTTGTTCTCTTTACATTTGACTTCAAGAGAATTCAGCTCTGAATTAGCCTTTAACAGCCATTCCCTCTAGACAAACATCCTGGGAGCAGCAGGCATGGATGGAAAAGTGCCATTTAGACCTGAACACACAGGAGACTTTCAGTTTTTACTCAGAGCATGTACTGGAAAGAACATAAAATTTCTCTGGCTTTCTTCAATACCCAGGATGCCTCCCTAGGTATTACCCTCCTGACTAACAAGAGGAAGATGAAAGAGAAAAGAAATATAAAATTTTCAGCACACAGGTTGGAAAACCCAGGCCAAGTCTAAAATTTATTTCCTTGGCTGTGTTTTTAGAACTGGTTGCTCCAAGTGCCATCCAGCCTGGTCTTGGACACTTCCAGTGATGGGGCAGCCACAGCTGCTCTGGGCAACCTGTGCCAGGGCCTCCCCACCCTCACAGGGAAGAATTCCTCCCTGACATCTAATCTAACCCTGCCCTCTGTCAGTTTAAAACCACTGCCCCTTGTCCTGTCACTATGTGCCTGGCTAGAAGACTTAAACTTTCTCTTAAGACAGACAAATTTAAAGCAGACAAGATGAGAAAGAGTTGAGATTATCTTCTGAGAGCATGAAGGTCTCATGGAAGCATGACTGAAGGACACCAACATTACATTAAATGTCAGCAGCGTAACAGTTCTCATGGGTCTGTTTGAAGTGTGGTTTTGGGGTTTTTTGTTTTCTATTGGACTTAAAATAAAGCAAATCAAAACTCAGTCTAAACTGAACTGAGCTGCAAACAGAAGTTGAGAGATAACACAGATTCATAACCTACAATTACGCATTCCTGGAGATTAAAAAACTAAAATGAAAGCTAATGAGAATACCAAAGTGACAATCCCACTTGAAAAATGTGGATTGTATAAAAACATCCATCCTTATAAAAGAATACCATGAAAATATTTTGCAACCAAGTGATTTTCGAAGATTTTAACAATGCATTTGGGACTTCAAATGATTTAGATTTACCATCTCTGGAATGTGTAGCCACGCAAATATGACTTCAATGTTCCTGTCCCTCCCATGATCAAAATGATTTATTTAGAACAGGAAGAGCCCAGCTTCCTCCTAGTCATTCTCTTGCTTCTTAGAGCTAAGACCATGGGGGCAAAATGGCCACAAATAACAGTCAATTCCTGTAT
This sequence comes from Ifrita kowaldi, assembly GCA_013398055.1. Lineage (NCBI taxonomy): Eukaryota > Metazoa > Chordata > Aves > Passeriformes > Cinclosomatidae > Ifrita > Ifrita kowaldi. Next base: position 234,589 of record VZRS01009808.1, read on the forward strand.
TGTTGCACAAGAACAGACAGGAGGGGTCAAAGTAAAGATGCATTTAGTCTGGCTTTCTGTCTAACAGTGGCTAAAAGCATATATAAATCTCAAAAAAAAAAAATCTAATGCCAGAAATGGAGGAGCAGCCAAGGAATTTGGGTAGATAAGAGAATTCCTGTATGACTTAAGCCATTTGTTTTGGACTGAGTGACCACACAGACTTCACTCTTCATGACTAAAAGGCATTTGGTCGTGTCCTGTGTGAAAACTCAGTGCTCTTTCTGCTGGTGAAAACCTGACCTACACACCAGTGCCAGGGGGCAAACAAGTCTGGCAGCTCCACATCACTGCCACAACCTCCCTGACACGAGGATCCTGTTCACACAGGCTGCAGAAACCACCCAGGCTTTGCCATCACCTCCCAGGCCCAAGGCCCAGCAGGACACCATCTGAAATCTTGCATTTTCTCAGGTCTCTCAGCAAACTTTGCTCCTAAACAGATTTGTCTTCTGGCTTTGCCTGTGGGTGATACAGTTTCATTTCAATGAAGGCAAACGCTGTCTAGAGATGAAGAACAAGATGTGAGAGTCAGTGACTAACTTGTGAGGAAATCCTTCAAGAAGTATGAAGTGATTACTGCCTTAAACATTGCACAGAAATGAATGAATCATCCCAAAAGCCTGAGTACCTCTTGCTCTCTTAGCTGGTGTAATGCTACCAGAAAATCTGTCTCCTGCAGGCAGGTGACAAGGCAGATTTGAGGGCAGAGCTGAATACAGATGCCATCCTTAATTAAACCAGGGGAAAGGTTCATCCCTGTCACAAGGCAGACAAATGCTGTCACAACAAGCTTGCAAATCACCTGGTACAGGGATTATTTTTTAATTTCAGAGAAGGATGTAGAGATCTAGTAGAGGATCTTACAGAATATGCCTTAACCACAGTAAACATCTCTCCTGGATGGGGCAATCACCTGCAAGTATGATCATCTCATAGAAAAGATTAAAAGTTATCCTGTGAGAAAGTGATTTAGAGTCTTACATCAGGAATAACCACACTCAGGAAAAACCAAACCCAACAAAACCGCACAAAGTTCTGGGGTTTGGTTGTGTGGTTTGAAGGGAGGGTGAGTTTTACATGCCAGCAGGCAAAAAACAAAGCCACACTCAGAGCTCAGATGTGAGAAAAACTTTCTAAAGATAAGACAATGTATAACTACCTACAGATAAAGGACAAGATAATATATAACTATCTGTATATTTTTTGTGAAAGAAACCTGTGTCACCCTCTCTGTTCCTATTACTTTTGGCTAGAATCCACTTTTGCCTGTGAACAGTCATTCTAAGAAAGTTTGTTCTGGTGAGCTCAAAGTGAAACATGTATAACATATAAAATCTTCTCTGAAGATGCAACACATCACTTCAGGTGGCAAATTTAAGAACTGCTCAGATACCAATGGCACAATACACATCAAGGCTCAAAAACATAAACCCAAAGACAGGTTAATACAAGATACTTTAGGTTATTTTTATTACAGAACAGGGAAGGACAGAATTTATCAATGAACACAGCAACCATAGTAAGTACATAATGCTTCCAAACACACTGTGAAGCCGCACATAAAGAGAACTCTGCCCTCATTTTTAGCTTTTGCCACTTGTAATTTGAACTTACCTCTAGTTAGCAAGTAAACCATCATCTCTAGGTAACAGCACATACTAATAAAGTAGCAAAAAATTAACTGTCTAGGTTTGAATCAGAGACCAATAGGATGTTCCTCTACCTTTAAGTGTTCTGAGGTTCATCATCCTTACTGCCTTTCCAACCCTGCCCCTACTAGGACAAATGAAGCTCCTGAAATGCTGAGTCAGTGGGTTACAACTCATGAGGCCAAATCTCTGTTATCATTTCCTCAGCCATATATCCATGATGTTATCCTGCATTTGAAGCACTGTGCCCCTAAAACATGGGAATGTCCCAATGAATGTTGTTGAGGACTGGATCCTGTGAGACCAGTGAAGCTGTGAGGAAGTACAGAAAAGATAAAAAAGAAGGTCTGAGCTTAAAAGAAGGGATATTGTAAGGATTTGTCACAGGAAACACAATCACCTTTATTGCACACAATGCACCTTGACTCCAGCTCCTCAGCTGAATGTGTCACTTTAAATGCACCAGTTCTGTGATGTCAGGCACAATAGTGAAACAGGAAAATTTGTTTTCCCAGGTTTCAGTTTGCTCTTTCTGACTAGGCACAAAAATCCTTTCAGCTCACCTGGGACAGATCCTCTGGGACTGGTCTCACTCTGCAGCTTGGCTGGGCTGCTGGCAGAGCAGGATTTGAACCTGGCTGTGACTCCAGTTCGGCCAAAAGCATCGGACTAGGACTTGTATCTGCATCTCCAAGAATTTCTGCTGGGAGAAAAAAATTCCTGCATCAGCTGGAGCCAAAATCTCCTGGTCAACTCACGTGGCAGAATGTGCAGCCTTTCAAACTTCCAACAGTGGGACATGCAATGTTAAAAAGAATGATTTCCTCCTTCCATGGCTCATTGTATATCCCTTAAATTGCTCTTGTGGGGATAAAAATGAAATAAGAAATACACGTCTGTGGAAATTGAAAAAATAAATCAGCTTTATCATCTGTAGATTTCTAATGTGGCAGCATCTGAGAAAGCTTCAGAGCTGTACATTTATATGCTTAATGAGCTTTATCACACTTACTGGAAAGAAATTGGAAAAGCTGCTTCACTAAAATGTTTCACTCCTGTATGAACTAAAAGAAACCTGTATATAGTCTCTTTTAAAGGGGTAATTTGCTCTCTAATCCAACATTTATCATGGTTTTGCAGCCTGCAAGTGTGTGAAACATCTTTATGAAAAATTTACTGACAGCTCATGAACTAAGTTTAGCCTTCTGCTATCATACAGAGCCAAAGAATGAATTTTAAGCCTAATTAACTATAATCATTGCTTAATTAACTGTAATTATTGTTCACTTTAAGACTGCATGTGCCACATTTCATTTGCATGTTGGTTTTTATATCCCTGACTTTAAGCATTGAAAACAAGTATTTATAAATGACTGATCAAGATGCTGTTACGTACCGACACGAGCAACACCTGTTCCGTCCTACAAATGGACATTGTGTTTCCACAATACAAATAAAAACTGGTCACAAAACTGAAAACAACCCACAGACACACAATCCCCCAAATTCTTACAGATACCTCTGTGAGTGACTCATTCTGAAAGAGGAACCCACTGCAAGGTTTCACGTGCAGAGATGCACATCCTGAAATACGTGAACTCTGAATCCCACTGATGTAGCTATTATTTAGCATTAGCCCTAAAAAGAATTAGCAAATAAAATGTTGGACCTGCATTGTAGCTGTTGTGGCTATCAGGAAACAGTTGACTTGCACTAGAGGCTGAAGGACAGGCATTCTCACATTTCAGTGGAGAGAGAAAAAAGGTTTGGAAGGAGAGCGGAAACAACCACAGATCATTCCTTCCACCCTCCTCCCTCCAACACCAGATTGTTTTCTACTCAGTGTTGACTTCACTAACAAAAGGATTTAGAAACAAGGATTTCTGTTCCTCCTTGATATGAAAACAACTCTTGTCTTGAAAGCAGATTCAAGCTTTTATACAGTGTTGTTTCCTTAGCAATGCAATGAATTACTGTGCTGTGTTCAGAGGTGGGGAGGGAGAGAAGCTAAATTAAAAATCATCAGAATGCAACAGAACTCAGTCTGGGATTATAAAGATTATGTAAAAGCACAGGGCATCCCCCTATGGTAGTTAGTCCAGGGCACTTGTCTCCTCTCAAAAACATGCTGCAATAAAAACAACATTTCAAGATTTAGAGAGATGAGCTTAAAAATCAGTAGAGAAACACACTGCTGGTGGATTATCATCACACGCAGGAGCTGGTTTGAAGAGTGTTAAGATATTTACAGGACAGTCAAAGGGCATCCTGTATTAAATAAATTAAAAAGTTTGTTTTTAAAGATACAAGCAGAAACAAGCCTGTTATGCCAGACACAGCTATGGACAGTCTGGGTAAGGAGGAGATAAGGACAGACAGACACAGAGACAGGTTCTCCCACTAACAGGCATCTTCCAGCTCCATGGTCCTGAGCACTGGTAGAGACCTACAGAACCATGGAAATCCCAGAATCCCAGACTGGTTTGAGTTGGAAGGGACCTTAAACCTCATCCTGTTCCACCCCCTTGCCATGGGCAGGGAAACCTTCCACAGGTTGCTCCAAGCCCTGTCCAACCCGGCCTGGAACACTGCCAGGGATGGGGCAGCCACAGCTTCTCTGGGCAAGGGCCTCAGCACCCTCACAGGGTAGAATTTCTTCATCACAACTAATCAAAATCTCTCCTCTTTTAGTTAAAACCATTCCCCTTTGTCCTGCACTGTGATCTGCAGATGATCTGATCACTGATTTATTGCTGCATCACAGTGTCCTTAGTGCTGACTGTCCTCTACCAACACAGAGTCAAACAAGTGACTTGGAGAAATCTCTTATGTCAGGGAGCCTCATGTAACCAATCTCCAAACAACATTCAAAAAATCACTTTCAAGCTGAAGTTTGATAATATATAACGTACCAGAACATATTTTCAAGGCTGACACTGGTGTAGTTGTCCAAAATGTTAGGTCACAGCTGGTTTAAAAGGTTACTCTCTGTGTGACCAGTTCAAATGTTAATCACTTCAAAACCAAGCAAATATTCTTATTTCTCCAAGATTGTTTTTGCCACGTGTTAAACACATTCAATTTCAATCCNGTTTGAGTTGGAAGGGACCTTAAACCTCATCCTGTTCCACCCCCTTGCCATGGGCAGGGAAACCTTCCACAGGTTGCTCCAAGCCCTGTCCAACCCGGCCTGGAACACTGCCAGGGATGGGGCAGCCACAGCTTCTCTGGGCAAGGGCCTCAGCACCCTCACAGGGTAGAATTTCTTCATCACAACTAATCAAAATCTCTCCTCTTTTAGTTAAAACCATTCCCCTTTGTCCTGCACTGTGATCTGCAGATGATCTGATCACTGATTTATTGCTGCATCACAGTGTCCTTAGTGCTGACTGTCCTCTACCAACACAGAGTCAAACAAGTGACTTGAAGAAATCTCTTATGTCAGGGAGCCTCATGTAACCAATCTCCAAACAACATTCAAAAAATCACTTTCAAGCTGAAGTTTGATAATATATAACGTACCAGAACATATTTTCAAGGCTGACACTGGTGTAGTTGTCCAAAATGTTAGGTCACAGCTGGTTTAAAAGGTTACTCTCTGTGTGACCAGTTCAAATGTTAATCACTTCAAAACCAAGCAAATATTCTTATTTCTCCAAGATTGTTTTTGCCACGTGTTAAACACATTCAATTTCAATCCACTTCCTACTGGTCAAGGGTTAATAATGTGAGATAAGCTTCTCTTGTCAAATTCATGAATGTGAAAATTAAAAGGACAGAAAACCAGCTGTTTGATTACTTTAATTTACACAACTTCTGATGAATCAGTGCAACCACGTTTGTGTTGCAACAGCTTAGTAATTATTTCAATTTAGTTTAAACATATTTAAAACCACAGTCAACAAAATAAAGGGTTTCTACATGCTTGCAGCAGTTACATTAAACAAGTATAGAAGGACATTTTCAGATAACAACAGAGAAACTGGGATAAAAAATAAGGGAGAGGAAGGATGGACCACTGGTTTCAGCACTACTTTCAACTGAGAAGAAATAAATTTCCCTGCTTTACCACAGCAACTTATCCCTGCTTTGTACAAGATGCGTGTGGTTCAGCTATCCATCTGGGAAAAAATTAATTTCCATATCATAAGAGGAATATATGAAGCTAAAATATATTGCCATTTTTGAGCCACTGCAGTATCACCACGATGGAGTGATTGATAAAAGCCAAGAGGAGTGCTGTGCAAGGGGACAGGGAGAAGTGGCTTGAACTGTTGGTGTTAACTCCTGTCCCATGGAAACTGCCTCCATCTGTTTCTCAGAACTGAATTTGACTTAAAAGAATAAAATACACACTTTACAAGTTAACTTTTGTATAGGCAAGTGGGTATCTGCCATGATTTTTATTCCAATTGTAGAAAATTTCTAGGAAGAGTGAAGACAAGGCTTGAATTAAATCCAGCTCTCAGAACAGGAGCACTAATAATTTCATTGTAGGAATCGCCTGTAAATTTGGGACTTTGAACATATGGTCTGAAATTATTTCAGATTTTGTTATGGAAAATCCTCAAAATCCACATAAACGTCACAGAGAAGAAATAAGAATCTAATTGTACCTCCAATTTGGGCAACCTGCCCTGGAGATGCAGAACGGGGACCCTGGTGTGGTCTGTTCCCAGAGCTCTGAGCAGCTGGATGGTCCAGAAAAATGGAATGTCCCATCAGGATTCTCTCTTGTGCTCTGGTCAGCCTCGGTCTCTGACCCTCACTGAGCTCCCCAACACTGCCATCAGAATCCTGCAGAGAACACCACAATCACAGCACATGTAAAAACCCAGTGTAAGTCTTCCAAACCTAGGCATTGTTTTCTAATTACATTAACCCTGAAAGCATTTATAAACTTAAGTTTATTCTATTTGCATTGGATAAAGAAAACAAGCCCTGGAGATATCATCTGGATTTGAAATTAAGATCTGCATCTATCAGTACTGGACAGAAAAGAAACACTTGCAGCCAAACATCATTTATTTTGTTAATGGTATCTCACCATGATCAGAACCTAAGTTATATTTTTAGCACATGAAGCCTTTGATGTTATAGATTTGACCATTGTTGACTGCCTGACCTTGAAACATTGGCAGCATCTAAAAGCTATTGACTCTCTGCACTGCATGTCAGATAAAAGCTTCAATTTTCAAGTAGGTTTGGTGGGCACTAAAAATAGGGATGGTTCCCTGGATCCTGACTTTCAAAGCTGCAGGTTAAACCCAGCTTGCTTCCATGTAGGAAAACAGGTGGAATACACACACACGCGCACAGTATCACTCTAAGGCAATACAAGGAACATCCAGGAGAATATTGATTCTCCTCTAAAGGAGAAGGGACACCTGCACACACCTTGCCAGAACCTGGAGGGAGTTTTTGAGTGCCTTGTATGGACAGACTGAGTGGTCTGTGACAATGGGAAAGGGAAAAAGCAAATTAGAGCTGCATTTGTAATTGGCAGTGCTGATGAGAAAATGTTACTGCAATTACAGGCAGACTTGGGAGTTAACACTGAAGAAAGCTTTTCACCAAGTCCGGAGCTCATTAGCAAAATAAAGAAAGACAAAGGAACAGCCAAGGAGATGAGTCAAGTTAGTAATTATTCAGACTAAACTGACCAAGACAGAAGGAAGAAACTGCATATGCATCAGTAGCACCACAAAAAAAGCAAGATCTGCTGTAAATAAAGGTGTTCACAAACCATGCTGCAGTATTCAAAGTTCATTTCCTTCAAACCCTCCTCCAGCAATGTCAGCTAAAATGAACACCCAGTCCAAACTGCTATTTTCCAACATAGAAAAAACTCAGATGTGTGACAAAAAAATTGTGATGCAGATAATTACATTTTTCTGTGAGTCTGGTTTTTTTTCTGCCAACTGAATAGGAATTTTTGAGGTTTTGTTCCAAGATCAGTATCAACAGCATGTGCAAAGTACATGTAAACACTTGCTGAGTTGTTCTTCATAGCTCCCTAAAACACTCCTGTGGCTGTTAAATGCAGTGTTATTTGTACTGTTAAACATTCCACCTGCATTGCTGAAGTGACAGAAAATTCCCTGGCACTCCAAGTGACAGGACAAACCTGGGACATGAGGACAGTCACACACATACCTGGAAAACGAGGTACATAGGATGTACAGTTTGTTTAGAACAACACTGAGACTTCAGTGTTTTTAAGGAGTTTTACACAAGAACAAAGCCAACAGAAGTGGGATCACTTCCAGCAAGGAATGAAGTGTATGAAGCTGTTCTACAGCCAACAGGAAGGATAAGCTTGGGATATTTTATCTACTTTTGAGTAGGAAAGAAGCACTTCAAAACTACTGTATAGGAAAGCAAAGGACTGTAGGTTACCTCCAAGTGGTCTATTCCTTCTTGTACAAAAACAGGTGCTTGATTTAATTTGGCTAAAAGAGTCAGGACAGGATCCCTGTGACAGCCTTTATCCAGTCTCCTCACCACCTGCCCTTCACTTGGAGGATCATAATCCTAGAACAAAGAAACAAAACAAAAAAAATCCACATAATACACGATCCAAAACTGGTTTTTGGTAGGAATTTGAATCATTCTTACTTTAGCTCACACCTAAGCTTTTTTTAACAGTAAGTTTCCACATGGAAAAATTATGTCATGAAAATTCAAGCATTTAAAAATAAGCAAACAGATGACACGCTGTTTTTTCCTTTCACCACAGACATGCACAGTCTTTATTTGATACAAAAAACTGCAATATTTAAGGAGGAACAAGGTCCTTTAGGCCTCCAAAGATCAGGGATGCAGTTAAACCCCCACACATCCTCGTTGCTAGCAACAATCTGGCTGCAGAGCTGCTCTCACCAGCAAGGAATTACCTTCCTCAACCAAACAGCCTGGTTTGAGGATGGAGAGATACTGGAAGGAGCTACAATCCAGCTGACAAAGAGAGGGAAGAACATCTCAGCAGGCAAACGCTCTTCTGATGAAGAGAACTTTAATTTAGGTTCATCTGATATCAGAGTTTTAAGCCCTGAGTTTAAGAGAGGAAGTGTACAGACAGAGGAGGCACCTAAAGATGTGCCAGGGCACAGTCTCACAACCGTGGTGGTTGTTTTGGGGGGGTCCTGTGCAGAGCCAGGAGTTGGATTTGATCATTCTCGGGGGTCCCTTCCAACTCAGGATGTGCTCTGATTCCATGACTTGAATGAAATCATGGATATTAGATGGGAAGCTGTGGACAGGTGAGGTGTGCCGACAAATGTGCAGAAATGTGTAGGAAGGACAGGCCAGGAGAAGAAGACTCCTGCTCCAGAACATTAAACCTGCCTTGTGGAGCTTGGAAGGAACCTCTGGAGGTTGTCTAGCCCAACCCAGTTAAGGCAGCCCTTCTTCCAGTGTTTGGCCATTCCACAGTAAAAACATCTCTGATGTTTAAACCAAATTTCCTGAATTTCAACCTGTGTCCACTCCCTCTTGTCTTTCACTGGCTCTGTCTTCCTTACTTCTTTCCACCACGTATTTATACATTGGTAAGATCCCCCCAAAGCTTTCTCTTCTCCATAATCTCTCCTATAATTTATGTCACAGCTACATCTTACCAAGAAGCTTTACACAAAGTCAGAGAGAGAAAGCCCAGGCCTTTGAGGAATACCAGAAGACAAAGGGAATGGAGAATACCTTCACCTGGGAGGCTTCCAGAATCATGGGCTACAGCAGACACTGCATAAGAAACTATACTGATGTTTTAAGCAGCTTTAACTAACTCCAGCCTCAGCTAACCTATTTTAATAATTTAATCACACAAGCAATTAAAAGATGGCTCAAAGCTGCAACAGCTCAGAGCATAGCAATGTTCTATTCTGTTTAAGATGCCTTAGAACTAGAAACAATAAAGAAATGTAAGTGCATAATAGCTATCTCTCACCTACAGAAGTATATAAATCATCCAACTTTTTAAAAATATAAATTAGTTTGTATAATGTGGTGTCTTTTCCTTTGGTGTTCTGAAATTCTAGCACTCTTTGTGAGTGTGCAGTTTAAAGTATGAACTAAAAAAGTTAGTGAGTGAATATGTTTAAAGCACATCCAGTTCTGCAGGATGCCCAAGGGGGAATGCACATTATCCCTGGTTTTTTATGAAACAGTTCCTTACCATTTCATTGGCATCTCGGAGAGTACTGGATAAGCTCTCAGTGAGGTTTGGAAGAGACAATCCTCCTTCTGCTAAGGCTGAAAAATATTTTATGTCACAACTATTAAAAAACACACAAGTTACATGACAGAAAACCCAAGCCACGTTCTTTAGTAAGTGCAACACTGCTTTTAGTAAATTTAGAAATTCCTACTGCCGGATGTCTATTACAAAGACATATTTTCATATTTCTTTTCACATTTCTTGCACTTTGCTTTCAGTAACAACTTAGTACCACATGGTACTTCAGTAAGGCAAGTCCCAATTATTTTCCAAGTTGATCTCATGACAAAAGAGCAGATTGAATCTTTTCTCTCTAATAAACAGCAGTGTTTTGTTCAGCAACAGGAAAAAGAACAACGAGCTCTCGTCAATCTTTATGAACTGGAAGTTCATGCTTGCAGTTTTATCAGAAAATGTATGAAACATAATTCAAGGGACTGGAAGAGTTTATAAGAATAAAAAATTATTTCAAAGTCTAATTTCCACAGCTGGCTACCTCCTGCAGGCAGTGGCTGTCCACAGGTGAAGAGCACCTCCCCTTCTGAGAGGGGTCTGTCTGTAGTCTCAGTCTCTGTGGGGGTGAGGCTGCTCTCCTGCGTGGACATCCCAGAGCTGACCGTGGGCACAGGTGATGGGACCTGGAGATGGCAGGGAAGGGGCTCAAAGGGCCTCACTGGCAGCTGCTGAGATGGTAAAACCAAGGCCTCTGGTTCCTCATCGTTGGCCACTGACATCTCCCTGCAAAGTCACAACATCCACTGTGAATACACCAAGGCACACTGAACTGTACAGATCAACATCTTAATTCAATACTGAAAAGAAACTAATTTTGAAGTATTTTTTTCCAATGCAAAAGCACAGTATTTTACGGAATAGTTTAAGAGTTAACACGGTTAAACAATGTTATTTGTGAATTTCTGGTTATAACTAAAAATTACCATGTGTATTCCCAAGGAGGTAATCCCAAAAAGAAAATGCTGATAACACAACATTTCACTGTCACTGCATGTATTACTGGCAGGAGTAGAGGTACAAGTTCACTAAGTACAGTGTTCAGCAGGGCAATGAGCAAGGGCTGATAAATCCTGAGAAAGGCCCCAATTTCATATTTTTCTCTAAAATGCACTTCAACCAATTAAAAAAAATGAAAATCCAACCCTGGCTTATCTCAAACGCCTCCTGATATATACATTAAGCATTTCCTTCTGCTGACTTTTTGAGCATGTATGTGGAAAGAATATGCACATTTTAAGCAATGACAAAACCGTGCAGCCCGCTGCACTCACACGGCCCTGGGACGGAACGGTTCCTCAGTTACAGGACTGGGCTTCTCTTCTTCCAGAGGAAGTTCTGCACCATCCCACGGGTTTGGAGGCTTTGGACTTTCCCTTTTTTCAGCTTGGGAGCCCCATTCTGAGGCAGGAGGGCTTGGTGTGGCTGCTGTGGGAGGTGTGGTGACAGGGGTGACCACAGGGGTGACAACACGGCCCGTGGCAGCTGCAATCTCAACTCCTGCACGTGGGAAGCCAAATTTCAGATCAGAAAGGAAAGCAGGAAGTAAATCTCAGACAGAGAGAATCAGTTCTACGAAACACTTGCAGTTTTTGTGATACCTTTTGATTGTTATAAAGCCTAGATTAAGAATTGCTTCTTTTAAGTACAGTGTTGGCACCTGAAGGAGTTCGAATAAAACCTCAATTTCTTCCTCAAGGGAGACTGCTCTGCATTTTAAAAAGTTTCTTTACTTGAAGAGTGTACATTTGATTTAATTAACATTGGAAGCACAGGAAGGAGCAAAAAGCTGTTTTTCTGATGTGAGAAATCGTGGAGGGGTTGGGAGGGGTGGAAATCACACAGACTATAGAAATGTGCATTAATTTTGAAAATACAACTGTTACCAAATAAAAGATGTTTGCTTTCTATATAAATTAGCCCATAAATTTTTGTAGAACATGAGTTTCCACTTGAATTATAGCCTCAAGAATATTTATCCTGAGAGATAACATTTCTTTGAAGAAGAAAATTAAAGGCAGTAGATTAAAGCATATTTGCTATTTCTAAACTTCAATTACTATTTTCAATACCTGTTTCTTTAATTTTTTCATGTTCACGAACATCCCCACTCATTTCTGTAGGAGATGGAGATGAATCTGGAGTTTTGACCTGAGGCAATTCTTTTTCTGAAGGTGGTGTTGGTGGTGGTGTGGCCTGGGGTGTTGGCAGTGGAGTAGGCACGGGAGCCTCCTGAGGGGAAGAAAAATCATAACCACAGTTACTATCTCAGTGCAAAATTCCTGCCTTCCCAGTATCCCCAGAGAGAGCTGAGGAGGAGAGGGAAAGGCAGCTTAGCACAGAATAGGAACAGTTGCTGCTTCATGGATCTAACTCCTCTAGGAAGCTGCACCAAGACAAAATAAATTAAAACCAGTGAATTAGGCATTAAAATAATTAAATTGGGAAATCATTATGTATAGAACAGAACAGACTATTTCAGCTGGAAGGGACCTACAATCATCATCCAGTCCAGCTGCCTGACCAGTTCAGGGCTGACCAAAAGCTGAAATTTGTTGTTAAAGGCATTGCCCAGATGCCTCTGAAACACTGACAGGTTTGGGATACCAACCACCTCTCCAGGAAGCCTAATCCCATGTTTAACCACCCTTTTGGTAAAGAAATGCTTCTTAATGTCCAGTCTAAATTTGAATTCTATTATTATATGAATTTTAATAAAGCATTCGAGACAATGTTAAGCAAGAAAATACTTCATGACATGGATAAAATGGAGTCAGTATGGTGATTTCATGGTAAGAAAAATCAGCTTAAAAGAAGATTACAAACAAAGCAATAACCAAGACAGCAAAGCACTAAAAGAAGCACAAACAGAATTGTGATGTTCCTTAAAAAGATGACAGCAATGAACATAAATCTGGCAAGCAAGTCTGATGGCTGTTGTTTGCACTGCTTTGGAGGAATATGATGGACCTTTGCAGATTTTTTCCAGCCTTGTTCTCTGACATTTCATAAAGAAAACAAGGCAGTGAGGCTATAGGAAAACTTCCAGGCCAGTTTCTGAACAGTATGTCCTCAGGCCAATGATTTTTATTAAAATTTCTCATGGAAAGTGGAACCTGCCAACACATTTGGCAGCTCACACCCAACCGTGTGACATCATGAACACCAAAGAACTCAGTAACAGCTGAAATCCAGTTCTAGATAGGAAAATTCACAGTGGGAAGGGAGAAATCAAGAATGCATAAACTACATATTCAAGAACTTCTGCTACAGGCTGAGGACAAATGGAAAAAGAAGAATTAAGAAAACTTTGCTAGCTATCCTTTAACTTGTGCTATCATGCTACAAATGTGGAAAGACTTTAAAAAAAACGTAATTAGCTGCCTGGGATTCCAAGAAAGGCAGGAGAGAATCACTACTACAGCACAAAGCATGAAGGAAACCCCATCTTGCAGACCACATTATTATTATTAAAAATGTCTATTTGAATTTTAGTGTTACCTGTGCTTGAAACCAACCTAAACCGAAAACATCCAAGAGCTGCCCAACAGCAAGAGCCAAAAATGATCCACATATGGATGATTTGCTTTATTTAGGCTAATCAAACAAAGGCCAAAGAGGACAAAACTAGTTTCTTGAAGTGCACAAATGTATATAGCAAGGAAAACCCAATCATTTCAGCCAGATAATATTTCAGTTTAAGCCGGTAGAGAAACAAAAGGGCCATCAGTAAATGTAGAATGAACAACAGAAGAGGTTTCTGAGTATCAGAAGGACAAGCTGAGAGGAACATCAGGCCCTCCTCAACCTGCAATGGAGTTGAAGAGATGCAGGATGGCTGAGGTGAAGCCCTCAGCAGTGAAACCTTTACTTTTGCCTATAGAATCACCTATTTGTCCCTTGCAGCAGGCATGAGGAGGTGTTTCAGTCTAACTGCACTGCAGCAGAACAGAATGACTGATCCCACTTTCAACAAAGCCTCCCATAGCTGGATTTCTAAGCACAGCAATTTCCACAAGCATCCCAAAGACATTACACAACACCAGATTGCAGCACAGTCATGTTGTTATCAAAATAAGAGCCAGCTGTCATTTGATTATCAAAGGGAACACAGGAAATTATCCTGTATTACAGGAAGCTCTACTAATCAATTAAGCATTTATTCAAAACTACTGAACTCACAACTCAGAAAGAATTAATAGTCATTTTAACAGATATTAAAAAATGGCTGCAAGCCTGTAAGACCAAAAATAATATTGCTGTCAGCTTCCATTTCCATTAAGATGAGGAAATTAATTTCTTCATATCTCATTTGTTTGCAAAAAAGCAGCATAAACTATTTTTGGTTGAAAATAACATGAGCTATCTTTCAACAACATGAAATTAAGGACCAAGTCCCTCAGAACTTCAGTAGGAAAGCTTAAATAAAACAGACTCTTACCATCATTGTGGCTGTGCTGGGAAGAACACTTGCATCAGGAACTGTTCTCTGAGCCTGACTGTCACCCAGCATGGTTGCAATGGTTTCACTGAGAGCTTCATTTACAAAATGATTTATCATTTCTGAGTCCACAGGGACACCAGCATTGACAAAGAGCTGAAACCCTCCACCACCTGCGACTTCAACTGAAAACAAAGGAACATGAAGCACACAGCCAGGTCTCACTTCCTAAAATCCATGGGCTGTACTGCAGCCACTCACTCTCTATAAACTTTTAAACATTCCTTTGCAAAAAGTGATTTTTTTTTAACCTTCCAGATCAACAACTGTAGAGAAACAAATCAGGAGCATAAAAGAAGGCAACAGCAAAGGGCAGTGACATCACAGGAGAAATGCATTTCTCCCCATTGTCACACATTCATAACGGAAGTAATTTTTGACACCTCTATTAACAAAAGAAAGGCAAACAAACATTACAGGCTCAGCAAAATGCCAAATGTGATTTAGATGGCCAATAACAGATGGTGATTTGTGCAGTGCTGTTATTCCAAGTCTTCTTTTTCTTTTCTTTTAGATAATTTATTTCAATGGCCTTGTAACACTTGCTCTGCCTCAACATAAATTCAGGTGGGCACTGCTGCTTTTTACAGTTCCACTGGTTCAGCATTATCCCTTAGGCTCAGGCCACAGCCACCTACACAGCTTGTTAAAATTAGCCAAAAATTGAGATAATCCATCTGCTGAGAACAGTAATTCCTACTCACCAATGTCAGGGGTTACAACCTCATTGTCTTCACTCTCTGAGCTGCTAATGCTGGGCACTGTTTCTTTCTGAGCTGGGCACATCCCACTGATAATTTTTGCCATTATTTCTTGTTCCACCCTGATAGAATAAAACCCATTTAAGTATCAGCAAACACCAAGACACCTAAAAGCACACAAAAGAGCATTCTTGACATAAAATGCAAGGCAGCTCAAAGGAAAATGGATAACGGAAAGGAGGCAAGAAAAAAGGGACGGATAATTAGGGAATCATTCCTTCTTCCATATATATTCTTTGCCACTTTGTTAAATTGCAACTCACCAATTTATCAACCTGTTTTCTATAGTTTCTCTCCTTTGAATCAGTTCATCCAAAATATCAGCAGGCTGCTGACGGGCAGAAGCCACTGGAGGAAACAAAGGACCATTGTATTGTGGCGAGGCAACTTTAAACTGGCCATTAAGCTCCAGAAGAGGCTCAAGGAATTCTGGAATTTCATCCCTCTCCTTTTCCTGATCCTAATAAATAAGTAGTAAATTAAGTTATGGTACATTTCTGGAAGGCAATGTCATTGAGGTAGCTGTCAGGTTTTTTTCTTGAAGAAACATTTGTGGATGTATCACAGGACACAAACCACATTCTCCCTCCTTAGTGTGCTGTAGTTAATTGATACATCTCTAAGCTTAGCAAATCATAAATCTGTAGAGGAATAAAGCCATAGGAACTGCTCAGTAAAACATGATTTGGCTCATATTTCCTGCCTGTGCTGCACAGGGCAGGGAGCCAGTGGCAATGCTAATACTTGAAAAATTTACTTATGACCTACGTCAGGTTTCTCTAATGTCACAACAGAAATGTTCCTCCTCTAAACAAAAACCTTTAGGAAACATTCTACAGTTACTTGTTGGGTTAGGGGGTTTTTTGTTTGTTTGGGTTGGGTTTTGGTGTTTTGGTTGGTTTTCTTAAAATAAATCAAAGTTGTTCTTTAAAGTCTCCCTTCTGAAAAGACAAATTCACAAAAGTTAACGAGCATGTAGTCAATCAAAACTAATAAACTTGCCAGCACTGAAAACTAGACATTAATAGTTTACACATATGTCACACGTGTGTTTACACTTCCATTAACTTCAGCTGCTGAAAGAAGGTATTTCTAGGCAATAATTCACACAACCCTCACAGACATCTTGATTTTAAAGTTAAAGTGCTACTTCTAAAAAGTTAGAGAAGAGGCTTGGTGTGTTAAAATATTTGGGTTTTCCCAAAGATGCCTCCCTCCTTTTCCCCTGGAGAACAAACACAGCACCAAGTCCCAAAAAGCAGCCACTAACCCATCATGTTGTAATGTCTCCTGATGAATGAGAACCTGCAACCTCCACTTCTAACATTAAAAACAAATGTCTCTAATAGTAATATGATTCTCTAAGAAGAAAATATGGCATGTCAGAAAGAGATGGAGAGCTGAGCCCTGAATTACCAGTGAGAAATATGTGATGGTGCATAAAAGCTCACTGTAAATCCATATTTACTAAGATTAATCTCCAACACAGTGAAAGGAGAAAAAAAGTCTTAGTTTCCCGTATATAAATTAAACTTACTTTTAACCCGTAAAATAAGAAGACCCCATGCCATATATCAGCTATGAAAAAAAGAACAAATCACTGAAAAGAGAAAGAACAGAGAAGGGGAAAAAAAAGATTGTAATGTTTTCCTGTCTCCTTCCCCACCCCAGCATTAACACTTCCCCTACCTTAATACATTTTAAAACTGCAAAGTCAGAAAAGTCCCTGATGGGTATTACACAGAGAACTATTGGGTCTTCCTGGATCTTTAAATAATGATAATCTTCAAAGAAGGGAGAAGACCAGAATAGGTATATTTGGGTGACAAACAAAGATCTTGAAACCATTCTAGGCATAGAAATGAACAGTGAAGTTAAACTCAGAAGGCCCTGGGTGCCTTGCAAGCTGATCAGCAGTTCATGCTGTTGGGATGTGTGTATTCAGAACAATAATTCATTCTGACAGCAAATGTAAAGATGTCTTTGTCCAGCATTTCATTATGCATTTTCTTCTGCCTGCATTACTCCATAAATTTTCTTTGATGTTGCCTATTTAATACCTCTGAAAGCATGCAAAATACAAACATCTGGATTAAATAAACCAAGTACATACAATACATCTTACATATATTTAGTAACTCCGACAAACTTTTGCAGTTCTACTGCATTTTTGAAATATTTCATGTTTTATAGTGCACAAATCCATAATAATGCACAAAATTATATTCATTTGGGGGTGATATATTATCTCTGCTGAAATAAAAATATAATGTAATAGTCAGTATTTAATTATACAGATTGAACTTGAACATATATCAACTTGTAGACCAATCTTGAATAATCTGCACTCAATTCTGCATTTTGCTTCCCTGGAGACTGTTGAAAATATCTATCACAACCCCCAATCAAAATATGGCATAAATTAGAAAGTCTTTCAGATATGATTGGAATATTAATCACTGTACTTTATTATAAAGTATCAAGCCAAAATTCTATTTCCCAAATTACATTCAGATAATTTAAAAAAAAAAAAAAAAGTTTGAAATGATTAGATGGTATAGATTAGTTTTGTTCCATTACCAAACATGTACATGCAGAGTCTTTTATTAAAGCCTCCTGAAACTTAAGCCATGGATTTCTTCTTGATGGATTTCTAAAGCAATTCTCAGGAGCAAGGTCAGGCTGCATTGCAGGTGTCACCTGTGAGCTTTTGTCTGACGAGTGAAGTGTAAAAACATCAATGTGCTGACCAAGAGCATCAATGGGAAATGAGGGGTGAGGAAAATACATTTACTCTGAGCTCTGCAGGTTCTGTATTTTGTTGTGGCATTCAAACTGGAAGCAAAAATTCTGAGAAAAAACTCCCTACCTTGCAATTAGGGTATGTTCAGAGAGAGCAAAAAGTGCATTTAATCTCAAATCCCAGGAAGTTTGCTAAAGGAACTGCAGGATGTGGCTGCTTGTAAGAATGTGAGAGCAGACTCAATAAATCTGAGAGTCAGTTGTGGGCTTATGTGAGCTGAGCAAGTTTCTCACTCTGAAATAATCACAGAATCACAGAATGGTTTGGGTGGCAAAGGACCTCGAAGACCATTTTGTCCCAAATCCCTGCCATGGGCAGGGACACTTCCACCAGACCAGGCTGCCCCAAGCCCTGTCCAATCTGGCCTGGAACACTTCCAGGGAAAAAAACCAAAAACCAGGAAAAGGTAACAAAACTAAACAAAAAAAAAGAGAAAGCTGTCTCACACAAATACTTATCCTACTCAGTTCTAACAGAATTAAGCTTTCATAATAAAAGGGGAGTGGGGGGAAGACAACAAAAGCTATTTTGTTGTATAGCATTTTATGCACATACTTTCATGAATCTGAAGACTCTTTTATAACAATAACTTAGCTTTCTTTTGATGTCTTAAATACCCCTGCCACTCCAGAGACTGATTTTATGCTTCCCCATTGTGTTTGCCTTGCACATTTTTAAGAACATTGTCTGTGTGGTCATAGGCCAAACATATGTTTCACTTGGAACATTTTTCGTATTGTGGTTAAAATATCTCCCATTGCCAAAACTAAAAGATAAAAGCAATCCAGAAAAAAAAATGAAAAAAGAAAAGATTAATAACTACTATTCACATAATAAAAATTTAACATTGCAGCGTTTTTTGATAGTTCCTAAAATGATTTCTTTAAAGCTTCTTTCCTGTGCTAACAGAAGAACAATGTCCACAGAGATTTAACTCCTCCTCTCCAGTACCACAAGGTAATTTTGAAACTAAAAATGAATAAAGCATTTGCACACTTTTGGTAGACAAACCACCAAATTAGGGCTGTTTTAACGAACTGATAATGTTAAATGATTAACTCATTTTGAAAATAAATCTACCTGGAAGCTCTAGGGTTAATATTTGATGTACACTCTTATCCTGGGATCAGGAAGACATAGAAGAGGTAAAAAATATAAATTTTTGGGTAAATTTTGATTACACACAGTAAGTTTTGTTCAGTAAAGTGACATATAGGCTGGTTCACCAACCATGAGTGTTTCTCAGGATCCCCCAGACAAGAGACCAGGTAACCAAAGAAAGGATTTGCTACCTGAAGAAATTAAACTGTGAAAGAGAATCTCAAATAAACCATAAATCAACACTGTCAAGAATTTCTTCTAAAGATCTTATTCTAACCCTGCCCTCTGTCAGTTTGAAGCCATTCCCCCTTGCCCTGTCCCTCCTTGCCCTTGTCCAAAGTCCCTCCCCAGCTCTCCTGGAGCCCCTTTAGGCACTGGAAGGTGCTCCAAGGTCTCCCCAGAACCTTCTCTTCTCCAGGATGAACAACCCCAGCTCTTTCAGCTTGTCACTATATTCATTACATGCAGAGTTTTAAATTGTAAAGTCTAAGTGCTATAATCACTGCTGATTTTAGAGAACTACTTGTATTTCTAGTGGATTCTAACATCCAAATAAAAGCTAATTTTAGCTTTTCACTGTAATTTTTCAAAAGCTTCTCTACTCACCAACACACAGTAATTTCTAATATCCTCTATAGCACTGTAAACAGTTCAGTATTGCTCATGAAGTGTACTTTTAAAGCTGCTAGGAAAGCAAAATAGTTTCTTTCCACTGTGTTTCCAGTTTTGACAGAATAATATAAAACAAATATAAAAATTATTAAAAGGAAAGGACATCTTTGCAATGGGATTACCTGCATGACATCAGTAACATCAATGAAATTAGCTCCTGGAAACTTTGTGTCTTCCTCTTCACTATGTATTTCTTCTGGAGTCTTACAAAGACAGATGGCAATTGTTAGGTATTTCATCTTGGGGGTGTGGAAATGCATTAGCAGAAAACCTTCATGACAAGAATGCAATTAAATCACACCTTCCACTATCCCAGGTTGCTCCAAGCCCTGTCCAAGCTGGCCTGGAACACTATCAGAGATGGGGCAGCCACAGCTTCTGTGGGCAGTGTGGGCCAGGGCCTCAGCACCCTGAGAGTCAAAAATTTCTTCCTAATACCCAATCTAAACCTCCTCTCTGTCAGTTTGAAACCATTCCCCCTTGTCCCTACTCTTGTAAATAGTCTCTGTCTTTCCTGTAGTGTTCCTTCAGGTACTGCAAGGCTGCAATAAGATCATCCCTTTTCTTCCCCAGACTGAACATTCCCAATTTTCTCAGCCTTTCCTCATAGGTGTTCCATCCCTCTAATCAACTTGCTGGGATGGTGCAATAGAATTTTAAATACAAATCACTATTTCAGCCCACAATCTCTGTCTGATTCAGTGAATAACCTGGATCACAGGACTCTGGAGGACCTAACTCCTGAAGTCAGGAAAACAGAATGTACAATAACCACACAAAAATAAGCAGTGCCTCACCAAGACTTCACACACTCTGTCCTTATCATTCAGCACACAGCAGTTACCCTTAGAGCTGCACAAAAACCTTCCTTACTGCTTAGATCAGGATTAAAAACACTTCTGAAAAGTTGTATGGAAAGAGAATAGAGTGGCCAATCCAACACCACAGGCTGCTGGGGCTCAGTGCCCACACCACTGACCACTCCAGAACAGCCAAGCAGCAGAGGGAGGGATGAGGAACATCCTCAGAACACTGAAGCCAGTGAAAACAAGACAGGCATGGGCCAACAGGGATTATAATTCTTTACAGGACACAGGAACACTGTTTTTCTCAGAGTTTTACTATGGTGATAATTTAATCTTGGCAGAACAGCGTCTCTATATGATTTTTCATTTTCTTAAACAAATACCTTATCCTATAAATTCTTCAGAATAATTACTCAATTTTTCCTAGAACTGTCTCATTTTTTTAACTATGAAAAAGACAACGAGAACTTTGCAGCAATTTAACATATTTTCTTTAGAACAAGTATGAATTCCCAGACAATCAGTACCTGTATCACAGCATCGACAGGAGGGAGCAGAGGCTCAGAGCCTGGAAGAATGTGATTTACACTCCCACTGGCACTTGAAACACTGTCAATATCAACATTTGGTAACACCTAGGACAGGGAAAAAAAAGCATCAATATAAAAATCTATGTAGCTTGGTTATTATTATTGAACTTTTTAGATTTTTTTCTTCCACTTGCTTCTGAGCCACTAAATTCAGTGCTTGGTTCTGAAAATCAAAACACTTTTGTAAAGTCAAAAACTAACACCAGAAATAGTCACCTCTTCTCTTGCAGCACCTGATTTCTCCTGTTCTCTACTTCCCTGACACTCTGCCTTGCATGGAACAGAAGGTGAGTGTACCTGTAATAATCACCTACAATAAAATTAGAGCAGAGGTGTGTTTGACTTGCAATTACTTTAGAAGATTACAATATAGTTTGTAACAAAGGCATGTCCATTACAGCACCCAAATGTGTTGTATTTCTGTTAAGAACAAAGATTTCAATGCTTGCTAAATTCCTCAGGGAAAAGAAAAATCACTTTAAATATTTAAGAACTGGGTGAAGTAACAGCAAAATGCAGGTGGGTGGAATAAAGTGACACAGCAAGGGAACAAAGCACAGCACACTCTACCTGTGTTTAACTCTGAGTTCCATGAATCATTTGTGTCTGAAAGGTGTGTGGGGGAGTGTGTGCAGTCTCAACAATTTGAATCCAAAATAATGAACATGTAAGAAACATTCACTTCCTTGACAACAGACTCATGCAAAAAATTAAAACAACAAACCTCAACCCACGAGGTAAGGACTGCAAGGGTTGATTAACCAGGAGTGAAACCCTTGGGCTGATAATCATGCTTGAAACAGAAATCTTAAAGGCCAAAGCAATCATCCAAGAAAACTGACATTTATATTTATATTTCTTTTATTCCAAGTTTGTTCTGGCTCAAAAATCTCATTTAAAAAAATAGAAAATGTGACATAGATCTATTTTACAAATGCCCTTCATAGGTGACTTAGGGAAGAAATTGTTTTCTATTCTGGTCAAATAATAAAGATAATTCCTAAAATATGAATAAATATATTACTATGGCATGAGAACTGCTTGGTCCCTCCATTCTATACTTTTCTAACTCTCACTGAAAAGCATCTACTGATGCCAAAGCACATTACTGATGGATCCGACTGCCTGTGGCTAACACTCGTTAAAATAAACAAACAAATCATCATCACTCTTGACATGTACCTGCACAGAGAGCTGAGGTGGGTCCTTTTTCTCTGATCTCATCTCTATTACAGCTATGTTTGGTTTTTTTACCTCCACTGGAGGCTTTGGTGGCACTGGAGGGAGGGAGGTTGTAACTGTGACGGGGTGTGGTTTATCCATGACTACTCCAGCAGGCTGCAGTAATGTGCTGCTGCTTTGGGTTTGACCTAAAGACAGTTGAAAAACAATTAAAACTTCATACATCCATCTCCAAAGTCAGGAAATTAACAAATTAATTAAAATTATATTCTGTGTGGTTTGAGATTCTGTGTGCAATTAAAAAGCCCCCTATTAACATTAGCTAAACTATGGTAATTCACCAGCTAATTTTAAGGCTTTCCCAGCCGAAACTGTAAACTCGACGCTACCTTTTTTTTGAATTATTCACTTTTCTTGACTCTGGTGACACCTACTGCTGAAAACAAGAATTGTGTTTGCCATTCAAAAACTTACAGACCATGCTTCCCCCACCTCACATTCTCTTAATCATACCCAAAGTACTATTACACTTGGTGTAACAACCCACAAATTTTTGTCTGAGACAGCCTTTTAAAAAAATAATTACCTTATTTCAATGCCTATATAATACTAACCCTTCTCAAAACAAGCTCTATATAAAGGTTCTATTGAAGGTCCAAAAATCCAGAAGTCATGACAAGGAATTTACTGGGCTTGGCACAGTTCTACTGAAATTGTTAGGCTGAAGTCACTGCAAATGTTGAATCCAAGGGTGAGTGATTCAGTTCCTGCTTACGTGGATACCAAACAGAAAGCAAGAACATGAACTCTAAAACCAAAGTGTACCAAAAAAGGTGCAGCTAAGCAAGCAATTGCTTTGTCAGGGTGTCACCAGACCTCCAGCATGAAGGATGAGGAAAACCAGAACATTTTCAACTAATCCCCCAGATTTGCAATGAGAAAGGCAGGTGCAAATCCCATGGAATGGTTTGGGCTGGAAGGGACCTTAGAGATCACCTAATTCCAACCCCCAAACCACTGACTTAAGAAGATAAAAGTTGCATTTCCATGTAGTAGCAGCAATTAACCTGCACACAATCTTCCCCAGGTCATTTGCTCCTACCTAGTGGAATAGCCATGGGAATGAGGTGCCCTTCCAGGGGACCAGAGGCAGCAGGGACATCTTGGCTGGGACTGAAGAGGTACTGGTTCTGCTGGGCAAGGGCATACACAGGATGCTTCTTCCTGGGGCTGCTGATGACCTTCTGTGTGTGAGAGCAGGTCTGGGTTCTTGCTGACTT
The DNA here is from genome assembly GCA_013398055.1 of Ifrita kowaldi. NCBI lineage: Eukaryota > Metazoa > Chordata > Aves > Passeriformes > Cinclosomatidae > Ifrita > Ifrita kowaldi. The sequence goes on from VZRS01009808.1 coordinate 258,203, forward strand.
CACCTTTGTACCTGAAACAAGAGCAGATGAACTGCAGGTCACCATGCATGTACAAACCCGGGGACATCACTCTACTAATCCAAGCCTTTCTACTGAATCCATTGCAAATTTCTGCTGTGGGATAGAGGGAATGAGAGAGGGAGTCCCAAAGGGCAGAATCTAAAAGTGCTATAGGCAGGTGATAAATAGATGTCTCAGTACTGGCAGCAGTGAAGGAGTTAAAATTGCAAATTTTAAGTTGTATCTAGCAGATAAGGGCACAGAAACATGAAAAGGACCAAAGGACAGCAGTAAGTTGGAATGAAATGTGTGATTTAGCAGCTAAGAAGAAATCCATAATTTAGGTTTGAAATGCAGCCACGAAACTGACAGGTACTCAAAGGAACAGATCTAATCTGTAAATTCCTGGTTTAACAACTCATTGCTACTGGAAAATCAAGCTGTAGCTAAAACCCAGAAGTCTTGACTTCCATCGTCAAGGAAGCATTGATTTTTTGGTCCAGTTTTTCAAGTGTATTGTAAATAGCCAGCCAGAAGTAATTTATATGAAAAAATGTCTTAAGCATTGAGCAGAGGAGAGCATTTATTGCAATGTGCATTTCTCACCACACAGTCATGCAAGGTCTTACTCAACTTACAGCAATCAATGGATATTATTAAGGAAATTATTAACTTGACTCTAAATGTATAAATAGTGCTTGAAAATTCCCCTCCAGAAGATATCAACAACTATCAATCAGGCAGAAGTGCTTCTACTGTTATTTTGTAGGTGTTAGGATAATGAATCTGGAAAGAAACACACTGGTAACCAACTCCATACCTTTATTACAGCCAAAAAAATGTCATCTCACTCCTCTGTTGTTTCTAATAATCACCTCCCTGTACTTGCAGCCAGTTAACACGTGGCAACAAGCACTTTTTAGCTCTGTTTACATTTAACAGCCTCCTAACTAATTGAAGAATGAAAGTTAATGATTATTAAATATAGGGATAATAAAGATTGATAATGTGACTTTTGTTAGATGCACACAAGCAGGTATGGCAGTTCACTCACAAAGTGGTATTTTTGTACAGACAAATTATGGGTTGTAAGCCTGCAAACAAGAACAAGTCATAATTCCTCAGTGAGAAAACACAGGTCAGGGAGAAGCATCTCTAGAAAAGGGTTTGTGGTCATGTTGGATAAGCAAAGGAATGAGAAATCACAACACAATGCCCTGGCCAACAGGATAAATGTAACCCCCAGATGTCTCAACAGGATGTCTGAGATGGAGCAGGAGAAGACTTCCATGAATGATAACACTACATCCAGCACTCATTCTGTATCTCTGCAAATATTAGAATAGATTGGACATTCAAAGGCATTTTTCATTTCTTAAGGAAAAATCACCTGGAAACTGAAGTAGCTGTAAACTGAAGCCAAAGCCTCACTACAAATCAGATAATAAATCTGAAGTGTCCTATTTGCTTTTGAAGCACAAGGTATTTTGCCATGGGAAGAAGCAGAATTTCTGATGTCTTTAAATGATGAGCTTGTGCCTTTCTGCAAAGCACAGGTTAGCAAAAAAAACTGTTCTGCAGTCAGACAAATTACTGGACTCTGTAACATAAATAGATACAGTTCAGAGGCTTGTGATTTAGAAGAGGTCATACTACATGATCTAACAGTCCCCCTTGGCCTTGAACTTTTGAGTAAAAGCAGAAATTGGCAGCATATCTGTAATGCTGCCAACTTGTAAAAACAAGGTTCTCACAGTGAGAATGATTAAGTACTGTATACACACAGCACCTCATTTTAATTGCTTTCAACTTTTCATTTTTCCCTGAAAAGTTTATTTGCACTGGGCAGAAACTAGACATTTAATTAAACTTAGCTTTAAAAAAACAGTGTTTTACATGTATTTATCAGTTCACATTATGCAAGAAAACAACTCCAGCTTTTTTTTTAGAAATGATCTCTTACTCATAAAAGTGTTAGTTGAATTTTTTTCCTAACTTCCCATAAGAAACCAAGCATTAGTCACCATAGTTTATTTGCAAAGAAAATGGTTGAGAGTTATAAAATGACTGAAAAGAGACCCTCCAGATGGCCATTTCAGTCTTAAATAAACATCCTTATTCTAACACTAATTTAAAACAAGCTCAGTGGACTGCTCTAACAAAATAGAGTCATTTAACAAGTCTGGATTTTTCAGCCAATCCAACCCAAGGCCAAAGACTTCCAACAATTTTGAAGCCTTTATCACCTGGTACATCAAGGCCAGGAAGGGAATCTGTGAGGGCAGATCCATGAAGGGAAGAACTAACCATACCTAATGGGAAAGAGATTAGTTTATTTCTCTCTTTTTTTTTTAAGAACCAGGTGCTTTGAAGTGCTCATTCAACCTCAGTGCATTTTATTTACACTCCTACTATAGAGGAGCACAGATCTGTTCCTAATTTTATTATTTACACTTTCCTTTGCCATGACAGCACCTTCCACAACAGCAGTCCCCAAAATCAATGAAATGTTTTGTTTTCACGAGACCCACATGAAACACCACGGATTATTTTTCCATTTTATTGGCAAGATGTAGGAAAGCACAAAAATGAAGCAGTTTGACCAACAGCCTTACCAAGAGGCACAGATAAATAACACCAGCATCAAATAAACCTCAGTCCCAGTTAAAATCAGAAAGCTTGGGAATAGGACACACTCATTGGAGTCCTGTTCCTTTACACAACGTGCAAAAAATTCCATTCTTCCCTTAGATAAGAATACAAAGGGGGTGTCTTATTTTATTTACTGTCAGGATAGAGACAAAACCATAACTTCCCCTAACTGCAGCCTGATGTTCAATAGAGAAACGAATTTTATGGTGGTTTTTCTGTTGCAAACACACATTTTGCTGTGCTGCTGCTGCCTGACTTAATGGCTTGGAAGGGAATCACTCTGGGAAAAGGCTATCCAGAGTTCACTCTGTTTTCCAGCAAGGAGCTTTGAAGCTGTTTGTCACAGGCAGGAGTTCTGGAAGATTGAAGGCAGCATTGATCCAGTGCAGTTTTCCCTTTCACTTCTATTTGCCTCCAACAGAAAAAAGCTGAAGCACAGGAGCAGCTCGTTACAACCTCACAGAACCTGCACCTTCCCATTTCACTGACACTACTGAATTCAACTGGTAGTTTCAAATGATCAAATCACCTATTTGTTATAATTACACTGGGGAGGGGGGCACTCTTTCTGCCACTTTACAAGATATTGTTTCTGGAATGATGAAATTGGCCTCCTTGGAAAGGTTATGACCTTCTATAAAGGACAAGAGCCCAATAAATACAGAAGAAAATTCATTTAGGACTCAGCAAAAGCAGAACTGCTGATTAAATAAATTTAAAGAAGTGCCTGTTCTCAATTCAAATCTTAGTGGTCACTATATCACTGCTATTACTACCCTAAGTGCTTACTAGCACACATTTTACTCAAACAAATCTGTAGAGAATAAATTAAATTATAGGTCTGCAGCACAGCAAGTAGTCAAAAAGAGTGATGTACCAGAGGATACCAGCACACGATTTTTCACCAAAAAAAAAAAAAGACAT
>VZRS01009808.1:261834-336780 GCA_013398055.1 Ifrita kowaldi
AGTGTTGTACCAAGGGAATCCACCACCCCATTTTTCCCCAAAAAAAAAAAAAGACATTCAAGACAGGGCAAATAAAATATCTAAGTCACAAGGCTGGTGGTTTACACATAACAGGGTCTCACCTCTTTAAAAATGGTGAATTTTGAAAAGTTTAAAAGTTTTCTAGGTTTTTGCTAGGACTATAACCCACATTTTCCAGGAGGGTTATGAGAATTGTGAATACTGTCCACCAATAACACTTTCTCTTCACAGATCACAACTGGGCTCCAGAGCACAGGTAAGCAAAGTGCCACAAGGACCACATCAGGCCAAACAACAGATTCTTGTACTATTTGGAGGATTTGCCACTGTGGATGTACATCATAACCACAGAATCACAGAAGGGTTTGGGTTGGAAGGAACCTTCAGGATCAACCAGTTCCACCCCCCTGCCATGGGCAAGGACACCTTCCACTAGACCAGGATACTCAATAACATTAAAATAACAATAATAATAATAATAATAATAATAATGATGTATAAAAAGGCCCAACCTCAAACCCCAGCAGTGCCTGTTTTCAGAAACATAGACATGTTTTACACCACCCATTGCAATGGCCTAAGAACATGATTTCATCAAGTGACTGGCTGCCTTCTGATGTTAATGTCTCATATTTCACACAGAATACAATGTTTTGACAGCTGTAATAAAAACCCAGACAGCATTTTTGAACATGACATTTAAGACTGCATCAAGTATATTTCCCTGCATGGGTAACAATGGCCTAAGTGCAAGAAGCGTGGAGGGAGCCAGTTAATATTTTCCAGTATTTTCCATCCTATTAACTCCATTGTGCCCACCACCACTTTACTCTTACACTTAAGCCTCTCTCCCATCTCCACACTTTCCCTTCATCATTATCTTTTCTCTTGTCATTTGCTCACTCTCTCCCCAGTAAAATGATCCACACTGGATTTTCTGACATACCAGTGAAAGTGTAATCTTAGTTTCTGTATTAGGAATCAGGTCAGTTTTGAAAAGGTAACCAGGAAATAAAACAGATCCAGTTAAAACATTACTGTCTACTAACTCTGGATGAAGTTTATCTACACTGACCTATGTCAGATATCATGTAGCCTCCTTTTTAAATCTTTTTACACATTTTTAATAGGTTAGAAAATTAGGACCTTCTTATCCTAACACTATGCCTACAAACCTAATGAATAGAATTCATTATTAATCAACTAATAACTTTTCTCAATTAAATAACCCTAGCAAGCTATCACAGAAAGGAATTATACTCTGCTCATAACTCTAACTGGATGAATAAAAAGGAGTTACTTGCACTTAGTGAGCTTAACCAATAATTCTGATTACATCTTCCAGTATTTTCAAGCTAACAGATGTCATCTTCATGCCCATATATTTAATTTTTCATATTTCAATTAAAGCATTAGAAGTGGGAAATTAAGCATCAGATTTCCTTCAGTTTTCAAATCTCAGTACATTTCTGAACTCTGAATGAATTAAGAATTTAAATGAAATGACTGGATAAACCTGACACAAAAAACTCATCTCCCAGTGACCTTTATCAAAAATTGAGTTCATTTTTCAACACATTCAGCAGTGATTAATTTTAGCAATTCAGCTCTTTAAGTCTTGGACAACAATAAATGCATAGTACTATATTTATCATATTTAGAAATAAGTATTTTTTGACAATCTAAAATAAGTGAGAGACACATTAAGCAAAGTTAAAACACTTCTGGCATTTTTTTAGCTTTGAAAAGAGGATCTTAAATATAAACAAACTATTTCAAATGGACAGGACCTACAACAACCATCTAGTCCAACTGCCTGACCACTTCAGGGCTGACCAAAAGTTAAATTAAGGGCATTTTCCAAATCCCTCTTAAGCCCTGACAAACCTGAGGCAGTGACCACCTCTCTGTAAAGCCACTGCAGTTGCTTAAGCTTTATATTGAAGAGCAGAGGAATTACAATTAAGAGATTCATTTTCACAAGGAATTCCTAGTAGAAAATCTGGGAAGGAACACCTTGTTCCCATCAAAGAATTACTCACCTCTAACAGTCTCTATCAGCTTGGGTTTTGGAAGTTTAGATTTGGGAGAGGGAGAGTTGAATCTCAGATAGGGTCCTTTTTTAAGTGTGCTACGGTGGCCCTGGTAAATGGGTTTCCCATAAACTTGGGACAGATAATCTTCATTTTGGACCAGTGCAGTTCCACCTACAGGTCCCTGATGGACACCAAAAAGGAAAAAAAAGTAGTTTACAATTCTTCATTTATGAAAATTGGAACAGGACAGAGCTATCACTTTCATTTCAAATTATTACACCTGCACACACAATTTTTCACATCAATCCTGCACAGCTGTTACCAGAAAAGAACCCAACTGCTTGGGAACTCACATCTGCCCTTCCTTCTTTGCTCTGCACGTTGTCAGAAAAGTAAGTCCTAAACCTCTGTTTCCTTGTGCTATCTTCTACCTGCTTCTGCAATGGCTTAGCTGCAGATAAAGGCTTCTTTGTCAAGCATCCTTGGATGTTTTGGGCTCTCTCTTTAATTTCTTTCTTGGTCTTCATAGCCCTGAGGTTTTGGGCTCTCTTGATCCATGGGGCTTTTTGATCATATTTCCCTCGTTCTGAATCATTTCTTGCCATTTCAGCCTAAATACAAAACATAAATGTAATAAATGGAGATAATTTTATCTTCAAGGCTATCAGCAGAGTGTGTGGAAAACTTTGAAGCTCTGAGAAATGGCCTGTTTTTCACATCAGCCAGAAAGGGAGACCAGGGATTTTCATTAAGTAACTACAGTTTTAAAACAGAGGTAAACATTTTATTATAGCTTACTACATGTCAGCAGTAACAGGCAGCTTTCTCATGTTTTCAAGGTGTGAGTAAATCACTTCACTGTGGACATGAAAGAACAAGGCAAGGTGGAAAAATGTAACACAAAAATCTGAACTCATTTTCCAAGCCCTACCTGGATTTCCTCACTGATTGCCTTGATCCACTCATCCACAGTCCTTCGGATACGAATCTCTTCCAAGACATCTCTGGAACAGAAGAAAGAACTATTTTAGGTCAGTGCTTCTCAAATTGCACAGATTTGTTCCTGGGAAAGTAGTGACCTATAAATGCTCTAAAAAGAGAAGCCCAGAACACAGACAGTGAGATTCTGCACCTCTACACTCCCCAACAGGCACCAAGCAAAGCTCATCGAGAGTCCCAACCCCAAATCCGTTCTTGCATGATGCCACCTGCAAACCCCACTCCCTGCTAATAAGCACTGACATTATTACAAAATATTCTAAGAATAAGAGGCAGCCATGTGTCACTTCCTACTTTGATCACAACTGAGAAAACAAGACAGTAAAAATATTCCAACTCAAAAGAACAAAAAAGCAGATGACAAATTACTACATCCTCTAAAAGATAATGAGGGCAGGTAACATGTCTAAAAAAAATTCCTTATACATGTAGAATAGCTACCTTCCTCAAGAAAATGCAAGTTTAGATTATATTTTAATAGAAAACTTCCATTATGATTCAAGCATGAATATTTAACACAATTAACAAAGCAAAAGTTCAAAAGCCAAAGATCTGTTGTGAGGTGATTAAATTCTGTAAATTTACAGGCTTAGGAAGCCTCTTCTGCTCTGAATAACTAAATTAGTCTTTGATTTTCTTATTAATGCAAGTTTGTATAGAAACAGCTAAATGCCCTGGCAGCAGAGCAGTTTGTCCAGCGGATAAAACCTCAGAATTCAGATTTAGCAGGAAGCAACAGGCACCTGACAAAAATTCAGTTCGCACCACAAGGGTCAAAAAACATCTGAAGTTCAAGAATCAGGCAATGATTGCTAAGAAGAGCCAATAAATCCTTTTTGCAGGGAAGAGCACGAGTTCTTCAATGCACAGGTTTGGAAACAACAATCTCACAAAGCACTGAATTGTAGGGTCTGACCTGTTCGTAGTCAAGGAGTTAGTAAAAGAATACATGGCATCTCTTGCACGAGTAACAGCTTCCAGATTCTCTTCAAGGACTTTTTTGTTGTTTTGAACTCCTCTCAAAATCCTTTCAGCATCCCTCAGTATAGACCTTGGCACTTTGACATTTTGAAGGATGGATGGTTTGTTGAGCGGATGATGTTCGGGAGGATCAGGTGCAACAGGAGGATTTTTTGACTAAAATTGAAACAGAACCTCTAGCTTTTAATCAGAGATTGTAATTTCCTACTAATCTGTTATCACATTGATGCCATGATATGAAATACTGCCCATGTGCACTACCAGCAACTTCAATTACTCAAGAGCGTTCATTATGTTGCAAATATATTTAGAGAAGTGAAAGACATCCAAAAGATCTCATATGGAAAATGATGTGAAGTATGAGAAGCAATGCTAATGAGGCTAATAAGCATGTGAAAAGATGGCAATTAGATACATGAAGTATCACAAGCAAATCTCTCCATGTAACAGTAATTAAATATAATTAAAAGCCTAATAAAAGCCCAAGTCCTCTAAATATATGCACTTGTTTGGCATCAATCTACCCCAAGAAACACCAAGCAACACTTGTAAGTTTTAACAAGATAAATCCCTCAACAGCCCCTTGATCCTCTCCCACTTTTGCTCATTTTCACTTTTCAGAAGGAACAATGAAACCTCTCACTTTCCAGAACCCTTTCAGAGAGATAAAAATCGAGCATAAATAAGATGCTAACTAGAAAAGAAAGGGACACAAACACAGGAAACAAGTTCTCACATTCATTCTCACACTCCTGAGGGAAAAACCCAGAGGCCCATGAAAACTTCATTTAACAGTAAAAAATTTAAAAAGTGATAAATGTACATTAAAAAAAAAAGAAACCTCAAACCAAAATCAAAATACCCAAACTCGAGTAGACTCTGAAAGCGCCAACTGAATGAACAGAAAGAAAACCCCTCACAGGTGACAACTCAGTTTTGGCTTTAAGGCTACTCTTTTGTCAAACCAGAATGAAAACAGAAGTTTGTGTTCTAACAGATGAACTGCCACAATGGACATAACAAAACAGGAATCAACACAGTGATCCCGTGATCTTGGTTTTGGCCTGGTGAGAAAATGACAATATATCAAATTATTTATCAATTTTATATAGGCTTTCATTTTAAAATGAAACTTTTTGACAAATACTAACTCAGGAAGACAGGTAAAACCTGTGAGAAAAGGTAAGAAATACAGACAAACAATCAATGTAAAATGATGTAGACTTGCTTGCTAGTGAGACCCAGATCATGGCATGGTACCTGGATCTGTTAAATCTGTAAAAAATGCTGCAAGCAGCAGCCCACACTGTGCCAATCTGAGACAGCAGCTTCCTGCCTGACATTATCCCCTCGAGGGGTTTACTAGGACTGAACAAGACAAGAGTAAGGTGATCTGTACAAGAGCAACCCTTTAACAAACATACAGGTGTGCAACAGGCAGGCAGTGATATTTCATTGCAGACATTCAAAACTGCTTCAGCATTAGAGTACTGTAAAAAAGCCCAAAAGCCCACAAAAGAAACACACATAAAAATTTCAAGATATACCTTTATAAGATCATTCATGTCAGATTTCCATGAACTTGCTTCCTAAAAAGACAGAAGAAGAGCTGTTGAAACTTTAAGGTAAAATCCATAGGAGATATTGGATCAGTTTCACTGGCAATGAATTCCTTGGGATCTGCAGCACCTCACTGCTCACTTCTGCTGGGTTACAGCACCACCTTCTGTCCTCAGCTAATTCAGACCTTTGCTTTGTGACAGAGCTGGTTTATCATTTATCCAGAAATTTATCATTATCTCACTCTACAAATCTCTCAGTGATGAGGAGTCAATAGCTAAGTGTCTAATTGATTCAACTCTTCATTTGCTAAGTCATCACACCTCTGTCTTTCTATCGACCTTTTTCATAAGAGAGATTTCAAATCATTTTTGTAACTGTGTCTTTCTCCCCTGCCATTCCTTCTCCCATCCCATCTTGTTCTGTTGCCTGTACTGAGGTATGTTACTTGTTTAAGTTTTTAGCAATAGTGGTAAGAAAATATTTGCAACCTCAGTGGGGCACATGGCACCTGTTCCATCCCTAGTAAGAACAGCTACATGTAAAATCCACAAAGTGTTACAAAATCTATAGAAAATGCATCATCTGTGCTCTAAGAAATGACAGATGAAGCTGCATTTTCTAAAGATACAGCAACAAAACACAGGTAATACAAAGTATTTTTTAGGGAAACATGCAAGCTGAAACCTTCAACCACAGAAACGAACCAGCAGAATCTAAACTATTACATTTCAAGCCAATTCCCAGAGTTGAATTTTCAAGCTTTTCTTCTTTCTCAGTGTGTATATTTACAAGGACAGAGAGGACCACAGCAGACAGGTGGAACCAGGAATGGAACCAGGTTAAGAGATAAAAGCCTCAACTGTCAAAAGCTCTGTGTTGCTGGCACAGGAGCAGATCTTGTACCCCCAAGGTACAAAATCATTAGCACAAGAAACAGCACAAGGATTCTACGGCAGGCAATTCCTTGGAAACAGCACTCAATAAAAAAAGAAGTGGCAAAATGAGAAAGGAAATGCTTAAATCATCCCTAAAGCTGACTGGAGATACATGGAACATTGTTCTTTCCCAAATGGGAAAACTACATCAGCTCTGTAGCTCTGCAAAGAACAGGCACTGAAAATATCCAAAACCTTAGAACAAATAAACTTCTTTCTGTCTTTCTTTCTCTCTCACCTGTTTTATGTCTGGGACAATGGCAGTCAGAGTCCATTGCACACTCAGAACATTACTCAGGCTCAAAGCTCTTCCACACACAGAGAGTCCAATATTTCAATTAATTGAAAACAAATGCTGTCTTTTTACAGGTGTAGAAGGAAGAGCAACACCTGTACTGAAACCAGACCTCTGTTTTTCTCCACAATTTTTACTCCCCTTATTCAAACCCCTGGTCATTCTGATTACATTGACTTTACCTGCAGAATGTTGTGCATTTCTCTTCTCAACTTGGCAAGATCTTGAAGTAAATCATCTGCTTTTTGCACTGTTTTCTCAATTGAATTGTAGCTTTCAAAAGAAGGGACTGAGCCTGCAGGCAAAGCATTGTGCCTGAGGGGAGAAACACTCCTGGTTACACCTCTCATGGCTCCTCAGGTGGCCCAAGAAAGTATTGAGCTGTGAAACCAAGCAGGAATTTACAGTGCAAGTACCAAAGCTTTAGCTAAGGTGGAACTCAATTTGGCATCTGAAGTTACAGAGAGGTTATTGGGTTTTCTCTGTTTACCACTTAACACCCTGAGCTGTATCCTTGTATTTTCAACAGTGAAACTACATCTAGTAAGCAAAATTTAATCTTTGGATACCTTTCCATTTGAAGCAATTAACATTTTTGTGCACTGTTCTAAATTAGACAGCATGTATGTATCAGTTTCTCACTGTATTGGTGAAATTATAACATTACATTACTGCCTGGGGAAAATATGCTTCAGACTGCATGGCTAAGAACATTTTTTACCCATTTTAAAGCTTAGGAATTGTTAGGTGGATGCTGCTCCTTGAAAACACTCCAAGTGCAACCCACTGACCTCTGAGAAAGGTGTTATGAGTTAACCTTAGCAACAAGCTTCCATCTGCCTGCAGTTCAACAGAAACCACAGAACCATGGAATATCCTGGGCTGGAAGGGACCCACAAGGATCAGAGTCCAACTCCTGGCCCTGCACAGGACACCCCAGCAATCCCACCCTGTGCCTGGGAGCGCTGTCCAAACTCCCTGAATCCTGTCAAGCCTGGGGCCGTGCCCATTCCCTGGGGAGCCTGGGCAGTGCCCAGCACCCTCTGGGGGAAGAACCTTTTCCTGATATCCAACCTAAACCTCCCTGGCACAGCTCCAGCTGTTCCCTCAGGTCCTATCAGAAGTAATGCAAAAGTAGCACAGAAATAACCTCAGCACAGCTGTGCCAGACTCAAGGACCACCCCAGTGGCTGTTACACCACATCAGTTCCTAACACACCTCTCTCCATTTCATTAAAACAGACAGAAACTCCTCCTCAGTTTTGGATTGTTGTGTTTATTCACCTGTCTCTCCCAGAATGCCAGCTCCTTTCATTGCTGCCTAATGCTGTCTTCTTGGAATATTCTATTTGCTTCAGTGGTATTTCTGGAGAATTCAAAATGAAGTGAAATGCAGCAGAAAAAAAGAAAGGTAAGTTAATTCAATATATTTAATACTTTCTTTTCCTTTCCAGATATTTCACCATTATATAATACTCACCAAGAAGAGTAAAATATTCTTTTAAATTTGAAAATATAGATCTATTTCAGATAAGGCAAGTCACTTAAAACCACTCACACCAATCTATCTTCCTAAGATTATTTTAAATTAGCAAAGCTCGATGGAACTGGGATGGCAATGAACTGAGTCACTGAGAACAAATCTGACACTATGGACAGAATGCTTCTTCTTTTGTCTTATTTCATTTATTCCTGGACCCACTGAACAATAGGAATACCTGAGAGCTTTGTAACAGAGACAGAACCTGATGAAAAGCAGTAAATTACTCTACATTTGCTTTACATCTGCTGTTTACATTACAATAACCCAGAGACCTTGTGGACCCATGAAAAAATAAAAAATAAAATTCAATTTAACCAATGATAATGACAAGGTTATTGAGTAGCTCCCAAGTTTTACATTATTCTGTCTAATCTTCCTGAAACCTGACAAGGAAAAAATATTTCAGTGAGCAATCACGCTGAAACTCTATAGATTAAATCAGCACTGTCTTCAAGTCTTTACTTACTTGTGAATAAGTGACTTATACACAAAACTAATCCTTCCCACATGTAGGTTCCAAATATTCTGAATATGTGCATTTAAGTGCCAGCTACCCAACAGGTCAGAAAAGGTGAGGACTACACAAAGTAACCCCCAGGCCATACTGCTTAGGCCAGTGGAGGACAGAAATGTCTCACAATACCTTCTCTTGTAGGTTTGGGAGTATTTTCCTTTTCCATTACAGGGTTTTCTTTCTCTGAGATTTTCCCATTTTTGGGTACAGGTTCTGGAGCACATCTCCGAGGAACTGGTGTCTTTAGGGGAGATTTTTGTGTGTGAATCCCATGACTTGGAAAATGGCTTGAATATGCTTCAGGGAATAATAAAAAAAAAAAAAGTTATTTAAAGGTTAACAATTTTCTTCATAGAAAATGATTATCATAGAATCATAAAGTAGTTTGGGTTGGAAGGGACTTTAAAAATCATCCAGTTCCAACCTGCAGCCAGGGGCAGGGACACCTTTCATTATTCCAGGTTGCTCCAAGCCCCATCCAGCCTGGAACACTGCCAGGGATGGGGCAGCCACAGCTTCTGTGGGCAGCCTGTGCCGGGGCTTCACCACCCTCACAAGAATTTCCTCCTGGCATCTAATCTAAACCTACATTCCTTCAGTTTGGAGCCACTCCCCCTTGTCCTATCACTCCCTGCCCTTGTACTCTAGAAGAAAAAAATAAAGAAAAAACCCCATGTCAGCTCTATAAATTCCTCACAAAAAGCCAAACATTACTGCACTAGTTCAAAAAGTAAACAGGAAGAAAATGTCATACTTCTGACTGCTATCATAAAGGGATTAAAAACCCCCCCCCAAAACCCAACTGTAGTTCATTACAGGCTTCCACACAGATTATGTCTCAATAAGATTATTTTAAGTCCAGGCCCCTCTTGATGCAGACTTAGTAAATCAAAAGTCTCACTTTAATCCAAACCAGAAGACACTGGAACATCTTCAGAATGTCCCACAAATTATAAAGAGCATTGGGCAATAAAACCAATTACACAGAAGAAATGTTTCCTACTCACTAGTGATGTGATGCACAATCCAATATTAATGGATACAAAATTAATGCAAAACTAACAGTGAAGATAAGACAGAAATAATTTGTCTCCACCTTGTGCAGCACCAGTAGGGAATAAACCCCTGTGAGACAAAGGTGCCTCATCAGTGAGTGATCTCTGCTCTGGCTTCTCAGAGTGTCTTGTCAGGGGCTCAGAGGCAGGCACAGGACCCTGCTGCAGGCCACGTGTGTTCACTGCAGAGCTGATGAGATGGGACTAGGAGACAAAATTACAGAGTATTTCTGGTCATTGAATCACAGAATTGTTAAGGCTAGAAAAGACCTTTAAGTTTACCAAGAACAACTCTTCTTCCAGCACCACCACCATGTTCCCCACCAAACCAAGTCCTCCAGTGCCACATGCACATTTTCTGAACGCTTCCAGGGATGGTGACTCCACCACTGCCCTGTGCATGTTCCAATGTCTGACCACGCTTTGGTGAAGAAATTTTCCCTCATATCCAACCAAAACCTCCCCTGGTGCAACTTGTGGCCATTTCCCCTTGTCCTGTCCCTGTTCCCTGGGTGCAGATCCTGGCCCCCCCCTGGCTGCCCCCTCCTGTCAGGGAGTTGTGCAGAGCCACAAGGTCCCCCTGAGCTTCCTTTTCTCCAGGCTGAGCCGCTTTTCCAGCTCCCTCAGCCACTCCTGGTGCTCCAGACCCTTCCCCAGCTCTGTTCCCTTCTCTGGACACCCTCCAGCCCCTCAGTGTCTTTCTTGTTGTGAGTGCTTTCACTTTCTTTGATCCACTTTCACTGGGTCTTTCTTTCTAATAGTACGAAATAATCCAAATGATTACAACATTAACAGTGAGATACAGAAGAAATTATTAACCTGCAGTCTCTGCATTGTGACTTAAGATACCTGAATATTCATTTGTTGCTCCTGTAGCTTTTCCAAGTGCTGAATCCGTTGCACCATGAAAGCATTCATTTGTTTCTCAAGCTCACTGACTCTCTGGTGGCAGTGGGGCTCCTCAGGTTGAGCCTTCACATTTGTTTGCTGTTCAGACACCCGCTGCAGCTGCCTGTCTGTCTCCTGCAGTTTCTGAAGTAGTTCTGAAACTGAGTTGACTTTTGCTTCCAAATCATTTTGAACCTGCAAGAAAGGATTAAAAAAAAAAAAAAAGGGAAGGGGGAAAAGAAAAACCCCATTATTGCAGAAGATGTCTGAGCATGAAAAGAACAAAACACCCTTCATAGAATCCTGGATCTGCATTCCAAGAGAAACAAAATTCTATTTAGCCCTAAAGTTTGGCACTTTAGCAGTATTATGAAATTCTAGCAGACAAAGCAAATGTTCTGTCTTTTGCCTATTTAGTTAAATCCAAATTAGTTCCCTCTGATATATTGGTCAGTGAGTGTGAGATGACAAACACACAAAGCAGTGAGCAGACACATTCAGGCTCTCTGGAGCTACCACCAGCAATTTCAGGCTTGTTTGGAACATTTACAGTTTTAAGAGGACAAAGAACTGCTACTACCATGAGTTACTCACTCACCTTGAGGAGTGGAGCTGTGGTAGCAATGGCAGCAGCAGTGGCTGCTGCAATGGTTGTTGCAGAGTCAACTTCCCTGGGTGCTGACCTGGTGTCACCACCAACACTTTCCTTTTTTTCTGTGGAGCCATTTCCCAAGAGTTGCACCTTCACCTCCTTATGAACAGGAGTATTTTGAGTTCTATAAAAATAAACAAGTGCTTGTGAACAGAATTTTCTCCTTATCCCCTCTGAGCAAATGATTTCCCACACACAGCACGGACATCACTGCATAAGCATTTCTCCCTGAAGTTTTGACACAAGATACTCCAGGGAATAAAATCAACTGAAAACACTTTCATACACAGACAAAGAATACTAGCAGAGAACAGTAAAAAAACACTTCTTCCTTATCAGTTATGCATTTTGGCAAAAACTGAAGTGGTGTAGCTGTACAGAAACAGAGCAGCTCAGACACTAACAACAATTCACACTTACTTTTGCACTAATACTGCTCTCAGAGCCTCTTTCTGGCCAGTAGCATATTGAGAAATAAAAACATCATCTGTGGGGAAGGACAAACGTACTTTGTTGAGATAATTGACACAACATGTCTACTTCACAGGTATTATTTCAATATATTTAACGTTGCTGTGAAGCACCTGTTACCTGCAGGAACCACATCATCTACTGCAACAACAAATTGCTTCCCTTCAGTAGGGAGAAATCTTAAATAATGATAAAATTAAGAGCAGGCTTCATTTAACACAATTTTTCTAGCACTGAATGCTGGTATCAATGAAGTCCAATAACAGTGAATAAAGTCTCAATGGTAATTCGAGCTCAAACAACCAAGTCAGTAAAATGCTGCAAATTCTGACTTGAAAGTAATTAAAAACTAAAAAACTCAACAACCATGATATGAATATTTCCCTGCAGTCATCATAAATTAAAACAAATTATCTTCATAGCTTTACATTATGCTAAAAGGATTGCAGGCTCTCCCTCACTCACTCTCTGCTGGGCAGAGGAAGCAAATGCTGGTAAGTCAGGCAGCTGCTGCCTGTGAGTGTAAAAGAGGAAACTATAAAGTATTGATTTTTGGCCTTAACTAGGGTATTGATTTGTGTTTTTTCTCCTCTACACAGCCCCAGATATCCAAGAAACCTGCAGAAGTGTGTTTTCTTTAAAAAGCCTTCACTTCCCAAAATCTGACTGAAATTGGCATATTCAGAAATTAAAGGAAAAGACACTGACAGAGTGATTTCTTAGGAATCTTAAGGATTAGAAATACACTTTTTTTGGTATAGGCTGCTTGAAGAAAAATATGCCTTTGTGGTACAATTATTCCCAAGAGGAAAATGCATCAAAAGAAGCCCCTTCCCCAAATTTTCCATTCAGAGACATGAATAGTTTGGTTAACAAAAGGAATGTCAGCACTCTGGTACACTGGCAGAAGTCCCACTCAGTTAATCACAGGAGCGTAATGCCAGCAAGAATGCAGTAAGAATGTTTGTTGCAATTGTCATCTTTTTATCAAAGCAACCTTTGAATATTTTCACTCAGAAGTTTCTGTAATGAAGAAAAATACCTAAAAGCTCCCTTTTCCTTTAATTAATCAGTCTTCTTAGGGAAAAAAAAAAGTGGGGGAGCTGCAGCAGTAGATTGATGTGTTTTACCTTCAGGTCCTCTACTATCTTCCAGCAGCAGTGAAGGATCATCTTGTGCTGCAGCTTCTCCAGGATAATCCTTCAGAACAAGAGCAGAAAAAGCAGAGATCAAAGCCTCTGCCAGCAGTAAGCAAAATTTTAGAGGCAGATGGAACTGCTGAGCACACAAATGGAATCATCTGCACACAGAAACACAAAGGTCTTGGCATAAAACATGCAATGATTTCTCCCAGAGAGTCATCTGGACACTGCTGTCAAGAACTCACGTGGCATTTTAGGCACTAAAACTCTAGAAACATAATTAGAAGTATATATTCTAGGTGCTGAATAAGTTTATTCTCCTCTTTTGTGGCCAAAGTAGTAGTAGTGAGACTACACCCATTTAAATTTAGCCAAGGTGCTAATCTCAGACAATTCAGGATTGCTCCCACATAGAGAATTAAGAATTGCTAAATAAAGTCCCTCCAAACACATCAGCAATAACACCACATTAGCAGCAACTCAAAGAGGGAAAGCAGCTGCACAGTTGTGGTGCAGAGGCTGAGCCAAAATCATGTGCTGCTTTTAGAGGAGCTGCAGCTTTCTGAGGAAATCGCTGTTCTCTTAGCTCAGGACTGAAGGAAGCAACAGTAACTTTTCTTACCATCTGGGATAAAAACATGGGCTCTGAAGTTTCCACTGGAAACAGACATTCTGGATATCCCTTGGTGCTTAGGACTCCTAAAATAAAAGCAGTTTTATTGTGGTCATAACCGTGTGTGGTGCATTTTCTGTACAGCTCCACACTGCCCTGATCTTTGAATGCCTAAACGTCATGACCCTCATAACACAAATGACCACAGAGACTGAGCTGAAGCTTAAAAACATCAATGAATTCTGTGAGTCTGAATGAGAAACTTGATTTACAGCATGGGGAAAACTCTGAAAAACAGAACGTTATTAAACATCCTTTAAACAGGGGTGTTTAACAGGGATTAAGCATCCCTGCCCCCATGGAGAAGGACACCTTCCGCTACCCCAGGCTGCTCCAAGCCCCACCCAACCTGGTCTTGGAAACTTCCAGGGATGGGGCAGCCACAGCTTCTCTGGGCACCCTGTGCCAGGGCCTCCCCGCCTGCACAACTCGCTTCCCATGTGCAGAACAGTTCGGGAAAACGAAGTGTGCTGACAACTGCAGTACGAGAATACAAAGATTCCTCAATCACAGAACTCCTCCATGGCTGAAATCGCCTCTCAGCGCTTTCAGCACAAGCCCGAGCTGAACCCGACGGCCACTGACGCACCTGGAGCGGCGCTGGGGGACACGCGGGGGGTCCCTGCCCCGCACGGAGCCCAGGCTGACACCACGCCCGGGGCAGCGCGGGGAGCTCCGTCTGCAGCCACATCCCCCGGGCAGGACGAGACCCCGTCACGGAGCTTCTGCACAGCGACCGTCACCTTCCTGCCGCGGCCGCCGGCCGGGGCCTTCTCCCTGCGGACCCGCGTGGAGCGGATCAGCACATCGCCCGCCGTCAGGCTGCCCAGGGACTCCTGGCTGGAGCTGCCCTCCGCTTCCATGGGGGACGACTGCGGGCTTCGGCGAGCGGCGCCTTCACAAAGGGGCGTCCGTGCGGCCCGGGGGGCTGGACAGCGGCCTGAAGGCTCCGGGGTGCGTTCCCTCCCACGTCGCGGGCACGGCTGCCGTCCCTGAGAGAGCCCCGCTCCCGCTGTCCCAGCCCCGATCCCGCAGTCTCAGCCCCGATCCCGCAGTCCCAGCCCCGACCCCGCAGTCCCAGCCCCGCTCCCGNCCCCGAGCGACCCTGAGGGACCGGGAGCGTTCCCGTGGCCTGGGAGAGCTCCTGAGGGACCGGGAGCGTTCCCGAGGGACCCGGAGCGACCCTGAGGGACCGGGAGCGTTCCCGTGGCCTGGGAGAGCCCCTGAGGAACCGGGAGCGTTCCCGAGGGACCCCGAGCGACCCTAAGCAACCGGGAGCGTTCCCGTGGCCTGGGAGAGCCCCTGAGGAACCGGGAGCGTTCCCGAGGGACTCCGAGCGACCCTGAGGGACCGGGAGCGTTCCCGTGGCCTGGGAGAGCCCCTGAGGGACCGGGAGCCTTGGATGGGGAAATCCCCGCCCTGCACCCGGAGTTTTCCCGGTGCTGGGCGGCTCGGTGGGGGGTAAGGGCGCTCTGTGCCCGGTGTTGGGCCAGGGCTTGGCTGAGCGAGTGACTCCTGAGGAACTCAATGTGCCCTTGGAAGGGAGAACAGGAGGGTGGAGTAAAAGGAAAAGACCGAAAAAATAAAGCTCGACGTGAAGTTGTTTTAGCCTCAGGTTTTGATTTTATTGAGTTAGAAGCGTCAGTCAAGTGTGATCTCACTAAAATAGGAGAGTGCTGAGGGGAAAATGTGTACTTTCCCTCGGGACTGACGCCCATACACGTGTTCAGTGTGCTCAGAGAGGCCCCTGGTGCCTGAGGTCACGCTGGCTCTGGTAACTCACATTTGGTGTTGGATTTCTACCTCTGATCCCTCCTCCTTCAGAGCAGCGTCCAGGTTGAATCCAGAAGACAGTGAATGATAACAACCTGTGCACCAGCTAAACCTGGTTATCCAGCCCCTCTCTCATCTCACCCTGTCCTCGCTTCATTACATGCCTCTGACCTCTTAAAATCAATTAGTTTGGGCTTCTTTTAAATCTGATGTCCGTCCAGTTGTAGCCTAGTAATCCCCCATGATAAAAAAAGTTTTTCTGCAAGCTGTGGGGAGTTTACCTTGACACAATTCTTTGACTTGTGATTTTTATCCTTCGACACATTTCTTTGGCTCAATGTTTTTATTCTACTTTGTCCTTTTTCAGAGACATTTGCATGGTGTTCTCTGTGTGTGTAACTGAAACCAAAGGTTTAAGGAGACATTTCAGCTTTCTTTTTATGGAGTAGGTGGTACCTATACCTAATTCAGATGGTTAATAGGGATTACAAGTGTGAAGGATTTATAGTGTCTCTCCATCACTCTTCTTCCCAGAAAAATGCAGTTCTTCTCTAAAAGGTGTGGAGGGGGGGGAAGTCCCAAACACACAACTTGTTTATTTTGCTTAGAGGGACTTCTCTTAATTTTTTTTTTTTTAGAACACCAAAACATATTTGGAAGAGCTCCAGGGCCTTTCAAGGAGGGAGATTTCCCAGTTCTTGCTCCTTTCTGGTGAACCAGCACACCCAGACTGTCCCTTGCAGCAGAGGTTTATTCAGAGATCTGCTTCCTGCAGTGTGAATATCCATGTTTAGAAGGGCATTGTTGAATTTTTAAATCGTGTTTACCCCAGAGGAAAGTCCTCCAGGCTCTGTAGGATTAAACCTGAACCGTGCAGGAGTGGTGTGAACAGCTCTGTAGGAAGCTCTGGGGTGGGTTGGTTGAGGTGCTTTTTTCAGAGTTGGAGGGAAAGAGGAGAAGCAGCAGGAACGCTTGAAATATTACATTTACCATACTTCAGAATGAACCAGATTTACACGTTCCTGGGAATGTTCAGTAGCTCGTGTTTAGGCTGATTTATAGCTAAAGGTGCAGCAGAGCCATGTAATTTCACTGTGGAATGTGTGAAATACCTGTACTGGGACAAGAGCTTCAGGCACTTCAGATCAGATGGTGCCGTTGTGCTGATGTGAATCAGAGCCTTTCCCAGGTGTCAAAGCTTTGTGGAACTACAGTTTCAATCTGCCTTTTCCAATCTTGCCAAATTAGTCACAGAAGGACAGGGATCAGGTTTGCTATAAACACAAATCATGAAGCAACGCTGAGTGTGAGAAAATGGCACCGACAATTGAAGCTTTGAGCTTCCCGCGCTTGGCAGAGGACAAAAGTCTTTCCTGCTCCCTGCAGTTTCTGTTAATTATCTACATACCCTGCCCCGAGACAATTGTCACTGGTCTTGTTTTCTCACAGGCTGAGAAATGAGAGTGAAGTTGCCATCACTTCTCACTGGTTACCCCAGGTGATGGGCATGGCCATTCTCCTAAAACAAATTAGGGGTTTAGGATAGAGAAGATTGGCTGGAGAGGGACTTTGGACAAGGGCATGGGGTGACAGGACAAAGGGTGATGGCTTTGCACTGACAGAGGGCAGGGTTAGATATTGGAGAGAAGTTCCTGACTGTGAGCGTGGTGAGGCCCTGGCACAGGGTGCCCAGTGGAGTTGTGGCTGCTCCATCCCTGGCAGTGTTCCAGGCCAGCTTGGACAGGGCTTGAAGCAACCTGGGATAGTGGAAGGTGTCCCTGCCCATGGCAGGGGGTTGGAATGAGATGGTCTTGAAGGTCTGTTCCATCCCAAACCAGACTGATTCAGTGGCAGGCTGAATAAAACCTGGTTCCTTCTTATCCACCATATCCTGTAGGTTCTCCTTCGGAATAACCCATGTGACCTGTCTGCCCACGAGGAATTCTTGCATCTTACATCCCAGAATCATCTGTGCCCTTGGCCTCCAATCCCTGAATTGGCTCCCTGTGCAGGGATGAAGTGTGATGTTAAGAGGCAGATGTCACAATCCCTGTGCTGCTGGGAAGGGGGTGTAGGGAGAGTTCACTCTTGTGAGAGATCCCTGGTGCTATTTTTAGTTGCTTCATTTTCTTTCTATTGTAGAAATAATTGTTACTGTCTCTTTGTTCATGTTCAGGCAGCTTGTGTACCCCTTCCCTTCTCCCTGCTGAGAGACTGCAATAACTAAAGCTCTCTAAAACATGAATGTCTTGCCCAAAAATTGGCAAAGCATAATAGAAGATTAATTGTAAGTAGCCCTTACTAAAGAGCTAAAAGAACTTTTTTTTTCCTCAAAGTGGTTGCACTTCAGTGCTCATTTTTCTTCCACGAGTTGCATTAAACTGAAGGAGCTTGTTCTTGTCAACACATGATATTAGTTTGCATTATCATCTGTGATAATAGGTCTTAGATAACATGGAAATTAAGGGAAAAGGAAGATGAGGCTTCAGTATTCTAGGAAACCTGCAGGGATGCTTTCAAGCCTTAACATGTTCAGTGTGTTGGATTAGGTACGTGAGTCTTCCTTGAGGATGCTTGTTTAAGTTCTTGGATCCATGGCTGTTTAATTCTTCCCTTTTTCTTTGTCTGTTTCATTCCTTTAAGACCATTTTCACTGTTCCCTGTTTTTCTTGCATTTAATTCACTACAGTCAATGACCCCAACATTTGCTGTAGTTCAGGTGTTTGGTGCAGCTACACAGAAACCAGGCCCTGCACCTGGTGCTGCATCTGTTCAGTGACTCCCAGTTTGTATTTGCCTTTTTTCCTCACTTTTTACAGATCCCATCTAAAGTCACTGAAACTCTTAAGGCTAGAAAGTGTTACGGCTTTGCTTCTTCCCCAGCTCCTGCCCTAGTTTATTTAGTTTGACACCACTTAAAAAAATAAATAAGGTACTTTATAAGTCACTTTAGCTGTGTGAAATGCCCTAGAAGTGTTTAAAGGACAGCAATTAACAGGTGGATCTGGTAAAGTTTCATACCTGGAATTATCTTGGATGTTCTTTTAACTGAATACATTCCCAATAGATAACTTCTCTTTGAGTGAATGGCTTGGAAGTTTGCCAGCAAAGTTGCATTTAAACACACTTCAAGGATGCATAAAATCCCATTCTGATATAAAGTGTTGCAGTTCATATTTATGTTTTTTATTTAAAACTCGACTTTTATCTTCACTTTTAGGTGACTGAGTCACAGGCAGTGGAACATGGCTGGACAATTATCAGAGTCTGATCAGATCAAGCAGGTGAGACGCTGCATTTGGGAGGGAGGGCTTTGAAGGTCTCGTGCTGCTCTGTCACATAGAGTGGAAGGTGTAGGGCATAGGGAAGGACAAAAACTCTTGAGTTACCATCTGAGTTAACACAACCAAAATTTAAACAGGTGACCATTGACAAACAGCATGTTTTGAGTATGAGCAGCTTTTGGTGCTGAAATCTGAGAGTAAATTTTTCTAGTGACTTGTCCTTCAGATTTAGTGTCACCAGCTAGCCCATGCAGCTGTAAGAAAAGTTAACACAGATTTATTTTTTTTTATATTCATTGTCCAATGTTTATTTACAGTTCAAGGAGTTTCTTGGCACATACAATAAACTTACAGAAAATTGCTTCTTGGATTGCGTAAAGGATTTCACTAGCAGAGATGTGAAACCAGAAGAGGTAGGTGATGGCTTCTAATGACCCTTAGGTAGAATTGCTATGCAGCTTTCCAATTTCAGAAGCAACTTAAGAGTTTTGATCTTTCAGCTGGCCAGGCAGCAGCCTTCAGGGGAGTGTGGGTGTCTGGCATGTTGCTTCCAAGTGAGTGCCGTATCCCTGGGAGTGCACCAGACCAGCTTGGACAGGGCTTGGAGCAGCCTGGCATAGTGGAAGGTGTCTCTGCCCGTGGCAGGGGGTTCTGGATGTTCTTTGGGATCCCTTCCCACCAAAACCATTCTAGATGTGGTTGTCACACAGAGAATCTGCCCAGTCTCCACTGAATATTGGCTGCTCTTTGCAACTCCATGTGTTTCATTCCCTGAGCTGTCAGTGGAGGTTCTCGTGCCTTAAACTTCTCATGGATAGTAACTCCATGGACATGGAAGCTGCCCACCTACAGCCTGCATCTCATTCTTTGAAGCATCCTGCTGAAATATTTGTTTACCTGCCCACGTTCCTGCTTTGTAGTGAGTCACAGAAACACAGCTCTGGCTGTTAAATCCACTTCCCTGCGCTGCAGGGAGCTCCCTCCTGTTGTCATCTGCAGAAAGATTAAGCTCTCCATAAGATTAGTCGCATGTTTTTGCTTCTCCTCGCCTGTTGAGAGGCTGTTTCAGAGCCTAATCATTTTGTTGGTTAAAAATCTAATAACCTTTGCTTGACTCTGCTGGCAGGAAAAAAAAAGGCCTAAAATGTTAAACTGACTAATTGTTTTTGAGCATTTTCTGTGTCCTTGGAGTTCAACTCCTCACTGCAGGCAAAACTCCTGTCTTCTTTCAGCTTTGGTTCTGCTGCCCTGAACAGAGCTCTTTTAGCTTCCCAAGACAGATTTCTTTTTTCCCCTAATCTTCCCTGCATTTGCTTTAGTGGAATTCTATTACAGGTCATCAAGGATTATTTAGGTCCAAAACTAGTCTTAGATTCTTGGAGCAGCCTGGTCTAGTGGGAGGTGTCCCTGCCCATGGCATGGGGTTGTAATGAGATGATCTTTAAGGTCTCTCCCAACCCAGACCATTTTCTGATTGTGACCTGCCTTATGTTGCTTCTGTGGATTGCAGAGGGTTTGTGTCTGGTAGTACAGGAGCTACCTGTTAACAGTGGAACGAGGAAGAAACTTTTTTATGGGAAGTTCTGCCCATATTATGGGATTTCTTGCAGAGCACCTGTCTCTGCAAACAGGACTCTAGTCCAGATGGACACTGGTCTGTCTGGTATGGAAATTCCCATGTTCCTCTCTAAAGTTCTAGTTCCTTATTGTATAATTGAGATTAATAGCCCATGCATCCCCTTTGGGATCCTACACTTGACAAAACCCAGTTTCTGAGCTCTTTCCTTACACAAGTCCCACCGCAAGTCTGGAATTCCCCGGCAGCGTGTCACACACACCGCTCCCTCTGGCAGCAGAGGCTTGGGGCAGTTCCCAAAGTTGTTTCCTAGGGAGACTTCACTCCTGCTCAGCAGGTTTGGCTGTAGCTGGTGCCAGGCTGAGCAGAGAGAAGGGCAGGTGCTGGGTGATGTGGGGAGCTGCAGGGGTTTTCTCTTGTTCATTTTTATCCCTTCTGCTTTTCATGTCCCTTTGTACCGAGCAGAACCAAAGCAATCTCTGGTTTCCCAGGCAAAGGGGTTGGCTTTCCTTTCTACCCGAATTTTTACCTTTTGCAGTGATAGCCAGGTTTTGAGCCATGGCACAGAAAATCCAACTGGTAGGACTGTAGCTTAGAAATAATCTCACAACTCTTTCTCTACATTTAAAGAAAGAAAAAAACAACTTTAAATTTTAAAAATACTGTGGATGGAATAGGCCCTGCTATTTATTTCCCTGTCCAGCTGACTGATGCACTGTGGTGGCTTTGCTGAAAGGTAACCAAGCAGGTACCAGAAGGCTGATAGAGCCAACGGGAACAAGGGCAAAACAGGGTTAAACTGAGCGAGCAGAGAGCGGATCATATTTGGCTGTCAAAACTAGTATGTGTCTGTAAACAGAATTAAAACAAAATTTACTAATTTAATAGATATGTTATTTATTTCAAAATATATAGTTCAATTACACAAGAGGAGCCCAAGGACAAAAGGATGGTATCTCCTAGGTCCAAGGTGTTTTCCATGGAGACTTTAGTATGAGAATGAATATTAGAAGGTGTTTCAGGCATACCTCAAAAACTAAACTTCACATTTTCTACTGCCCTCATCTTGAGGCTTGACAATATGAGATGTACTCACCTAATTGTTTATCCCTGTCTGTGGCGATATTTTGGGTCCTGGCTGGGGAAGTGTTTTAATCATTGTCTGAAACCCTCTGTTTCCCTCTTGCTGTAGATAACTTGCTCAGACAACTGCCTGCAGAAGTATCTAAAGATGACACAGAGGATCTCCATGAGATTCCAGGAGTACCACATCCAGCAGAACGAGGCTCTGGCAGCCAAGGCAGGACTGCTTAGCCAACCTCGTTAGACCAGAGCACTGTGCTCAGACTTAAGCTGTGCCAGTGTCCCCTGGGCAAGAACACATTTGGGGATTCCTACTGTCAGGATGTGTGTCCAGCAGCTCAGAGCAGAGCTGTGGGTGCTGCTCGGGCAGTGGAGCTCAGTCGTGGTGGCCTGGCAGCGGAGTTTGTTTCCACAAGGGAATGATGCAGATGCAACTTTTCCCAGGGCCCACAGACTGGTGTCTGAATTTCAGGGGTGTGGGAGGGCTCACCTGCCTTTTGCTGAGACTGGTTGAGATGAATCAATGTAACATGGGGAATACACTTTTTTATTTAATTCAAATAAAATCAACAGGAGCCATACACGGGTGTGTGTTCTTTCCAAAGAGCTGTTTTTGGCACCCTGCTTGAAAGCAGCATTTCAGTTGCTGGAGGCTGTGCTCAGGTGCCATAGAGTTCTGTTCATTCACTGCTGCTTTAGGAGCTGACAGATGCCAGAGGGAGCTCAGGCAGGGGTGCCCCAGGTTATCTTTGCCTCACCCTGTCAGTTACAGGGGACAGAGTGGCATTAGCAGCACTTGTGCCTAAGGCAGCTCCTGTGCATTCCTTGTTTCCCTCAGGAGCCCCACGGGGTCCTCCCAACCCAGCTGCCTGGCCTGATGCACTCCAAGCACTGAGCTTGCTGCAGTTCTCTGCTTAATCCGTGTGAATGCCAGCAGGACATACAGGGTCTGCACAGCACAGGGTCTGTTCTGCTGCTGCATGAGCCCAGAGAGGTTTGGAAGGCAGCTGGATTGGGCTGGGAAACACAGCAGTGCTTTGGAAGGATCCTGACAGCTGAAATCCTGCAGTCAGAGTGTTAGTGCAGGGGAATAACAGTGAACAGGCACCCTGTGCTTCAGTTCTAACTCATAAAATACAGGAACAATGGGAACTGAACATCAGGAGCACCAATTCGGAGATTTCAGGTGATGAGGACTGAACCAAAGCTATTTCATGTCAGCTGTCAGGTTCTGTTATTTATAAAATGAGAGGCAACAGCAAGGAACAGAAAGGGCAGGAATGACTTTTTTGTTGTTACCTCTCTAGCTTTTTATTTCCAGCAGCAGTTTGAATAATTTCCTCCCTTTTTTGGTTACTACTCAGACTCTCAGCTGTCCAGGCTGTGGATTCCTGGCTCCTGAGGGCAGCACAGTGCCCCTGCCCCTTGCACCAGACACTGCTCTCTGTGCTGCTGCTCCAGCTCTCCCTGGAATCCTGTTCCTGTGCTTGCAAAGGTGGAAGGAACCAGTGTGATCCTCCGGTCTCACATCCCTGTGTTTTGTATTCACTGTATCACAGCTCCTTCCTCCTTTGCCTGTGCCTTGTTACCTTGGAGATGGATAAGAGAGTTCCCTCTGAAATAGTGAAGGCTAAAAACCAGCCCAAATAAGGCAGCAAGTCTCCAATGTCCTGTTCTTTCAAAGGAGTATCAGGCTAAAACTGTCCAGATTGTTGCTACAATCAGGCCACAAATGTTGCAGCCAATTGGAATCAATACATGCATAGTAAAGACTGAAGGCTTTCCTTGAAGCAGCTCTCTTTTTTGCTAAACATTTGAAAGTAATCCATGATTGAGATTTTCCAGTGGATCTTTATGTGCAAGGAGTTGCTCAGAAAAGTGCCTGAGGAGTTTATGTGATGGAAGTGGAGGATCTTCATGTCTTCTGAGCAAATCACCTTGGGGCTGAAGTAAGTGGGTTATAAAAAAAAATAATTGTTTTCTCTCATTTCAGTATTGGGAGGTAGGAATATATTTAATTATTTATTAGGACAGATTTCCTCAACAAAAGGCAAAGCAAGTTTTAGAGGGAATAAGTTAAAAAATTACTCACTTTCAGTTTTGGATATCCGGTTTTGTCCAAGCTCTATTTCACTCCAAAAAATGTTGTGATCTTTCAAATCCAGGTGACTGGTTGCATACAGATGATACAAATATATTTTAGCTTGGAAATAAAGTGCATCCATGTAACTAAAGCATCCAGGTGATAAAAATAAATCATAGAAATGGGATTATGGTTTTACTCTGGACCCTAACAGAAAGACAACAGCATTTTCTTAAATGCTGTTAAGGGGCGTTAGGAGGAGGTGACTCACCTTGCTGAGGCACATTAGGTGCAGGAATGGATCCAGCTCTGATGGATGAAGGAGCAGAGGGTGAAAAACAGGACGTTACTGAGAAAGCTGTGGAAAAAGTGAGCCAAAGTGGAGGTGGGAGGGGAGGGAGCAGGAGGGCAGCCTGCCAAAAACCAGCTCAATGAAACTGAGCTGGTAAACAGACCCTCATTTGGAGGAGATGCTTGCTCACTGCAGCAGCGACAGGAACACAGATCCTTCCTGCTGGAAACACACACAATTACTTGTCAGCCCACAGAAACCAGAACCATTTCAGCAGGAAAGGTCAAATGAGAGCCCTGCTCCAGAGTGCCCTGGACAGCAGCAGTGCTGGCAGAGCCATCAGATCAATCAGCTGGAAGATTATAATAGAGGCTCCTTGAATTCTCTCCAGGATAAAAGCAAAGCCCCAATTTATGTAATCCCCTGCTGAGAGCTTCAACTGCTGAGCTCTGTTGGAAGGCAAGAAAAGGAGTGACTGCAGTGCTGTGTCAGGGAGTGTGGGTGAAACACCGAGCGTGGCTGTGGCTTCAGAGCAAGGAGGCAAATCCTCTGTGCTCTGACATTCCCCACTCTGGGAACTGGAGCTTAGCAACAGCTCTTGTTTCAGCATTTTCTCTTAGCTAGTTGGGAAGTCAGCACATGGCATTTGAGGAATCCAGTTCAAATCTTAGGAAGTCCATTAAGCTCAGCTCTGAAAATGCTTGAACGAGTCTGGCCCAAACTCTAAGAACTGTAAAAGCAATTAAGAGCTTGTGACACCTGAACCTGCATCATGGCTGCACCCTGAATTTCCAGAGGACAGCATTAAAAGAACTCAAAAAGTTACAATGCTGCTTAATATTAGAGGGTTTTTTAAATTATGTTACCCTGCACAGGGATGCTGCAAAGTGCCTCCGACCCAAAGAGTAATCACATCCTCATCAATTGTTCAGGGTTCTCCAAAGGAAAAGCAGGAAACAAGAACTGCAGCAGCAGCAGCCAAACCACAGCCACAAAAACCAGCTCCCTCCTGCACTGCCTGTGGATAACATTATTCCATAATTATTCCCACAGGATTAAGTGGGGCTGCTCTCACGTTCTGAATTAAACACATTCAAATACCTGCACAGACCAACAAAATTTTACTTCTCACTGCCAAAACATTTCCGTATCAGAGAGGGATTGTCCTGCCCACCTTAGGGCAGCCACTGCCCCCGAGCTCCTGCCCCTCCATCCATACCACTGGGATGGCACACAGGGGGCACCTGCAGGGTGGGAAACACAGCACGTGCAGAAGGAATCAAGGGTTGGGGTTTTTCTTTTTTTTTTTTTCTCTTTAAAATAGGTTTATTTATTCATAAGGGAAATAAAGGAGCATCAAGAGAGATGTTTTAAGCTTCACATAGACATAAACAAGTGCCTTGTTAAAACAGAAAGAAAAAAACACTCTTGTGCAATGTAACAAAGTATTTCATACAAATGCCACATCTTACCCCTCCTTATGAAACTGGCATAGCTGGCAGGAGCATGGTAAATTAGGTCAAGCTGTACCCAGATGAGGGATTAGAGGAGGAGTTTAGGAATAGCTGAAGGCACCGCCAGCGCTGGAATGGAAACGTTGGGTTACTCCGAACAGCAGGAAAAGAGAGAGACATCACCAAACCCACAGCCAACCCAGAGCAGTGTGTCCCTCACCAACAGGCTCGGGGTGAGGGCTGAACACGCGAGTGACAACCCCCTGCAGGTTGTCACAGCTGTAGCAGAGCTCCAGGGCAGCTTTTCTTTGCTGGCAAACACTGAAAGAGGGAAAGTGAAGCAAAGCTTCCGTGGTCACTGCAGTGAGTGAGCTGTGCTGCTGCATTAAGGCCAAATGTCACCACACAAAGACACTTCTTCATGTTTGAAAACTCTTGGTGTGGGATATGCAACAGCATAAGGGTGTTAACCAAAGTAAAGAGCTGCAGAGCTGAAGCAGAACCAACCTGCTCTGAGCCTGAATTCAGGGCTCCTCTGCAACATAGTGAGCATGAAGAGCAACATAAATAGCAAAGATAATTCAAAACAAAGAAGACACCAGACAAGTCCTATTCCTAGAAAATCTGCTTTCACAATTAACACTGTTTTAGCCTTCCAGTTTTCTTTAAATGACAGCACGGTGAGTATTTGTCATTGGGATGTGGCTAATCATAAAATCCACCACTCAATGGCATTAAAACAAGAACAAATTCAGACCAGAAACACTGGAACGAAAAACTGAATTTACATATTCCTCCAAAGCAGTGGATGGGACTAATAAATGCTTGTGGAACTTGGGGAACTCACAGAGCTCCAGAGTAAACAAAAGACCCCAAATAAATCCCAGCTACTCAGTGGTAACTGATAAAGAGGAATAATTTTAAACTCTGAGACCTCTTAAAATCCCATCTATTTGGTGTGAGGTAATATGGGAGAATTTTCTCAAAATTTGAGAGCAATAGCTTAATAGTGTGAGCTAATTCTAAAATGTCATTTTCCTAAGCCCTGGAATTACAGTGAGTCAGCCTCTGGCAAAATCCCCTTTGGTTCCACTGTTTTATGATGTTTCCCACATCCCCAGACCTTTTATCCTGCACACTGTAGCAAATAATAAAATCCTAAGACCAGAGAACAAAAAATAACCAAGATTTCAGTGCATAATTTCTGCAAAGGCAGGGGCACAGTGAAGTAAACAGCTCAACATACTTTGTGAACACATTAATCTTTTATTTCAGCTGGTAAATCTGGCTCCTGGCTCATGTCAGATTTCTTTCAAGCCATCAAACCAAACCTGCTCTTTTCTTAAAGAGAAGACAGCAGCATTTTTTAGACTTACTGCTGTAAGAGAATTCCAGTAAAAGCTGCCCAGAAAATCCATTTGGCTGCCTCAGCTATCCAAGAATATTTTTAATGGGGAAAAGACGAACATGTTAAGTATTAATTTTTTTAATGTGACATTCCATCTGGTTGACAAACCTGTCTGGAGAGAAAACGCCCTCTCAGCAGAGGATAGTCTGACTGAGGCACAGGAGTTGACAATCCTGAGATTCAGATTCTCTTCCCAGCTCCACATCAAAGCCATCCTGAGTAATTTTGGTAGCCATTACTGCAAGGCTCCCCCTACAAAAAATGAGAATATGCATCCATTTAAAAAACTTCTGTCTATTCTAATACTGCACCTTAAAAAGAATTAGATTCAAGCTTGAACAAAAGCACGAACACTGATTTAATCACCTTTTCTGCTGCTCCCTGTGAAGGTCAGATACATCATCCTTCATGAAGGCACACATTCCTTTGCCCTTGTTATACTTTTTATTCACTGATAATTACTACTGCAAATCTGCTTAACCTCTGTCAAAACAATGACTTCTTACTATTGCTCTGACAACTCTGCTTCTCCTGCCTGATCTATTCAGGCTGATTAAGCAAGAGAAACTTTCTCAGCCACCAGCAACCTGATAGAGGAGCCAAAACCAAGCAGGGATTTAACTGGGTGTTGCTAAACTTTCACAGTAGAAAATAAAAACTCATTAGTACAAATGTAGCTGATATACTTGATGGAAAGAAACTGAAAACTAAAACAAGGAAATGAATCTTACCTTATGTCCTTGCATGGAAACGTTCCAAGTTTTTCCATCTTTCAGATTTATGCTAATACAAAAATAAGGTATCTGCCAGCAATCTGACAGTTCTTTGTATCAACTGCAGGAAATGAGGGAAGAGTGATTCTCTTACAACCTTGTTCTTTTTAAGAGTGTTGGATACCACATCTTTATTTTTTTTACCTCCTAAGGAAGCTTGAAATGCCAAGTATCATTTTGAGGAAAACCTGTAGGAGATCAGAAGATGGGAACAGCACAAAGACTGCCACAAGGATGCTTTATTTTTTGCTTGGTCTCAGAAACACAGTATCTCATCTCTTACTTAAAAAAATCCCAATTCTGTATAATCATAATTACTGTGTCTTCAAAAGAATAAACTTTCATTCAGTGAAAGATACTTTGGAATTTATATCAACAAGGCTTTAATAAGGGGATTATTGTAGAGTTAGAAATCACAGATTTTATTAGGGTTTCTTCTTGATTTGACCTTTAACCCAGGAGAGCCCAATGATACCAGTTAAATCTTCTTTTCCCTGTGATACTTTTAAACAGCATAGGAAACTACTGCAAACATCTACTGAATAATTTAACTGACATGCTCCTTCCCAGAAAGACAAAACCAGGAAATCAGTGACATGCTGGAGGCTTTGCCAGCAGCTTGGCAGAAACTCCACCTTTTCCTGCAGGTTTAGTGCTGTGCCAGAATAAGGCCAGTTGTTTTTGGGGTGAGCAGTGCAAGGGAAGCAGGTGGAACAGGAAGCAAAGGAGCAAGTTCTCTCTGCCAGTGGGTTGGAATGGGTTTCCATGTTCCACAGGTGCATACCTGGAGCCTTCCAAGCAGGGTTTGAAACATTCCTAAGAGACAGGAGCAGCAGTCAGCTGAGAACACACGTGGGGAACATCCAGACCGAGGCACAGATGGGCAGCAGCTCCTCCATCCTCTGAGCTGGGAGTGCCTCCGTGCCTGTTTCAGATCTCACAGTGTGCACACAGGTTAGATATCAGAGATCTGCACAACATGTAATTAATCTTGTTATTTCCCCGGATTTTAAATTTGCTTCTGCAAATATTAAACATGTGACCCATGCTACTTCCTTTTAAATGAGTATTGCTTTTTATTCGTAGCTATTATAAGATTAACAAGTAAAAGTTAGCTCTGAAAAAAGTCTTTACAGTAATTTATGGAGATTAACTTTCCTATTTAGGGTAAAGTCCAGACATTTACAAGAACAATCACTTAAATAAAAATAGAATATAAAGCCTATGTTTAAAACATGGCCTTTATTAGCACTGTCTAGTGAGCTCCATATTTATCTTACATTGAAATAGTTCTGCTTTGCTGAAGAAAAGACAGAAAAAGTGCATTTACAAGAGTACTTTTTCTTTAATTTTCTGCAAAAATGGAAGGAATTGGAATCACAAGTTGACAAATGTTGTAAAATGAAATTTCAAGAAACATCAATTTTAGTAATGCTACGCCATCACTAGTGTTTCCTCCTGACCTTCTGCCGTGTGGAACCAGAATATCCTGATATACAGTCTAGAGCATCTATGTTATTACTCTACAGCATATTAAACACAGAAAAAGGGGTTCAGACCCCCTTTCAATGTACAAACATGAATAAAAAAATTGATTAAAAAATCACTTTTTATACATAATGTATATGCAAACTGCTTTAAATACATGGGTTTGGAAGAGTTATTTACAAACTGCATCTGCCCGTGGGACAATCCACAGGCAGAGCACACACAGTTGCTTTACTTTATTGGTGCATCTCAACTTTGGGAGATATAAATTTATTCGGCAGTACAGCAAACACAAGAACTTGTGACAAAGCATCTTAAGGGCTACCCAATCAATTTTGTTCCTCCAAACAAAGTTAAGTACTAGGACTGCCAAAGTTTCCAAATAAAGTTTTAGTTGAACCCAGATGCCTGCTGGCAGATCTGT
The DNA here is from genome assembly GCA_013398055.1 of Ifrita kowaldi. Lineage (NCBI taxonomy): Eukaryota > Metazoa > Chordata > Aves > Passeriformes > Cinclosomatidae > Ifrita > Ifrita kowaldi. The sequence goes on from VZRS01009808.1 coordinate 291,241, forward strand.
GTGGTGGAGGATACGTAGACAGACCCATTGGAAGTACAGGCTTGGCTACTGGATAACTCCTCCTGAAGAGCCAGAACTGATAAGGATGTTTTGTCCAAAGAGTGAACTAACCTAGAATTTTTTTTTCCAATTTTATTAATATTTTAAAAAATACATAAAAATACAACATCCAATGTCTGAATAAATATATTTAACAAGTTGCAAGATACCTTATTTTACACAAAAATTTCAGCTTTAGAAATCTTGTTAAATAAGTTCATTGTTGTTATATATTTCATTTTTCGTCTTTTTGTAACAAAATAAAAACTCTGAAATTACATAGAAAAAAGACAAAATATTTTTGTCAAGGGATAAGATAGTCCACTGAAAACCTATTCACAATTCCACTGTAAACATTAATAAACATTAAAACATTTGCATAATTGTGTGCTCAAAAATCCTATAAAAAGTGGAAGACTTATTACAACTGTAGTTTTCAGTCAACTACACTTCCTTTCACAATTTATTTTGTCCCATTTACAGCTTTAAAACTGGGCACATTGCTGAACACATACTTTGGCAGTTCTGTATAGCAAGTGCTTCCACAAAGAGGAACTACTCACCAAGAGTTACCCACAGCTCGGTGAAAGTGCAGCAGTTACTCAGTTCTTTTGGATAATACTCTGATGTCTGCTTGGTGCACTTGCTTTTTTTTTTTTTTTAAGATCACCCTAGAACACCTGAATGCTTCATTGGACATAACTTTTCAAATTTCATAAGTGCCCTTTCTCTGTGTTAAGAAAAACAAAACAAAACAAAAAGAAACAAACAAGAAACAAAAACGAACACAATGACAAGGATGTCACGTTGTGCCTACAAACCTTCAGTTACCAATGAGCTTAAGTTCTCTGAACAGTAAATTAAACAAAAGAAGAGGGTAGGAGGGGGGAACACGTACAGTCCAGCAGTGGAAGTGTGTACAGGATATACTTGGCAATGTCAAACCAGTTGAGTGCTTTCTGTGGCTGAATTTCAGGGTTTATGTCCATGGCAGCGAGTTGCTGGCAAGGCAGAGCAATGTTTATCACCTGCATTCGACAGCCAGCACGTTCTGGGGAGGAGAGGAGGACGAGGGGCTCATTCCAGTGTCTGAGGAAGCAGATGACATGGATGCTCCTGTATGTGACACTGAACACACAGAACAACAGATCAGCCTCAGGTTATCCAAGTACAGCTCACAAGGAAGGCTTCCTTGGTTATTAGGTTGTCTAAAAAACATCAAAGCAGCAGCACAGGCACAAAACACTGATACAGAGGTTTTGCCAATTGCTTTCACTGCTGTATTCACAGACACAGGATTAGCCTCACCCAACTACTGAAAAGGTAACTCAGATGAGTCATTGCACTAATGGAAAACACTTGCACTAGGAAGCCCAAGTTTCTAACACACAGTTATGAAAGTCAGCAAACGTTTCTGTCAGGTTCAAGCTCTGAAAAGCCACAAAAATTCTTTCTAAATATGTATGCAAACAGATGGTAACGCTTTCCTTTCTTCAAAAATATCATCAATTAAACTCAAGTTGCTTTGAGTTATGCATTTCCAAACAAATTAACTCCTCATGGGAATCACAAAGCAAATCTCAACCTTACCTTCTCTGTCTTTCTTTTTTAATCGTTTCCTTCTCCTGTCTATGGTTGCTACTTCTGACTTCAAGGACATGTAGTATTTTCGTATCTCCTGTAGTTTTTCTTGTAGGAAGGAGATCCTTTCAGTGCTGCTCATATTGTCCAGTTCATCTGTAAATGGAAAGAAGAGAAAAAATAGCTTCATCAACGTGATTTTAAACAAATGAATGCATTTCTTAAGAGGATGTAGGACACAGCATGGAAGATAACACATTTCCATAACTACGCCAGAAAAAGCCCACACTTAATTTAGAATCCCAAAATTTGCATGTCTTTCTTTCAGAACAAATTTTCTCACAAATTCCCTGTAATCAAGTCATTGCAAGAATCCTTACTGAGCTGGAAGCTCCATTTGTACACTCTGGGTGAAGCATTCTGGTGGTGGTGCTTCTCCCTGTGTTTGTCCTTCTCTCCATCTTTGATGTGAGGGGAAATCACTCTGGCAGGGGAGCGGGAAATCTTCTGTGGTTTGGATGCATTCATGTGTTTGACAGGAGTACATTTACTGGAACTGTCCAGGACAGGGAGGTCTTCACTGTCACTGCTTTGTCCTGCAGGAAGAAGAATTTAATTTGGATTTAAAACCTCCACCTTGACATTTTTAAAATTGTGGTTATAGTAAAAAAAAAAATGATTAAGAAAAAACTGATGCTTTTTGCTCAGAAGATCCCAGAATGCATCCAAGGAACAATGACCTTGGATTCCATGAATAACCTGACCAGACACAACATGCACTGAACTCTCAAGTGTAATAATCATGGTTGATGCAGGAGAATTCAAAGGCTGACTAGGCCTAGGTAAAAAGCAATAGCCAAATTTCTTTACAGAAAGAATAAATAAACACATCAAAATTAGAATATTAGAGCACTGATAAACTATCTTACATCACCTATTTAACTTTCTAATATGAAGCAGACACTAAAATCCTTTTCTTAAAGATTATAAGCCTGTATTACTATTGGTAGGTAGCACATGATTGTATTTAGTCATCAAACTGCTTTACACATCTAAAGGAACAGTTCTGAAACATGACTAAAACAACAGAAGTTTAACACGTAACTGAAAATTTTTAGCTCATATATTCAAATATTTTAGATTCCCACAATAACTGCCAAGTTTTCCCCAGGCATGTTAAATATATCTGAATAGTGCATGTCAGATAATTGCTACTTCAGTCTGATATTTAAAAATATAACAGTGTTGCCACAAGGGCCAAAAACACTGACTCATTCATGCAATGCTTGTCAAAAACTTTTGTGACAGGACAAGAGGGAATGGCCTTAAGCTAAAGGAGGGCAGGGATAGATGGGATATTAGAAGGAAATTCTTTATTATCAAGGTGGTGAGGCCCTGGCCCACACTGCCCACAGAAACTGTGGCTGCCCCATCCCTGGCAGTGTTCCAGGCCAGCTTGGATGGGGCTAGGAGCAACCTGGGATAGTGGAAGGTGTCCCTGCCCATGGCAGGGGTTTGGAACAAAGTAATTTTTTGAGGTCCTTTTCAACCCAAACCATTCTGTGATTCTATGAAACAAGAGCTACAGAAACATAAAAAATCCAGATTTCTATAACAAGTTATAAAATAGTCAAATGCTTGAGAGAAAAGCTAGACAAGATTCCTTTGGATGAACAGCTGTTCTTTAGCATCAAACATTTTTCCATACTTCATAATGGCAATTTTTTTGCCATGAGAAACACCTGTTGTACAACTTTAAATGTGCCCTCTCCCAAATTCACAACCAATCCAATATATAGAAATCAGCATAGTGGTAAATATTTGGTAACTGCTAATATAAATAATAATTTAGAAATTTTTCCTAAGTAAGTAATACAAAACAACCAAGAGATTTCCTAGTTACACTGCTACTGCAGAGCTCAGAACTTCTCTCCAGTTTATCACCAATAACCAAGATGAATAAAAATGATAAACCTTGAGAGGGAAGCCCCATCCACTGGAAATTGTTTGTAACAGTGAGAACAGTAGGCTCTTACACATCTTTACAGGACAGGATAACCTTTCCCCTCCTCCCCCTGCAGGAATATACCTGTTCCATTCTTTTCATTTTTGGCTGCAGCACTGGTTCGCTTTGGAGTTCGCTTTTGCTTTTTTGCCAGTGTTCCACTATTGCTGTCACTGGGTCTTTTTTGACCTATGAGAAAAGAAAAAAAAAATCAAAAATAAAACATAAGACACCTCAAATACTTCTGCTACTAAAAAGCTCTTTACATAAGCAACAAAGAAATCTAAAACCGGACAAGCTGAGAGAGTTGAGGCTGTTCAGCCTGGAGAAGAGGAGGCTCTGGCGAGACCATAGAGCCCCTTCCAGGGTCTAAAGGGGCTCCAAGAGAGCTGCAGGGGGACTTGGGACAAGGGCCTGGAATGACAGGACAAGGGACAATGGCTTCCCACTGCCAGAGGGCAAGGATAGATGGGATACTGGGAAGGAATTCTTTATTCTGAGGCCCTGGCACAGGGTACCCACAGAAGCTGTGGCTGCCCCACCCCTGGAAGTGTCCTAGGCAAGGTTGGACAGGGCTTGGAGCAACCTGAGATAGTGGAAGGTGTTCCTGCCCATGGCACAGGGTTGGAACAAGATGGGCTTTGAGGTCCCTTCCAACCCGAACCATTCTGTGATTCTTTAACCAGAAGACAAAACAAACCAGCCATTTTTAGCCAAGTGGCACCAGTCTCAAGACACCTTCAGCAATGATTCCAGCAGGGAATGACTCCTCCAGGAAATGCTCACCTTTCTCTCCCATCTCCCTCTCTTGCCCGGCGATGCTGCAATTGCTCGACGTGGTACTGGCTTCGAATCCATTGGCAGACTCGCTCTCACACAGACCTTCCTGAGACTCCTCTGCCACGCTGTCCACCTCAATGGTCATGTCACTCTCACTCTTGATGCTGCGTGACTCGTCCTGGCTGAGGGCCAGGGGAGAGGCCACCGGGAAGCTCGAGGGGACGGTGGGGGCTAAGGCAGAGGGGGCAGAGTTGGAAGCATTGGGGTCTGGCTTTTCTGCTATTGTGTCTTCACTGCTGCTCTTCTCCTTCTCATCCAAGTCATCCAGGTCTACTTCATGGCACAGCAACGTTTCAGGACCAATCTGAGGCATTGTGTCATCCTCATCTTTCAAGGGAACGCTCTCGTTCGCTTCGGCCGGATGTTGGAAGCTGTCGTTCCTCAGCTCTGGGCCGTGCGGAACCGATTCCGCCACCAGGGACGGCATCTCCTCGTTTTCAGTTCTGAGGGACTCCTCAGCATTGAGCCCTCTACATTCCTCTGCTCCAGTACATTCATTGGTCCTCTCTTCAGATACAATATTTGGCACTTCCATCTCACTCTCCCGTCGGTTTCTCTTCTCAGGTGATGCCTGTTCCAAAGTTTTCCTTTTCAAAAGCTTCTTATCTTTTGTGGAAGGTTCTGTTTCACTTTCAGTAGTGCTGGAAATGTCTTTACAGTCCAAGGAAGACACATCTAATCTTTCAGGTTCTGTAAGAGACTCATTTGCCACCTCTTCCTGGCTTCCTGGTGCAATCTTTGCATTCTCTAATGAGGGATCTTTTGTCTTGCTCCTTCTCCCTTTCCCCTTAGGTGATTTTTCAACCTCTCTTTTGATTTCTTCCATTTGATCCGTTTTATTTCCAAAAATTTGAACAATTTGTTCATTTTCCTCAGCTTCCAGTTTCAGTGTTTCTAGTGGCTGTACTTGAGTCCTGTCGTTTTCTTTCAACGCATGAGAAATCTTTGGGTTTTCCTCATCCAGCTTCTCATCACGGAGTTTTTCGCTTTTTTCCAGTTCTGAAGTTTCTGGAGAAAATTCTTCATTCAAATTCTTTTCAGATGACTCATCTGCTTCACTGTCAGATGTGCCAGAGTCTAAAAAAATTTTTAAAAGAAGCAAACAGCGCCCTAAATAATTAATTACAACACGACTTCTTATTTGAACCTCACAAAAAAACCCCTATTTTCAGTAATCTGTGGGGTCAACATCAGTTTACAATAATAATTTTAAACTTAAAAAATCCTGCATTATTCAACACACTTGCTACAGTTCTAATTTTACCTAAAATTTCTATGAAACTGCAGAGTAGTGGTGCTGTCAGTTGAGGGAGCATCTGGATGATGCTCTTAACTCAGGTGATTTAGTTCAAGTCTATGATTGTCCTACTACTATTTCACAAATAATCCAATACAAATGAATTACATTTTATAGCAGCAAAAATACTTTTACAGATTCTCCTGATCCCACGGATATTGTCTCCTCCATGTGACAGTACAAAACCAAAAAACATCACTTCTCCCCTCCATGCAGAGAAAAAAAACCAACCCAAACCCAAAAATAAAACCCCTCTGCACCCCAATATGGACATTTGATTGCTAAACTATTGTACAAATGATGCACCACACAGAGAGCAGGCATTAGTATGTCACCAGATTATTCAGGGATCTGTACTAAAAAGAGACAGTGATTTCACTTCAGTTCTTGTTCAGAGAGGCTTAGAAATACCAAAGATGTTGCTGCCATTTGTGTATAATTAACTGCTCTGCTGGATGATGTAGTATTGAGGTTGAAGACTTAATTAGCACAATAAAGACTATCATTATAGCACTGGATTTGGTCTGTTCAGGACTGAAAGGCTCTGGCTGAAGAACATGGAATGACTTGTACAGCCACTGCTCTTCTGTGAGCAAACTGTGCTCCTCAGCAGTGTCAGCTCAACTACTTCCTCAATAAAATTTACAAGGAGAAAGGAAAAAAACAAAAAACCCAAAAAACTAAAAAAGAAGGTTAAAAAAAAAGAATATAAACCAAACCTCTTTTCAAAAAAGGTACTGAAAAAACCTCCATAACATACACAGGGCTGAGATCACTCACCGTTTGATCCTCTATCAGAATCAAACATTCCTGAGCTACGTCTCGTCTGCCTGCGAGGTGTTGCTAAAATTAAAACCGAAAGAATTAATTTTCATCAAGCCCAACGAGCGCCGGCCCCGAGGGGCAGAGCAGGGACCTCAGAGCTCACATGCAGCTCTGGGCCACAGCACCACGAGGGCACCACGAGGGCACCACGAGGGCACCACGAGGGCACCACGAGGGCACCACGAGGACCCCACGAGGGCACCACGAGGACCCTGGGCTCCAGCTGGGAATGGTGGGGAGCACACGCTGCTCCCTGCACCTCTGGAGCCGGATTTACCTTCACTGTTGGGCGTTTTGGGGAGGCTGCAGGACGTGTTGGATGGAAGAGTGGATTTCAGAGGGGGCCGCCCACGCTTGGATTTTTGTTTCTCCTCGTCCTTCTTCTCATCCTTTTCACCATCTTCTTTATTCTGCAGGGGACACAATGGATTTTTATTAATGTTTCACTGCTGATTATCAAACCTTTTGCTCTGTTAAAAAACTACACTGTGGCCTGAATAATTTTTTTTTTTTAACAGGGACAGTGCTAGCCATGAAATACAGTTCTACAAACTTATTGAAATCATTACTTTTGGTTTTTTCTTCTGTTTTCTCTTTGGTCCTCCTTTTTCCACAGGCCAGATAATCCGATCAGCCTTCACCCATTCATCATACCTGAAAGGGAATAACAACATGCTGTTATCACTGCACATAAAAATGTTGTTTGAATATGAGGATTAAAAGACTTGAATTACATAAAATATTTATTAGGTAGGAAAAGGCCAACACCAGGCTGGACAGGGCTCAGAGCAACCTGGTCTAGTGGAAGGTGTCCCAGCCTGTGGCAGGGGGGTGGAATGAGATGGGCTTTAAAGTCCTTTCCAACCCAAACCATGATAGCAGAGCATGTATTTACAACACATGCAGTATCTGGCCTTAGAAAGATTAATGACATTTCTAGTCCATAAAAAAAACTTATGGGATGAGGGAATGAAGGTACAAACTTCCTGGTCTCTCACCAGCAAAGCACTGGAACACTCAGGGGACTGACTCAGCTTTGAAGCGTCAGTTATTCCACATCACACACATAAGACAGTTTTCACCACACCATGCCTCAGCAGGAAAATGTACCTTTTTTTTAAAAGGTGAAGTTTTTAAATGATGGCAACAAGCTGGATGAGATTCTGAAAAGCACAAACACACTAATGCTCCTCAAAATCTCCTGAGGTACTAAGAAGGTAAAGGGACATCTGTAAATATTTGGGGAATATTCCCACATTCAAACTTCATGTTGCCACATAAAGAAACTTCCTTATGGATTTGGAATACCACCAGTTATACACCAGAAGTATATAAAGTAGTATATAGACGGCTACCAGGAGAAGCATTTTTACAATCACAGTTAACATTCAATTCAAGAATATATTTTGTTGCCAAAATTCCAGTGCTTAATACACTTAATTGTAACTATCTTCACCGTTATCAATGACTCCCTTAAAGGAAAGTCTGCTAGTGCTAACACTGACAGACACAATAAATATCAGGGATGCTCCTGGAAGGAGTGAGGATTACTAAGGCAGATGGACACTTGGAAAAATACAAGTATATTCTGACATTTCAATGCAACACCATGAACAAAATCACTAACATTGAAAAGTGTGAAAGAGTCAGAGCCTGTTATGTTGAAAATTCAATTTGAAGCTATGCCACTGACCAGCTCTCACTTTATTTCCTGAAAAACAAGAACTTCTTTTGCAAAAGCCTTTGAACTAAGAAATGAAAGGCAATTTGTTATCCTCACCTTACATTCCAACCGTAGTAATGAACTAAATATAAAACTTCTCCATCATCAATTTCTGTGCTTTTAATACTGGCTTCATAAATTTTTTGAGTCTTTCCACGTCCATATTTTACTTTCACTTTGGTTCCAGTCAGGCAGGGTTCTGTGTCCTCCTCATCCTCTTCACCTTCTGATTCTCCTTTGTTCTCAATTTCTTCCCTGCAGTAAAATGCCCACTAATTAGTGACAATCATATTTTAACATTTAAAGAGAGTAGTCAAGGTAGAAAAAGGCTGCAAGAAAAAAATGTATTCATTTTCTGCACTCTGTCCTGTCTCTGAAGCTTGCTCAGAAACAGGTTTTTTAAATAAAGAACAGGACTTAGGGAGAATAGGGCTAAGTGCCAAAAACATCCAGAAAGTTGTATTAAAATTTAAACACAATTTATAAAGCGTACAACTACCTCAAAGCTTAAAGATTATTTTTTAAATTAATATTTTGATAATACAAACAGGAATAAAAGTTAACTCAGTGTGTGTCTCCTGAACAGGATAAGAAGAACTAACTTCAGTTTTTGAAATACTTGATTTTGACACATTATTTATAAAAAAGGGTTTTTTTACAATTTGCTTAACAGGCTACAGTTTATGAACTGCACATAAGTTTGAAGTGCCATCATAGTGATCCTCTCATGGATACAAACACCCTCCCATTGGAAAAAAACACACAAGAGTGTTTAGCCAAGCTTAAGTGTCTGCACAGCTCTTATTAGATACATCCACCTCTTATTACACCTGTAGCTACTATTTAAATATTATACTCAAACATATTTTCAAGAATTACAACCTAACCCATTTTTAGCTATAATTATCTCCCTATTTAAGGGAGAATTTAGCATAATTTAGAAGTTAAACTACAAAAAAAAGTCAGCAAGAAAGAGAATACTGAAAAGGACTACGGGCTTGCTTTTAATGAAATATATTTGCTGGCCTTCAGTGAAAGATCAACTATCTTGTGGCAAGCAACTCAAGAGGACAAGCAACACCCACACAGCTTAAAGAAAACTCTTTGATGCCTTGAGCAACTGACACACAACAGAAACAAGGAGCCTGTAGCTTCACCAGCCATCAGCACACACTTAAAAGCACAGGAGAAGAGGGATTTGCCATTTCTATTTCAACTGCCCAGGGAAGTGTCTTCAAGCTGTTCCCATCCTCACAGCATCTGGCAGACTTACAGCCTGGTCAGCTGGTGTCTGGAGGTATTGGTGTGAGAAAACACCAACACAGCCTTGGCAAGTAAAATGACAGTGAAAAATACTGTCTGGCATCGACCACAAAAAGATGCTTCCATAAAGTACAGCAGGCTCTATGGGCTTGAAATAAAATGTTCCCTTCCCTGCCTGTCTGAGTGAATTAGCTTTCTGATTTTCACACTTTAGTAAGATCAAGTCTGTGTCCTCCTGCCTGAAGAACAGCTCAGTCATGGCACAGAGAAACTCAAAGGAAGGTGATGCAAGTTAGTGTTTACCTCTCCCTCTGCCTCTCTTCCTCTTCATCTGACTCTTTATCAGAATCCTCCTGCTTCTTAATTTTCTTCTCTTTTTGCTTTGGTGTACTTTTCTTCCCTAGTTGAGTTTCATTTTCTTTCTTTTCTGCATTCTCAGGTGTTTCCTCTACATCTTTGTTTTCTTTGTTACTGTCTTTTAATTTGTCTTGGGTTTTATCCTCTTCACCATCTTTTTTAGCAGGGGTTGCATCACGGGCAAGTCTTCTTCGTCCCTGGAACAGAAATAAGATCAGTTTCATGATTCCTGTCACCTGCTTTCTCCACAACCTCTCCAAATCTCAGCAAAAACGTGAGACATGCAACTCCTGTAGAGAAGAAAGGCTGGAGGTGACAAAAACAACAAAATATTCTAAAATATTAAGATCAAAGCTTGAAGTTTTCATATCTGCTTCATTTGGAATAAAGAGGATGAGTTTCTGATTAACTGCAGGAGGATTTCAAGACATTTGTTGCTCTGATACAATGGGCCAAAATGTCTTGCCCACCTACAGCAATACATTATTTAAAGTGTTTGTTGTATAGGAGTACTGAGAGGAGACATCTTCCCCTCAGCATCTTCAATCCTGACAGGCACCTGTGGACATCACAGGCAGAAATTTTTCAGCTTTCAAAAAACTTTAAGTATCCCATTTTTAAAAGGCACTTTGAGTACTCAGGCAGTTGCTTGCCTGGGACTATCTGCAAGTGATTCTTGAAGATCTAGCACAGGATTATCATTTGATTTATTCAGTCTCTTCATAGGATCACTGCTTTTTAGTCAGAACAAGGAACCAATTATTAAAAATACAAAAATTCTTACATTTCTTTATCCTTTTTTTGAGTGTCCTCAAAAAGAAAAATCAACTCAAAAATACATGAACAAACGAAGAACAAAGCTAATGTCATGGCAGGAAGTTCACCGAGACTGATGCAGCTTGGAACAACCACTTCAATTTAGATAGAAATACATAATAGAAGTCTCAACCTGTGTTTACACCATGTCCTTTCATCTATTGATTTATAAGGCCATGTATTTGCTTGAAAAGCTGCTTTGCAAGAAGTACTTTAACAGAATGACATTTTAGTCAAACAGAATCCTTAGAACTCGAACAATTTAAAAGTAGCAATTCTTGTCCTTCAGTAGTCATGCTCTGTTAAGGAACACAAAATGTTCTTTTAACATAATTAATTGAGTGCTACAGTCATATTCCAATACCTCCAAAGTACTGTTTGTATTCTCTATGGTGTTCAGTATCCACCAGCTCGTGGGTCACTGGTCTGATCTATGTAACTACTAATGCAACCCTCACCTCTACAGCATTTAAAGACAAATTAAGGCTAAACTTTATTGTTCCTCCCTCCACTTCAGCCTATATACTATAATATTTGAGTGGTTTTTTTATTAGAAGAGAGACTGTGATAAAAACCAACTCAGAGAAACAGGTCTTCCTTTGATTCTTAGATCCATAGCAGGTTTTTGATATTCCTGTTTCTTGCCAGAAGGCTCCAGGTTCCATGTGCCTGTGGAAATCCTCACCCACAACCAAGACTGTCCTGCTGGGTTTCACTGTTCTGATGATACACAGCTCAAAGCAGCTCCCAAGCCATCCCTGAACCACAGCACATCCAACACAGCCTGAGCAAATCCCACACATGGTGTGGAACATGAAGGAATAATCAAACCCGCTTCTCTTTCTGGGTAGAACATAATTAACAGTTAACACTCACAGAACTCCTCACTTGTACAAGTGCACCAATTCCAACATGCAATTGCTCCACAGGGAAAACTCATTATGGAAACTGTTCACTGTACAAAGGGGCTTTGTTAAGGACTAAACACAAATCAGTTCAAACCACTCACCCTTGGGGATCTTAGTTCAATTTCTTCTTTCTCACTTTCACTGCTGGAATAATTTTCTTCTGCTTCTTTTTTAACTTCTGTTGGGGGCATTTTTTGTTCCTCTTTCACACTCTCCTCCATTGGTTCCACGTGTTTCTGTGTGTCTTCTACCACTTTTGGTTCATTGTGATGGATGGTCCTAAACTGAATGTTTGCAGAACGGCAGTACTCTTCAAAACCATAAAGATACCTACAGACACAAGTAAGGTCCCATTTATATTTAATGGTTTATTCTCTATTTATTGAAGTGCATAAAACCTATTTTCCTGCTGAGTAACTTCAAGAAAATAAAAAACCAATTAAAAAGAACAACAAACCAAGCGAACCCAAATAAACAAAAATATAAAAGCTAGAGAAGATTTTGAAATGAAACAACTTTGCACACAAGTCAAATGGTGAAAAAGAATACAGAGAAGTGCTTTCCATATATTTAACTTCATCCCCAGACAGTTGAGAATTCATGACAGTAAAGCCATGCATGAGCTTGTACTCTTGTAACTCCTGTGCACACTCTAATCCAGCTACAGGTGAGAGATGTATGAGTTAGTTTATTCCTCAAAGAATTAATATGCAAGTTACAACACACTATCACTGTCACAACACATTTTCATGTGTCCAAACAACATCATCATTATTTCCACTGTATCAGCAACCTAATACACACTTACCAATTACACTTTCTAGGATAAACACTCTTCTCTGTAAAATACAGACCTTAAACATGTGCCCAGTTCAAATCCCACTGAAGACAGTCTCAATATTGTCATCTTCATCAAATTAACATAAGTTGAGTCATTAGTCATCCCTATTTCCAAATTTCCTTAGGTTCGAGTCAAGAGAACCTCATTCTTCCCTTTTACTCAAAAAGCTTAATTGTTTCGTGTCAAACTTCCAGGAGGATAAATTATAAAAATAATTTTTATTTAGAAAATGAGCTTGAAAAATGTCATTCCTAAAAGGTTTCCAATTCAGAAGTTAAAACACAGCTGAAAAGCGAGGGTCAGAAGAAAGATTTAGGTGTTTGTTCATGATTTTGCTACTTAATACTATCACATCCACCACAGCAATGCACAGAGTTAAGTTCTAAATCCATTATTCTACAAATTCTGCAGAGATTATATGTAAATATACAATCTGAAATGTCTTTTTTCAACACCTTTCACAAACTTAAAGCAGCTGGTATAAAATTCTCCTCAATGAATAAGAGATCTAGACATTGAGTAGTCCATTCCTGTCAACTGCCTTAACTGAAAAACTGAACCTGCCAAAGCTTATTTTATAAATTTCACTGTTGTCCTCTGAAATGGCATCAGCACGTGAGGAAAGTGAAAGTTTCTTGATAAGGAAATGAGCAGGATTCTCATGTCTTGGAGCAAGAGGAACTTGCACAGCCCTGAATACTCCCTCCTTTCCTCCACCATTTCAATGCTCAGAATTGTACATTAACTGAAGGATATCAGCTGCTGTTTCTAAACTATCAAAAATCTCTTGAATAATGCACAGGCTACTACTAGGAAAAAAGAAAGGAAAAGTGTTCTCACCATTATCCAATATGAGAACTTACTTTCTATAAGCAGTTTTTACATTGTAGGAAGCAGCTGAGTTCAAAATAGGAATGCCAAGGTCCATATAAATTTGCTTCCATACAGCACCACTCTCAATCTTTGGGGGGGAAAAAAAAAGAAAAAAAGGAAATTTACAGGTTTTGTTTAGCAAGAACATTAAAGACTAATATCTAACAGAGCCACAAGCCAAAGCCTTTTATAACCATTGAACAGTTTGGTTAAAACCCATCCAGTGCCACCCCCTCCAAGGGCAGGGACACCTTCCACTACCCCAGGCTGCTCCAAGCCCCATCCAACCGGGCCTTGGACACTGCCATGGTTGGGGTATCCACAGCTTCTCTGGACAAGCATCTATAGATATGAGTGAATAGACATATTTAGTTCAGGGAACATCCAACACTTACATTGTCACACCCACCCTGCTGATAAACCAGTCTAAAAAGTTTGAAGAGATTAAGGTCCTTGTAGCCCAGAACTGGTGGTTTATTGATAGGAGTACCTGAATAAAACAGAACAGAAACAAGTTATCCCAAAGAACAGAGAGTTGCCTCTTCCATTCCTTTAGCACACATTTGATTACAAGTATCTTTCTGCATTTTAAAATCTGTAATGGTTTAAGGTATGTCCCAAGTCAGTAGTTTCCAATCACCAGTTAAGGCATCATCCTCTTTCGAATGCACCATTATCTCTGGGTGGCTGATGAGCCACCCAGGTTTATTAACAACCCCCATCCACCTGGCTGCATCCACCCACTGCTCCTCTCGTGAGCAGGGAGGACAGCCAGAACTGCAGAAAGCTCCAGAGAACACCTGAGGAATGCTGGAATAGAGCAATGTGTGAAGAGATGAACTCAAAACACTGTGGGCTGAACAGAACAAGGAAGAAGCAGAGACATTGGATTAGGAAGAGACACTCAGGCAAATTATCAGAATGTGGAAAAGCACAAGGCCCTAAGTGGACATGAATATTTGGGACAGTTCCAGGGAAAAGAATGAATTCAAATCAGCTGAGTGGCAGTGACATAAAGAACAGTAATTATTTGCAAAAGGAGAAACCAAAAGTGACTTAGGGCAAGTGGCTGCATATGTAGACAATAATCCTCCCAGCAAGGAAGAATATCAAACCTCTTCCCTGCTGCTTTGTATCTTCCTTCATGCAATTATATTTGGAATCATTAAAATAATTTTATAGGACTTCGGGAATACTGTCATGATTCCAAGAATCAAAACATTTATGCTGAGAGAACAGAATGTAGAACTGATCTGGTGGGAACAGAAATCTTTATATAAGGACAGAGAAGAAAAATAAAAAGCAAACAGGCAAGGGAAAGTCCCAGTCCTGAAAAAGTCCTGCACATTGCTGAATCCATATACTGGCTTAAAGAACATTTCATGGACTGAGTCTTCAAATTCAGTACACAAATGCTTTCTTCTTTTGCCTTCACAAGGTCCTGACATCCCTACTTGTTTTGTACTCTATGAGTCTTTAAGAAAGAGAATGAGAAAGGAGGAAAACAGGGAAGAGGGAAGAATCAGGCTACGTCCAAGGAAAATTGTGGATTAGCCCAGCAGCAGAGTGATTTCTTTTTTTCCTCCCAACTTAGCCTTTTACTCCCCTAAGGCAGGTTATTCTCCAGAAACACTGGTTATATACACAGGAGGCCTCAAAATTACGCTGGATGAGCTCCAGAACACTTTGCTATAATACATGCTCAATTTCTAAACCAGTGATAAGAACTAGCAATACTGAACAGCTTTTGAACTGTTCTTTTGTGATTCTGTGGTCTAGAACACACCTCATTAGAAGGGATACAGACCCTGTTTTACAAAGGCAGCTTGATTTCCCCATTAATTTTAACAACCTTCCCCCCTCAGAAAAAGAAAGGGGGAAATATTCAGGCTCTACAAGCACTTCATGTTTTACCCTTAGCTCTGGTTACTTCAAATTCAAATACACCAACATTTTCTGTACTCTATGCTGCTATGGAAATACCATTCTGTAACTGCTGTCAAGAGAAAAGAAAGATAAAAAAAAAGGGAAAAGGGCACCTGTGATCTACCTCCACACCAAGCCTACTGCAGGATGAACACAGTATTTGAAACACAGGATTAAAATGGTGACTCCATGAGTGAAATGAATAAAACCAATATACTCTAAAAGACAAAACTCTCCGCAGGCTTGAATGTATTTTTTTAAAAAGAGGCATAAAACCTTCCATTTTAGTGTCAGTCTCATCACAACTGCAAATGCAAATGCCTTATGCAACAGCAGCTCTCCCAAGCAGCAGCTACATCCTGCTCCCTATGCAGAGCACATGCACTTCTGATATAGGTCTGAAGTCAAGACTTCAACTATTCTAATTTATTAAGCCTCACTTAATTCTGTAAAGACAGACGTTTAAAATACACTCTTTTATTGTTCTAGCTACAGGATAAAATAGAGTCTTTTAAGTTGTCTCTTCAGGTATCACTGCTCCATTTGTGCATGGTAAGAACAGTTCTGCACGGAGACTTGAGGATGGCAAATCTCCATTCTCCGCTGGTTGGACTTCACCATCCATGAACAGACTCCACAGCTTCCAGCCTGGCATTAACAGCAGCAGAGCTCTCAGCCATGGCTGTCACAACCAGAAATCAACCAAGGGCTTATTTAACAGGGGTTGTGAACATAAGAACGTCTTTGTGAAAGCAAAACAAAACCAAAACACCTCAGGGAGGATTTGAGTTCCCTTTGAGTGCTGTGCCATTAAAGAAGTGGACTGGAGATAAAAAAAAGGCAAGAAAATTCAGTGTTACCTCTGTCTTCCATAAACTTGTAAAGCTGTTGGAGGAAGTTGTCCCTCTCTTCAGGATCAAGCTCTTCCTCAGGCTGTGAAAATAAATGCAGTCATAAATGAAAACAGCAAATATGCAAAGCAACCATTTATTTGTACGAAAGCCTAAGAGCAAAAACTAAACCCAAACCACTTCCCATTTGGCCCTGAACCCATGTAATGGTGACACAGGCAGAAAACAAAATTTACTCAGAAAGACTGAAGTGGTACCTCAGGAGGAAAAAAAGAAAATGCAGGTGAGGGAAAGCATCAGTCTGTGACAGAATGAATGAATGACCCTCAAAATGAAAACACTAATACATGTAGCATACCTGCCTAACACAGAAGAGGTCTGGTATTTACAAGACTGAAAGAACTCACAGGAACTCCAGAGAGTTTTTTGGTTAGGTTCTTTCTGTTTATTTGGGGCTTTTTTGTTTACCTCGTTTTCCTTATCCCAACTTTAGCTCAGGTTGCAGAACAATTCTTTCTCCAACCACACCTGGATTTGATGCTCCAGACAGTATTTGCTTCGTAATTAAGCTCCAGTGCTTGATTTCAGCTCATATTTGGAAAAACCTTCAAAGTCACTTCTATAATTTGTTATTATTGTAAGTTCCTTAGTTTTACCTTTACAACTTAATGCCTCAAAGAGATAAACACTCACTAACTTCATGGCAAGCAATCCACAGCATGAAATAAAGATATTCTTTTATTCCAGTGAAAGTCATTAAAATAAAGTAAATTTATTGGGGTGTGGAGGAGGCAGGGAGAGAAAATAATGTCTAGGTATCTTCATGGAATTTTGAGATTCCAGCAGAGACCAAAAAAAAAAAAAAAAAGCAAACCTTTTCCCTGCAATGCTTTCTGCATGCCACTTTCTTCCTGCCAGCCTGGCAGTTTGCACAAGGCAGGCTGCAGCTGTCTTGAAGGAAAGACGTACAGTACGTGTCAAAAAATCTTATCATTACATTATTAAAAATAACAGGAAAGTGACAAGCAGTTCCAGAAGGAAACCAGAACAACAATTTAGATTTCAGTCATCTCTGCATTCTGTAAACTTTAAGCTTCAAGGCAGGGAGACAGGCAGGGAAATGGGGATGTACATGCTAGTGGCTTGCTAACCAGAAAGCAATCTGCCCAGCATCAGAATGAATCCCAGCCCTGCCTGCTTCACTGAATTCTGAGCTTCTAAACCCAACAGGGCTCAGCTACAATCAGGCAGAGACAATACCTGTGTCTTACTTTACTAATTTTTCTTGGGGAATAATTGGAGGAAATTAAATGTGTAATCACAACACTGTACAGCATCAGTTACCATTTGCTCAGCACATTACAGGGATTATATAAGGAGAAACAGTTATCTATAGAATTAGCCTGCTCTTCCAGGTTATCAAGTGAAGTATTGCTATAGAAACCACAGCTTTTTTCTCGCTATCTAGACTGCAAAATAACTTCAAGATCGAGAAATTTCTACCATTTACTGTAATGTTTCCTGATTGAAAGCAATACAGCTCAAACTGTGCAAACTAAATACATCTAAGTAACAGTAAACATTCAGAAATACTTCTGAATAGTTAAATTAAAGCCATTTCTTCTGTGTGGGCACAATGCCAAACCAGAACTGTGGGTCAGGAAAGCAGAAATGTAGGTTAGAAATAGCGATCTTACAGCCCGAATTTAACCCTTCCACTGAGATTAAGTACTTTCAGCTGAAGAAAAGCAAAAAGAAAAGATGAAAAGCTTTATAGGCTAGGGGGCATAAAACCTGGCTGCAATAATCATCCACCTGTGTGAGACATCCCAAATTCTGCACCTGCTTCTCTCTGTTGATGGTGTACGAGCCCCTTGACAGAGGGAGTCTGAACTGTGCCTGGTACTGATGCCAGAACAGGCACCAAATCCTTTTGAGAAGTCACTTGAGTAAGACCTGAGTGACTGTCACCATAGAATAAATCATGGATCAGCTGTTCTTTTGCTTCTGGCCAAAATGAGAAAGAACAACCCTCCATGGATATGCTTATTGCAACATGAGGATAAGATGCCATTTTTTTACCAGGGTTATCTGTTTGGAACCGGACATAAAAGAATTCCCAGGAGTTTCTGCTGTTGTGATTTAGAGCTGAGTTTTTACTTGAAATATATCAGCCATCATAAAATCATAGAATTGCCTGGGCTGGAATGGACTTTAAAGACCAACTAGTTCCAACCCCCCTGCCATAGGGTTCATCTAAGCTCCTGTAAATCTGCACCCCAATCAAGGAAACACCTGAGAAATGTTGATGCCACAAGCTGTGATCACCATCAGGAAGCAAATGGAGAGCTGAAATTCCCAGCATTGATTTCCAGCAGGAACCAGGGTAACAGTGCTACTCTCCAAACCTCACTGATACTATCCAGACATTTGTGCCCATTTTAGACTGGGCATAAATAAATTCACAGTGATAATTGTTTAAAACCAGTTACTGAAGAGAGTTCTGTCTCTCCATTTCATTTTTTCCTATACAGATGTTGCAAAAAGGGGAAGACTGTAGCCAAAGGTAAGTCCAAGTGAGAGGCAAAACAACACGAGAATTTTAAGCTGCAAGAGTTCAAAACTGGGACCTTTCTGCTGTTCATCCAATACCCACAGCTAAATGCAACATGAGAAAAACTTTCTAGTTTCAGGATGAGAGGCTGAATTTCATTTAAATGAAAATAAATAAAAATCTCCAAGATGCCCCTTTTCTAATTAAAGAATTGAAATTTTATGCATCTGAGACTTTTTTCCTCCCTTCTGACAAGCAGGCCACATCCGTTAGAGAACACTGTAAACAGTACAACAATCAAATCAACAATGAAAATTATCTTTGTATAATGGACACGTTCCTTTCCCAACTCCATTTCTTACTGCCTTCCAAGCAACACTACCAGCACTCATGTATTTTCTAAAACTATATGGTAAGAACCATGAAGCAACATGAAGCACACAGAAAATGTGTAGAACACTCATAACTGGTTTTGCTTCACTTGGTTTCGAGCCACCTAATTCACCATGAGTTTTGCCTCTGTCCTTAGCATGATTTTAAACAAGAATGTGGCTCTGTTATCCTGACTCATCGTTTACTCCACAGAAAGATGTTAAAGCTTCTGTGGGTGCCAACCTTTAGGGCTGAGTGGGAGCACAAAGGATGAAACAGTTTCTTCTACAAAAGAAAGAATGAATCTCTACCTTCAAGCACGTACACCCTGAACTCAGGCAATACGAGGTGGAGCTACCAGGGACAGATCTTTCTTTTATGTTATAAATAGACTGACAAGACCATAAATGCTTCTGTGAAAGAAATGCAGGTGAAGAGGAAGAACAGCATACACAGGATTTGGAGTTCAGAGGAGGAGATGATCAAGACAAGCTGCCAGAATTACAGTTAATGTAATTTTGTTGCTTCAGAGTACTTCAATGCGATTTCATCACTTGCACATTTGCTTTCTTACGCCAAGCTTGAAAACTAATTAAGGAAATGACAAGAATTAAACTGATTGCAACAAGTTAAGAGCTTTAAACCACGTGGAGATGAGAGTGGTCTTAAAATGTTAATTTGTACCAACAAGAACCCGAAATTCCACAAACCAACAATGACTCATTCCAGAGCTGCACGTCAGTTTGCAACTTCTCTTGGAGTGACATTCTGAGAATGCCTCTTTGCATAAAACTGTGAGCAAGAAAGTCTTTAAAAAAACATTTTTGCATGGTATGATGCAGGCAGTGCTTCACAGTAGCCAGAACTCCTAAAAATGCACACATGCAGGAGAAGGAGGATTAGCTAATCAATGTTTAACTATTTTTAAAGGCTATTCTGTGCATTACACATCACAGCTGCTTAAGGGGTTTTATATACATAAATCACAGAATCTTAGAATGGTTTGGATTGGAAGGGACCTGAAAAACCATCTTGATCCATCTCCTGCCATGGCCAGGGACACCTTCCACTAGCCCAGGTTGCTCCAAGTCCCATCCAACCTGGCCTTGGACACTTCCAGGGATGGGCAACCTGTGCCAGGGCCTCACCACCCTCACAGGGAGGAATTTCTTCTTAGTATCTAATAAACCACTTCTTTCTGGATATCACCCTTCATTAACTTTGAAATTACTGTTTTCCTGTATTTAACTTCCAGAGTCAGCTATTTCCATGTTATTTTAAAATACAAATAGGTTGCAACAGACATGGCAATTTGGTATGATTTCATGTGATCTCCCACAGTTACTTAGAGCAAAGCCTACACAGGGAATAAGAATTATCTTGAAGCAAAATGTACATATTGTAATAGTTGACTACTGATTATTTGTAGGAATTTCAAGCCTCTTAAAACACATCATGGATTTCTCATCCTTCCTTTACGGACTTAATGCTAATAAAATATATGGTAACAACTTATCATGAGAACTGAAATCCTCACTTATTTGCAGAATAGGAACATTGGAAAATGCCTCTGGCATCTTCCCTTTTCAACGATGTAAAGCAATTGTGACTGATTTTTTTGATGCCGTTGTGATGCAAGAACCTGAAAAACGTTAAATGAATGCACCCTGTTAAACATGCTCCACATACATCCTCCAGGTGTCTGTCAGAAAAAAGCTGTAAAGAAAACCCCTCTAAGCAAACACCTGGAGGTGCTACAACTCTTCCCTCAATGAGCCATGGAGACCAGCTAGCTTGAATTTTTTTCTGAAGAAATTCCTCACCTTTACTCTGGTCTTAAGTGAATGTGTCTGTTAAGAACGTGTACTGGAAAGATATTCCAAATAACTGCATGTTAAGAGCTTCATTCTAATGGAATCAGAATGGCTCACGGGGAGACTGAGAGTCAAAACCAAATGTTGTTTACACCTCCCCTCGTAAAACAGGGAGTATTTGAATATTTAAGCTTGAGAAACAAACGTGATGAATTGCAATGGATTCCACAGCTTCTCCTACCAGCACATTTACCTGTCTGGAATCCTTTGCTTCACTACTTTATGTTTAGATTAGATTCTTCTTTCTTCTTCCCTGACAGAACAACTTAAATACAAGCAAATACAGTACTAGATACAACCTGTTTTGAATAAAAATCAGGTAATGTTCCAAAAGCTCTTATTTCTATGTGGAGATACTGGAGTTAAGATTTTCTCTTCCCTTTTAGCTGCAGTGCATGGACTGCCAAATGTACCCTCCAAACACAGTTAATTATCTTATGCTGACATGTTGAAAACTGGGTAAGACCCAAAAGCAATAGCGAGATTTTTATCTGGGTTCAAACTAACTGAGTGATTATTGTAATTTTCATTCAATAAAGACTTTTTTTCTATAATACCTCTGGAGTTTTTTCACTTTTTATGAAATGTGTTATTAAAACCTTAATTGTTAATGGAAAATAACCCTGAGTTGCAACATGTATTACCAAAATTCCAGCAATTTGAACATGCTGAGTAGCTCTGTGTAATGAAATTCCTGTCAGAGTCCATGACAAGCAATTTCCACATTGTCCTCCTTCCCAGTCAACTCTGGACCACACCAGTCACTCACCACGGATGAGGAGGAGGAGCACCAAAGCAACACTAAATTTGTTCCCCCTCCTTAGCTTACAAAAGCCATGTAAAGCCTGGAAACCTGGTAGTACCAATTCTACCACCTCTTAAAGATGGCATAAAAGGCAACACAGTTAAGACGACAGTTTCTGTCAAAACAAAGTTGCAGATTTTTAACCCAGCTACTGGAAAAATGGCAGGATCTAATGTCACCAGCTACAGCAGATCTCTCTGCTCCATTATCATTATAGAAGATCCTACCTCAGAAAAATAGGATCCTTTCCATTCCAGAATTAGACTTTTCTGACTGACTTTATCCTGTGATTATATATTAAGTAGGTCTGGGTCCATTTGATTATTTAATGATGGCCTATCATGGCTGGGCAGCAGCTGGACAGGCCCTGACAGCAAAGCTGCTGTGCATATCAAAAGATGGGAATGGGGGGAAATAAAAAGGTGTTTTTAAAAATCTGACTCCCATCTCTAATAACATAACCAATTACAGCTCTAAACCTAAAATTCCACTGAGAATATTCTGGGAGACGAGGGACAGAAGCTATTTTTGACCTTGATTAATAAAAGGAAGCACTCCAGAAAATGTAAAATTTCAGTAATTCAACATCTGTATTCAAATACAGGCAGAAAAACCTCCAATCATTCACTTGTCGATTCTCTCTGCAGCCAGTATTGCTGCCTTTCTAAGGGAAAAGAAAACAGAAATTCCTTAAATTCCCTAAATGCTGTCTATTGCAATATCTAGCATGGCCCACAATTAAAAATATGTATTCTAACAGCTGAATCAGGAATTTGATTTAATGGGCCATCATGACAGTTCTGCTCTGACATTATCTAAAAAGATTCCTATCTACCCTCTGCTACACAGCTTCAGCATGAAGATGCTCACCTTACATGCCTACTTGTCACCTGGAAATAATGGATTCCACAGCTTCTCCTATCAGCACATCCACCTGTCTGGAATCCTTTACTTCACTATTTTACATTAACACCATTCTTTAAAAATAAATCTCTATTTCTTTTACAGGAATGCCTTTTTTATTTTTTTTAAACCACCAAGCTTCCCCCTCCCCCTTCTTTGTTTGAAACACACAGCATTTTATGCAATAGGCATGAAAAATGATAATAAAAATGGATACTAGGAAACTAGTACAGCAATCCTTGATTTTCAGTGACTGATACTCTGCAATTTTAACCAGTGTTAATACAGACAGAGCAATACAGACTGCAACAGTTCACACCCTATAAAATGTGGCCTATTCAGTCTTTTTCACTGCAAACAGAGGGAAAAAAACCAGAGGATTTTACATTTCTGCACACATTTATCTTAGATTTATCTTATCATACCATTATTCCCATACAGACATCTACTCCGTTTTATGAAACACTGATATCAAAGCATAAAATTCACACCTAAAAATAGATTCTTATTGTCTTTTTTTTTTTTACCTGGAAAGATCTCCCCTGGCTGCAAGCTCCACCAGACAGTTCCCAGATCAGAAACCCAAGTCAAACCCCCATCCCCAACCACCACGCTCACATCACAGATTAAAGCACACGATCCTTACCTAGGAGCTGCATTCTTTCAAACGTAAAATGGTTTTACTTCCTTTCTATCTAATCTGCCCACTGCCTGGACATATTTTCAGCCTGACTTCCAAATATTCGCTCGCGCTCGCTCTCTCCCCGCGCGGCGGCCGCAGTTAACCGGCATTACTTACATTCTCTTCCGCACACACACAAAAAAATTAATAAAACGAAATAGTAACACTAAGGAGAAAGCGAGGCATTAGATGAAAGGCAGAGGGAAGGGCCAGCCCATCTCCGAGCCCCCGGCCAGCCCCGGCTCCCGCGGCCGCTCCCCGCGCCTGCGCCGCGCCCGCTCCCGGTTGCCCTGGGAACGCCGAGGCCGCCGCCAAGCGCCATCGGCCATTCCGTGTGGGAAGGGAAGGGAAAGGGAAAGGGAAGCGGCGTTTGACCTTCCTCTCCCAGCACACGGACCGCACTTGGGGTTTACGGTTTATGTTTTCACGGTGTACTGTGAGAATGGCGCGGTGGGAAAACCAAAAAATCCCGCAGTGCCTCCCTTCCCCCTCCCCCCACCTCCGCCCATGCTTCTAAATCCAACATCCAGGTTACAACCAGGGAGCAGAAATAGAAGGGAATTCTGTAACGACAGTTTTGATGACACGAAGAAACTGGCTAACTTTATGGAAAATGAGCCACTTAAAATATTCCAATGCAGAAAAAGCATTTTACTGTTAATGAGAGAATCATGGAATCACATTCCATGATTTGGGTTGAAAGGGACCTTAAAAATCATCCAGTTCTAATTCCCTGCATGGGAACACCTTCCACTAGACCAGGGTGCTCCACACCCCATCCAACCTGGCCTGGAACAATTCCAGGGATGGGGCAGCCACAGCTTCTCCAGGCAACCTGTGCCAGGGCCTCAGCACCCCCACAGGGATCAATTTCTTCTGATGTCTAACCTAAATCTCTCCTCTTTCAGTTTAAAACCATTTCCCCTTAACACTCTATGTCCTTGTTCAAAGTCCCTCTCCAGCTCTCTTGGAGCCCCTTTAGGCACTGGAAGGGGCTCTCAGGTCTCTCCCAGAGCCTTCTGTTCTCTGGGTGAACACCCCCGGCTCTCCCAGCCTGGCTCCAGCCCTCGGAGCAACTTCCAACAGGTCTCTCCTGTGCTGAGGACCCCAGGGCTGTACAAAGTGCTCACGAGAGCAGAGTAAAGGGCAGAATCCCCTTTTTGATGCAGCCCAGGACACGTTCAGCTTTCTGAGCTGCCAGTGCTCACTGCTGGCTCATGTCCAGCCTTTTATCCATGAGAACTCCAAGCGCTTCTCCACAGGGCTGTTCTCCGTGAATTCCTCTCCCAGTCTGTACATGCCCCAACATGTGAGACAAAAAGTCCATCTACCACATCATTCTATGATTCCCAACCTAACACACACGAAGGTCAGTCCTGTACTGTTCTAAACAGCATTTATTGCCCTGTGAATTAGCTCATAGTTTCAGTCAACCTCCTGCTTTTGCTTGAAATTTTTGTCTTTTTTTTCAAATCACAGTTTTCAGAAAAGAGTTACTTTTTATATAACCTACATACAAAGAAAAATACAAAAGGAAATTACAAAAGAAAAACACAAAGATACTGTATTTAAGGTGGAATTACTACTATTAGGCTCAACGTAAGTTTTTTGGTTTTGCCTTTTCTTTTGACCCAGAACCTTTCACTTTTCTCTGCCTTGAATTCCTAATTTCTGAGATCTGTCTCCAGTTTCTTCACTGGGTAACAGGAGACAAGCTGCCACTGCTCACAAATCCCAATAAAGACAGAGAGTAGCAGAGAGAAGATGAACAGGACTTAAAAGACACTGTAGTGAGCTAAGTCTGAGAATAATATATTGGAAAGTGCAGGATTTTCATGCAAGCAAGTTATTAAATTATCCCTGAAAAATGACAAATTGCCCAGACTCACCGCTACTTCTTCAGTTTTCTCTTCTCTTTTTTGTTCCTCTTCATCAGTTTCTGCAGCAGCTCCATCCTCCTCATCACTGCTGGAGGACTCCAGAATTTCACTGATGTCCATTTTCCAGTTCCGAGGAACGCCCCTGGTGCTGAGAAACGTGGTTGCCTCCTGTAGCCCTACGGGAGAAAGGGCCCTGGCTTTACCTCATCTGCAGCATTCACAGTCACAAAGCAGTTTTTATTTCCTTTTCACCTTCTGGTAAATCACAACACCAACTGAAATGCAATGAATCCATCACAGATCAAGCACTGTGGCTTACTGTGCTCTTTCCAAAATATTATCATGTCTTAGATTGAAAAAAAAAAAAGAAAAAAAGCGCTGCCTAAAGAGATGTGACATTAATGTTTGGAACAGAGGGAAAACACATTAGTGAGCAAAGGAGTGATGGGACAGGCACAAATCACACATGTACAATTGAAATACTTCAAATTCTTTTCCCTGAATAGGTGCTCTAAGGGTGGAAAACAACAAAGCAAAACAAACCCAGATAACCCCAAAATCTGCCCCTCAGTCACAATAAAAGACTTTAATAAAGGAGCCAGAAAAACACCCAGAAGAAGAACATACTGCAATGAACTGTTCAATGTTACTGGAGAAGAAAAGGCACCAGTTTTTAACACTGCTGACAGAAAAACCTCCAGACATTGGTCTCAACTCTTTTTTTTTTTAAACCATTAGTACCTTTGGTTCCAAAATATTCCCTTGTAGCAAGGAATGTCACAACTCAATTATGTTCTGCACACAAAGGGAAAAAAGTCCCTTTCTTCAATTTATCTCAAACCTGGCATCTGCTATTTTTTTGGCTGTTCTAAAGTTCTTGTACTGTGAAACAGCTATTAAGAACAAAGTAGAAGAGAAATCATTTAATATTAGACATATCAATCAAAACTACCTCAAGCTTTCATTTGAAGCATTTTAAATCTTGACTTTTTAAGGAGCTGCTCCACACCTTTACTCAAACCAGATATTGTTGTTGTTGAGTGGGGATTTTTTTGTTGCTAGGTGGCATTTTTTATTCTAATTTTTAATTTAAAAAATCTAAACATTTCTCTTTAACACATTTCATGTTTTGTGTGGTATCCATGTCATCCATCCATTCATCCATCAAATTCTGTAATTGTATTTTAAAATTAAATATTAATCACAGACTGTTGTTGTTATGAAGTTTACATCTTGCTGTCTGAGTATCTTTAATGTAAATACAGTGTTTTGAGCAATAGCACAAAGTTTTAGCATTAGGAGAGGTAACTATATGTTCCATTGCTCACTGACATTTCAAACAGACTACCTTGAAAATATTCTATTCATTTTCAACAAATTTGGACTGGATCAAAATAATAAAAATCAAATAAAGAAGATTTCTACTAGGTGCTGTTTTAATAAGGCAGCAATTCTATCCGAAGTTTCTCTGATTTATCCCATTTAAAATGGCTCACAAAATATCCAAGAGCAATTATCAGAAAACAAGTCACTATTTTTCTGCAAATGGCAAAGAACCTTTGTATGAAATTATTTCTTTTCAACACCTTGAACTGATTCTAACTTACCTTTTCTAGGAGAGGACTCTGATTTTGGTAAGCTTTGAAGATCTAGTTCCTTAATGTCTTTTCTTGCTATTGAGTAACTGTAAAAGAATAAGGTTTTGTGACTATTTTTATATCACAGAAAAGCCAACATTTGACATAGAAAACCAGGAATTTCTAAAATTTTCAAGTTTTAGCATTCATTTGCAAGATCCTTGCTAACCACTAATTGCATAAGGCACCTGTTATTGTAGGTCCTAATACAAGAGTAAGTTACCCAGGGTAAGTTTCCAATCTTTCTTTGAAATTCAGGCATTAAAGTATCCTTAAGTAATTAAGAAAAATTTGTAAATGTTCTTTATTTTAAGTGCTTACCTGCATAAATTTGCAAAGGTAAAACATGTAGGCAAAAATAATTTTCTGAACTAAAAATATTAATGAGAATCAACAGCTGCTCTCCAAAACAAGGATCTAGCTAGGAGGACAGAAGCAAGTCCTCTATTTTCAAAATGCCTTTTTACTAGCACAGAACAACAGTGAAGCCAATTCACAGATTTGCATTGATAGACAGTTGATTTTAATTTTTAAATTACAAAAGTGTTCTCACAGCAAAACATATGGAGGTTGCTCTGTTCCAAAGTCATACTGGATATCCAGTCACTGAGTAACAAGAGAAATACCAACCAAATTGCAGGGAAAGCCTTACAAGTGAGTTAGTCTAATACTTTCCCCCCCCTCCTTCTTTTATTATTTCAGAAAATCTGGAGTAAAACTTCAGGAATCAGAGGCTGCCATTTTCTGAAGTTAAAGCTATCATGCTAAGGGGGAAAAAATACCCAAAAGTGAAACAGAGCAGATCTAGATGTTTTACCAGTAACATTCAACCTTCAGTACAGAAGGAGCCAGGCTCATCCAGAAGGCTGATGATACATGCCTACATTAAGAGGCCAAAATGAACTAAGGCTTGCAACCTACTCAAAATCATGGCTATCAAAAATCACAAACTGCTCACTTTGAAAGACAGAAAAGAGGGTGACAAGTGGCCTTTGGCAAGGAAGTTTTTAGTTACAATCCGTTGACACAGACGCAGTGCAAGTACAATGAAGAGAAATAAATGGGAGCAGCCATTAAAAAAACCCCAAAACTAGTCTTCATGCTCTTATGAATATATTATTCCCTAAGTAAGACACACATCTCTGTCTCTCCCTCCTCCCTCTCCCTTTTGGAGTGGAGGATGGACTAACAGGACCTTTCTTTCTTTTTACAGGAATATTATTCAGATTCTGTAAACATTTTAATTAACAAGTCTATTAAAATTCTCTTCTCTATTAAAAAAAAGGTAGATTAAACCCTTATCAACTGTCTAAACAGCCATGGACATCTGGGCACTGGAGGTAATGAGACAGATACCCAAACTACTACAACAGACACCCATAAAAATGGTAATTTATGGCAGTAAGGGAAATAATTATAACCAAAACTCATACTTTAAAGGACAGAAATGATTTAAAGTGTAAAGACCTGGATGTTTTCATTTTTTTCAAGTTGTTGATATTTTAAATGAAGAAGCACAGCAACTTTCTTGATCCAATGAATTCTTATTGTTACACATAATGGAAAGAAGGGTGAGGAAGCACAGGAGTCAGCTGGAACGATTGTGAATGCCAAATGTGTCCATCCAGCATTACAGAAAATTGTACCCTTTCCTTTTGGAAGAAATAATGTCTTCAGGAGCAATATGTGATTAGCTCTTCCCAGTTTTCTCCCACAGACATCTAATCAAAGTGAGCTATCACTTACAATTTGGAATCTGCAAAGGATCGAACTAAACACTGGTCCTTTTTCACGGTGACGTCGTCATTGCAGCTCGGTGACACAACCTGAAGATTCAAATAAAACATTCCTTCATCAAAAAAAAAAAACCCAGAAAAAGCTGATCTTGAAAGGAAAGAAATATAGACTGCAGGAAAACAGCTGTTTTCTGTTTCTTCTATTATATTTCCAGTATTGGGTAAACAAACCCACTTCAATTTATAGTACTATAGCCAACAACAACAACTTTCAAGAAGCAATTTACCCCAAACTATTGACTTGTTATGTACAAGCCAAAAAAGTTTAAAATTTCATTTGAAAACTCAAAACTAATCTACTGAGGTCACATAACAAGACCCTGTTCCTTCACTCTGGTTTTTTTATTCTTGTTCACACATTTTAAAAGCATCTATTTAAAAAGTTACAAACCCATTCATTTTATACCAGTTTCTGATTTTTGGCATTTAAACTGAGACATAAGTTGGTTTTTTGGTTTGTTTATTGAGGTGTGGATAACATAAACCACTCTGAAAACCTTCCACACATCCTTCCACTGTGGTATCATCTCTAGGTCTAAAAAAAGCGATAAAAATGCGTTTGCAGTATTTGTATTACCACAAACAGAACAAGTTTGTTTTGCTCTAGATCACATACGAGCAGAAAATGTTAAAACCAAATATATGACCTCCAGGAACTTAATCCACCAGCTAAGAACAGTGTTAAACAAAAATCTGTCATTAATAAAGAGAACTACAACCAGAACATGTACAATACCACATTTTAAACTGAGGTACATACAGGTGGATAAGGCAGTGTCAACTATTCACCCTACATTACACTATGTCTGAAAACACCAAGAAGTTTTCTACAGAATGCAACTTTTAATATGCACATGTAAACTTTTCTATGTGTATCAATAAGATGCAAAGTGTCTGCCTTACAGTACAAGTCTACTTGGACTTAGATTTATTTAATGTCTATTTATTATCAGCAATGGCAATGAACAGATTTATCATTTAGTGCCAGTCAAATACAAATAACCACCACCATCTGCTCCTACAGTAACTGACCACTGGTGCAAATGCAAGCATCAAAGAAATGAGTATTTCATAAAACTGAAAGTCTACGGAAAAAGACAATTACATTTAAAAAATAATTAAAATCCCACTGCAATTAATATTCATAAATCTAGATCCTCTAAAGTGCCTGGCAGTGCAAGTCCTAACATATTTTATTTTTAAAAGAAAAGTATCATTACACACTGATCATTTTGTATGCAGTTCTAAAACACCTTAACGCCATGAAACAGTAACTTACACATAAATGTTAATCTCTGCTTTCCTACTCTTCATAGATACTGCAAAACACTTGTATTTTTAGAAATGGGAGTAGAGCTTAGCCTGACTATATTCACAGCTTTGCTGTAAAAGGAACTCACCAAAGCTGGGTACCAGTCTGCCTTCTCTGAATTACAAGTCACACTCACAACCTTGCCAAGCAATTCATCATTGAGGCGCCTTTTATCTTCATCCTCTTCTTCACTACTTTCTTCTTCCTTTTCATCTTCAGTGCTAAATTATCAAAATGTACAATATTTTAAAGTTTATGTCTTAAGTTACTACTTGAATGCACAACCAGATTACAAGTAGATTTTTCTTTCTATTTTGCAAAGCTTCAAAAACAAAGTTAGTATTCTAAGAGCTGAAATTGCCAGAAATACACTTAAATACTAAGTGCACTTTGTAAGAGGAATTTAGTAGAAATTCCTTCCAAGTAGTAGTATTTTACAACAGCATCATGTTAGAATTGGAGACATGACTCAGGTTTTGATTGTGCACAAACATGAAGCAAAGAGAAATGGTCTCTACCCCAAAAATTAAAACGCACCTTTTTCTTTTCACTGTGTATATAGCAGTATAAAGAAGGTTAAAAAGCCTACATTTCCTATTACATGAAAGAAGCATAAATGGTCTTAAGGGTACTAAAACTTCAATTTTATAATATTGCTAGCATATGACCCTGTCTATCAGCTTTGCACACAATTCAGATGATAGAGCATTCAGACTACTGCAACTTCAATGGGACTGCCTCAGGTTTAGCAAAGAGCACTAAAGGAAAAACAGAACACTCTCACAACTCACACAGGAAGAGAAGATCTTCTCCCTCTATTAGATTTCTTCCCAATAACTGGAGTTCCAAAGTGCTCTGGATTGGTTAGTGGCAGTTGATCAAGTGTCTACATGGAAAAGGGGGAAACGACATTGGTTTGCAACATCTTATTATAACAAAGATATTAATTAACTACTTGGTTTTAATTCCATGTGCACCACTGTCTTACCTCACTTTCTGCAAAGTGCCTTTCTCCCTTCAAGCATAATGAAGTTCGTCTCAAGGTCCTTTCATCACCGTCATCAAAAACTAGGATGAAGCCAAGAAAACACATCAGCACAAACTGATCAGATCTCAATCCCAAGTCTACTGGTTATCTCAAAATCAAGAACATTCTCTAAAACATGACTTTCAAGCCTCTATTTACTCATTCTTTAGCTCACAAGCAAAAGGGAAGTCAGTACTCAGGAACCAGTCCGCAAATAGATTTTCACACAGAGATTCAAGCCAGTACAAAGTAAGGCTTTGGATGCAAAAGTCTCTGTGTAATTCAGACATCCTTCTTATCAATACAACTGCACATTTCAAACCACAGCCCCTGGCTGCACACCAGTTACTATTATCTAGCAATCTTTGGGGTTTGTTTGGTTTTGTGGGGTTTTTTCCCACCCTATCCCCTTATTCCTTACTTATACCTCTATTTAATATGGTACCCTCTTGCTATGAGCAATCCCACAAAAAGACAGGTCAATGGCAATAAAAACAAGCATCTGATAAGTTTTTGCTACACTATCAATGCTGTCTTACAAAGAGATACTGGAAACCTGCAATTCCAAGTCTGACCACTTTATAAGGAATATTCAGTACACCTCCTGGTGTGTTAAATCTCATTAATAGGAAGTTCCATCCATTTCCATCAATACACAGCAGAAGAAAGCTGAAATGCTATGAGGCTACTGCAAGCTTTGCCTGAGAAAGATCTACTCTTCAGTTTAGACAAAACCACTTCATGAGAATTTCCTTGAAGGGAAGGAAAGCCAAGTTACCAATTCCCCCTGACTCCAAAGAGCAGAGCCCAGGTGGCTGCAGGCTGCAATCCCAGCAAGGTACAAGTTTATTTGTATGTGGTCAAAGTGCAGAACACTGCTCTATCTTTAAAACTACTTGAAACAGGCTTTGTCCACTAGGGAAGTCAGCAAGGGGAAAGAATAAAGTTTCAAGTGTTGTGCATAGCAGTATGGTAGTTTTGGCATACTTATAAAATTAATTAAGCTGGATAAGATAAGCTTTAAGGTTCCTCCATCTTCAGAGTAAACACTACTGTGGTATGCTCCATATGCTCCACTACTGAATTATCTTAATGGCTTAGAACACTTGTACACACAAAACAATTAACTTTTCCCCCTCCAAAAATCTCAAACTACTAAATTTTCAAAAATAATCATTTTAGGGGACAAATGGCTGGTGACTGGCAACAGGTAACTTGATTCAAAAAAAGCAACCAGAACCTGATACTTGACACTAGAACTAAACTGCTTCTTTTTATTTATTATCTCCAAAATTGGAAGCTCTACCCATTTATTTAAAGCTAGTCCAGGAGAGGGATAAATCAAGCAAACTATTCATAAACCAGATGACATATACCAGGTTTTCATCCTTACAAGATAAAATGTTATAAATACTGAAGGTTAAGTAAAACACCCTCAGTAAAATACACTAAACTCAAATTAAGACACATAAGGAACTCATGACAATCAAGAGTAACAATTTATATTGTGGACACCTGCAAAGCACCTGCAACTGCCAGCATAGCTGCACAACTTGGAGCAAAACAACTTTGCAGAACAACAAAGTGTAAAAGAACAGCATAAACAGAAAGATTTCTTTAACTAAATAAGTGATCACTTTATTAAGTTTCAATGGAGAAAGGATAGCACCATTTGTCATACAAAAATATCCATTATTTGAGTTACTAAGGTGGAGCCAAGTAAGGAGTCTCTCCAATTAATCATGATGCTTGAAGTATTTCGTAATTGTAGCTACTTCAAACTTGCTTCTCCTCTAGGGAAAACACTTGACTGTGCCTTACTGAAAGGGCAATCAAAAACTCACACTGATAAACTCAGCTCCTTTAAAAATATAAGCCTTTCTCAAACTAAATAGGGCTTGTGGTTTCCATCTCACTCTTCAGAAAAATCTGCTGCACCAAAGTACTGTTCATACTCGTGTCGCCCTGTGCATGACTTTTTAATTCTAGTCCTGGAGGATTTAAGGGAATGTCTTTCCAAGGCATAGTGTCAAATATTAAGGATTCTGTAAATATAAGCAGTAAAGCAGATGGCATAGTTTTTGGCTATGAGATATTTTGAAGCTGTGATAACAGTCATGTCAGAAGAACTTAATATACTCTAAGCTGCAAATTCATTCCTCTTTTTAATCTCATCCAGAAGCAAGGCTGTTTAACTCTTGTTAAAATGCCTAGAACTAACAATCAAACTAAAAACTTTTAAATTAATGTTGAACAACTTGTATAAATTACTTCATTCCTTCAACAGGTTATTGCTACAACTCCAGATTCTTCAAAAGCAGGAATCCTAAAGGTTGTATTCTACAAGGAAGAATTCACTGGGCAGGGAGACAGCAGGAAACAGGAACAGAAGACATCTCCTCATACACACACACAGTGAAGTCATCAAAGGATGTGTTTACAGTGTCACGATACTCATCTCAAAAGAGGAAATTACAGTCCTGTCTTTCCAAAGAAACAAGTGTGAAAAAGCAGAAGCCCTTTAGGTCCTACCATTGCCTCATCCTGTGGTGGGCAGGGGCTTGCTGGGGAAACAGGGTGCAGCAGCTGATTTCTGGGAAGGGAAGGATACAAACTAGCCAGGGAACTGCTCACTGCTACTGAACAGTCAACAGAACAACGCGGGAAGGAAGGGAAGAAAAGTGACATTTCTGTCGGGCAGAGCCCTTTCTTCCAAACATGTTCCTTAATGAGGAACACCGACAGAAGGGGAAAAGAAATGAGTAAGCAGCACAACCTGGAGGAACAGTCTCTGCCATAATGCTTGGTCTAGTGCCAAGAACAGAGTCCAATATGCTCCATACAGAGCATATTGAAACAGTGACAATAAAATGGAAATTTTCAGAATTTTGCTGCATCCCGACCTTGTCTATGACAATAGGAAAGAAACAGAATTGGGGTTTTTTGTTTGTGAAAATCTACACAACCCTTATCTATGACAAGAAAATAAAACAAACTTCCCAAGAGTTAAAAAAAAAAAATTGACTAAAAGTTGAGTACCTCAAAAATGCAGTAAAATGTGCAACTTTAAACGCACTGTCGACGAGCTGGTATCTTCCATTTCCTGTCTGCAGCAGACTTGTATATACCATCAGCAAAAATATACTAACCCTGTCTTTACAATAAGTCTGTCTCAATATTGGTTTTCATGTATTTAAATATATAATATTACCAAGTCAACTATCAAAATCATTTTCAGGAACTTGAAAAAGCTTGTCACAAAATACTGCAGATCAGTTTGACTACATCTTATTTAGAAATACATGTATAGCTATATTATAAATAGATTTAAGGGGAAAAAAAGGAGACAGAAAAAGGAGAACAGAGCAGAACTTTAGAAAGAACATCCTCATAGTAGTTACAAGATCACTTCCACACAGAGCCACCAGTGTTACCAGGACAAGGCAGTTCTGTGACACACGAGTGCACAGGGAAAACAACCCTCAAGGCTGCATCTTGCAAACTTCAAATCCAACAAGTTGTGTTACTGCTGCTGCCCAAACCAGGAGAGATTCTACACTGCACTGCAAGGAAATAATTTTGTCTCATTCCCCAACCCAGTTCAGAAACTTTTAAGTCACCAAGACAATGAAATGAAAGTACATACCACAAATTATAGGTGCTCCAGTGTCACTGTGCACACTGAATTATTCTCACTGGCTGCCTGGCAAAGTAGCAATTTATGAACTACAAGAGATGCTATCTATGAATATCTCGACAAATGTGTGCAGATTTTGCAGATATTTGGGTTTCACCTGTGGAAACAATATAGAAACAACCAAGAGCTGTGCAGTGCTTGTTGAATGACCTTGTAGACAAGGGCTGTACTACTGACTCATCTGTAAAAGGGCTTAAGAGTAAGAACTGCAGTGTATTGTGCTACTGAGAGACTACACAACTCAAATTTACTATTTTTTAAACTATTTTAAATGAGCCCCAGTTCCTATTACAAATATATATTTGAAATATCCCAGAAATCAGGGAACTTTGAGAGGCCTTTGAGTCTACCCATAGAAAACTTCAACGTCACAGACAAAAGCCTGCTGTCTGAATCTGCTTTTTCTGAAATGTTAATCTTAGTATTGTTACACATAAAGAGATTAGAGAAAAAATCCACCCACCTCCTTGCTTTCCCTACAGTATTGTTTGTACACAATTTTAAAATATTTTTAACACTCAGTTCACATTGTAACAAAGGTGGTTTTATAATCAAGGGTTCAATCCAGTTGATTTGTAACAAGGTTCTACTGTTAAAATACTATTTCTCACTACAAAATCTTGCTCCTCTACCCACCTGTTAGCACAAAACATGGTGCTGTTCTTTTTTTTCTAGATTCTCCAGAAAGCAACCAACAGCAACTGCACCATTTTTATGTGCCACAGGTGCACTTAAACAACACATCCCATGGAAAGGCTCTGGGCAAATTTTGAGGGGTTTCCTCAAAATCCACACAAGCAAATGTTAAAGACAAAAAGAACAAATTTATGGTGGGTCACGGTGGTAGAGAACACCAGTGGAGGCAACTGGACAGTTCCCCTGCCACACCTGTGGTTTTGGATTCCTGGATGACACATGCCCAGCCCAGAGATGATGCTTCTGCCACGTGGAACTCAACAGGATGCTGGGAACTGGTCAAACCAGCCCTGCAGACATGACCAGTGCCTGGCACACAGCACAGGACGTGTACTGGTCAAGCTTTGGAGGGACAAACCAACAGGTTTCTGGCATGAGGGACTCAGCTGCCTGTGGGGGCACTGAGAGCCTCCACCACCCTTGGATAAGAGCTTACAGTTGTACTGTACCCAGAACCAAGCCTATTTTTCCTCTTAGCATAAATATCTCCACAAAGCATCAAAAGAAACTTCTTTTAAAAATAGGAAAAATTGACTATAAATAGCTCCTGTTAGCAACCTTGCTCCTGAAGTCCCAGGACATCAATGTTGGTTCATTTGCTGACAAATATCCTCAGAATTATGAACTGGAATTTTCAAAATCCATGGAACATGAAAGATGACTCAAACAAAATCCTCAGTATCTTTAATTTCCGTGACCAAACCACAGTAACCTGAAGTGATGCAGTTGGTGGCTGAGACTATGCTTCATTCCCAGAACAAGCACTCAGGTCTCTAACTCCTCTCAGCACACACTCAGCATTTCCTGGAAAGTGCCACCAGCATTACATGAGAGGAAGAAGCCACCAGCAGAGCTGTGGGGCTCACTGAGGTGCCTCAGAAGTGTGTCTGAAAGGCATAAATCTCAAAAAATTAGGAATCACATTCCCTTTCACTCTAAACAGTACATAAAATTCTAATAACTGACAGCAAAGTCTGCTAGAAACTGCAAAAGCCTCTCACTGTTTTGAGAGTACCTATTTCCTATTCACTTCAGAGGAAACATTACTGAAAGTTAATACATGTTTTTATTTCTTTCTTTAGAAATACTTTTCCATTATTTTACCTACCAAAATACAAGGCTCAATGTATTTGATCTGTTTTTGTTGAATCTTATTTAAAGTTGTAGAAATTATTATATTACATAATAAGAGACCTAAGCACATACAGATCACTGACCTGAGTTTTGTCAAAGGAGAGATGACATGGGGCAATATAAACCAGGCCATTCTAACAGCAACTCTTGGATGCTTGCTCAAATGAAACACTGTTTCTCACTTTTATACAGATATTACATCACTTCTAGTTCTGTGCAGAAGTGATACAAAAGCGTTTCTTCAAAGAACATTTACGTAAGGATTTTTGTTCTCTGAAATTCTGGTAATGCTAGTAAGACTCCAGGCAGAGTGTGAGAGAAGGAAAATACAACTATGCACTTTGTAAGGTGTGGTCTGGGTTGTGGTTCCTTTGTTTTTCAGTCATTTCAGACATTTTTTCAGTATTTACCTGAAGCATTTTACAAGTTAACAGAGAATCAGGTGAATGGTACAGTAAACTGTAATTCAAACCTTGTTCAGCTAAAAGCAGATCTGACAGACCATTTTAATTCCATGCAATTATCACCTAACAATATATTCAGTACTTCAAAAGCATCAATGCAGCACTTTGTAATTTGTAAATTAAGGAAGTTCCGTTTAGATAACTGCATTCTAAAGACAAACATCATCAAATCATTGAATCACTTCAGTAAGACCATCAGCTCCAGCTGAGCCATTTGTTAACCAAAGAACTTAAACCCCTACTAGTGTCCCATCACTTAGGATTTGAGGACTGCCTTATGCAGTGGCATTTCCCAGACACTGTTAAACTTCCACTCCAAACAGCTTTTGCTTCTTCACCTGCTTATACTGAAAAGCTGAATTTCAAAGGTTATTTCAAAAGTATTTCCAAATCACAGCTGAAAAGTTCCATAGGACTACATGGCTAGATTAACATTATTATCATATAAAAAGAGGTCAAAAAGTGATTCTGTTGAGGCTACAATAAAAATAAATCCTTGTTTATTCTGGTACATGAACACCATTAATAGACAGGAGATACTGTTAAAATACACAAACTGATCCTAACTGTGGCTCTTACATTATAGTGGTGGCAAAGTAGCCTATTATAGCAAGCTCAGCACTTCCACTGGTTCAATTTATTGACCAAAGCAAAGTTGTTTCAGGTGACTTTTCTCCTTTAGAGCCCTATGTGAAACAGATAACCTGATATGCAAAAGTGAACATCATCACTTCTCACTAGACACACAGGCAGTTTGTTTTGGTGCATTTTTTGCACATCTATACTTAATACTCTGAAAATGTTTGCCTGTATGTATTACTGGTTTCACCAGCCAGAGATCAGTTTGCTTTTATATCACTTAGAAAGAGATGTTAGATAACACAGAAAATAAATACTAAGGGAAAAGCACAAACTACTGAAATACAAGCTTTCCCTCGTGCTTTCCATCTCAAAACGTTCAGGAAGGCATCCTGTAAACCTGGAGTCTGTTAAATCCACTTCCCTCTCACATCTTCAGCTGTGACTGCATCAGTCAGGAAGGCTGTGGAGCAGCACACCCACCAGCTATTAAAAAACAACCAATTCAACTGTTTTGCTTTACCAGCAACATAAATATACACCTCATATCTTCCAAAACTTTCTGCAAAGACACAATGGAAGCAGCAGGCAAAAGATAAGGCTTATTTTTCACACATCAATATTCCTGTACTCAACCTAGAACACTTCCCCAATTTTAACTGCTACAGAACCATGACACAAACTTGATGATCTGCTTACTCTGGTCAACGTTACCTGTGCTTTCAATTCCAACAAGCAACCCACCACACAGAACTAACAAATATGTGCCTAAGATCTACATCCAACATGTTATAATTGTATTTTCATAGTTAAAGTGCCATGTTACAGCTCTACATCTTCACTTACCATAAGATTATTTAAATCCCTCCCCGAGCTCCAAATTTTTACAAAATCCTAGCAGTCTTAGCACATTGGCATATGGAAAACATGTTTTATTTTCTCCATTCTGCCTGTCAAAAATGTTTTTTGGGGAAAGAAAATTACAGTACTTAATTAATCAATTGGTTCAAGTTTCTGAGGAACTGCACTTTAATAAACGTATGAAGTAAAAATCATGGCATGCATGATTTACCTCTTACATTATTGGGGAGAGTTCAACAAGTTGTTAAACAACAATCCACTAATACAGGGCAGAGCATTTATTCACTGTTCAAATTTCCTGCTCATCAAGTGTACATTTTTTGGCAGAAGTGCACTGCTCCAAAGAAAAGGGAAAAAAAAGAAAACAAAGAAGTAATAAAAAAAGAAAACCCAGACAAAACTCATCCCCCAAACGGGATTTAAAGTTCACGTGTCAAATGTAAGAAAACAAATATGTCCTCTGGCCCAAATTCAAACAGAATTAGCTGAAAGTGCTACTTGAAAACTGAAATAAGTCAGGAGCTCTAAAATTAAAATGCTAATTCATAAACCATGAAATTGTTAGTGCAAGACTTGTGTTTCTTATCACTTCTGCAACAGAACGGTGAACCTCTGAAAATCCGTAAAGAGAAGTTAAAGGTCCAGTGTTCTACCTCGAGTATGTCACATCATAGTACTAAACTAAGCAGATTTTAAATCTTCTGCACTCCAAAATAATCCTGCCTTTCGTCCCTGACCTGACATCCACTACAATTTTACAGCAATGTTATAATCCTGAAGAAGAAGGCAAAGAACAGTGAGCTTTGTCAACCAGCTCAGAGTTAAAGCACTCACTAACAATAATAATCATAAAGTGATAAATCCTTCCAAATTATCCACAGAACTTTATCCTGATCCCACCAACGACAACATAACCTCACCTACTGCAAAGGAAACGCTGAATTTGTGAAAATAGCTTATTTAAATCTCAAAAAGGGGTTAATGAACCAAAATAATTAAGAGTTCAGAGGACAGAGGACTCCTCAAGAGAGGATGGAAGAATATGAAGTACAGCTGAATACATTTGGTACACAAGGCAGCTAATGAGAAACACAGAGTTTAAATTTACAAGTACTAATCTCCAAAGCAATGCCCAAGAGTATCATGTACAGGACAATTAACAGGAGCATGTTCCTTCTAGGCAACTATTAGGGAATATAAGGCTCCACTGCTGTAAGAAAGTTGTGCAAAAAAAAGGATGGGTGCTTACAAAGCTCTCTGATTCAAATATTGTCCTTTGTTATTTGCTTATCTACTGTAACTTGAATGCTGCTGAGTTTTGTCATTCTGTTATTAAAGCTGTTTCAGAAAATCCTGGAGAACAGAATTATTTAAAATAAGGAAATGTACCTTACAATGAATTCCTGTTCAACACTGACATTTCGCTGACCCTGCATTCTGAACTTTCTATTTCAATAACTGAACACCACATGAGCCTCCAACACGGGGAGAAAAGTAGTTTACTATTTCACTTTAGACCATTACTTGAAAATTTTATTAAAGGAAACAGCTATTCACATTATAAATGAATGTCTCCTCTTTTCTTTCTATTGTGTGGTATATTAATTCTTCTCTTTAAAAGAAATAGATTCAGTCTTCTGTTGATACAATCTATGTTTTCCTTGTGTACAACCTTGCATACAGTGCAAGGAGGCTCATATTTCAGTCATTCATTTCATGCCACAAGTCTTCAACTGGAAGAATGATTTTACAAGATTTATGTCTTAAAATCTGCAGAAAATATTCTGAATTTCAGTGAGTGCAACTGCTATCATTACAGGTACATTGTGTCAAATAAAACTTGATTATTCAGCCCTGCAATTACCCGTGCAAAAGCCTCCCTGAACATCAATTAATTATTATCCTATTTGAAATGGAAAAGGAATCAAGATGTGGACGACTTTAAAAAAAGTCCCCTCCAAAAACTATCTCAGATCATGCAATACAAGATGCAATTACTGACATTGTTACCTATAATTAGAACTATATTGTTCAAAGATTAGAGCCCATAAATGAAACATGGCCACTCACCTACAGTGTACCAACTGGCATCCGTCAGCTTGCTGATAACAGCTTCCTGAAAGGATCCATCGGGCATTTTGGTTTCAACCATTGCTCCAACCTGCAGCAAGGAGCAGCTCAAGGTTACATAGAAGCCCACAGTCAAAAAATTGAGAAAAACACATTGATTCTCCCAGCAAGCCAGATTTACTTTTTAAGACTCAGTTTAGCCAAATGCTGCTTTGAAAGTTTAGTTATTCAGCAGGTAAGAACGAAGGTCCTTCAGCAGGAAGGCTGAACTGCAAGTAGACACTGAGGCACTAAGAAACTCAGAACATTTAATTTCAGCATGACTTCATCATCTCAAGAAACAGAAGGCCAATAAAAAACAAATATCCAAAGTCATTAATTCATTATGGATAATCGTTCAATTACTACTATTTCTTATCCTTAAAACACAGTTCTGCTGTCAGCTAGATCAGAATTTCAGTAGCAGCCTTGGTGTTCCCGCAGGAGCTACAAGGAAAAGACAAATACAAGAAAGATGACCTTCTCTGGAGAGCTCTATTTGCATGCAGTGTTTGTAACACAGCTCTGCATTTTAGCACACAACTGTTACACAGAATGAAAATACAAACAAACACATTTTTATACAAAATACTTTAGCTGAGTAATTGTATTTACTCTTGTGTAATGGGCTTGAACATGGCTTGGCACTCAAGTTGTTAATTACTTCTAAGAAGTTTCAACGTTTCATTATTTATTAGAAGTTTTGCATCTTATGAGAAGATACAAAAATCCCTGTGCAGGCAAAACTGTGTATCAAGTACACTACACAGAAAAGCATAAACAGCCCATAAAGCTACAAAAATTAAGACTAATTCCTCCAAATCCATCTCATCTGAAGAGATGAGCCTCCTTCTGTTGACTTCAAACCTGAAGAACAGATACCCACCTAAACAACACCAAAATTTAAGAGTTTTAGAAATTTATGTGATTACCAAAAGAAGGCAATAAACATATGCAATATACATACTCTTAGAGGTCCTTTCACTTGGTCATCTTGCACTAACTGAGTTGAGTTATCCCCCTTCAAGACCACCTGAAAGATATTCATGAACTTGTTAATATGCATCCGATTTCTTAATAGCACACAAAAAGCATAGGAAAATGTGTATATATATAAAGACATTATTACCCACATTAAGATTATCAATTAAACAGACTCAGATTTTACTGAACAGAAAACATTTGGCATGGCCAGTTCTATTGACAGAAGCCCCAGATACCACATTTAATTTTTAATCTGAAACATCATAATTAAAGAACAGGGCAAATCAAACACCGGTCATTCCAAAGCAAAGAAAATACATTTTTAGGTGAGTTTAGAATTTGACACAATCCAGGGCAAACCTGGAATTGGGCTTGCAGATGAGAAGGTTAAGCAGGGATTTTTCTTCTCTCTGATTCAATTGTCGCATTTCATTGACAACACTTTGAATACTAAATTACAACCAAAATAAAAACCTCTCTTTATTAAATATGTATCAAAAAATCACTGAACTGGCTTCAATATCAGCATTTCTGCTGCCTTGAGCAAGAGAAAGTTGTTATGGCAAAGATGTGGAACACTACAAATGTGATTAAAATAAGGATCAGTTACAGCATAAGTAAACTCTGCTTCTCCCTTTAAAACCCTACATTCTAGAAGGTAACAGTGAGGAGACAGAGTGAACATCAGCCTATGCAGTTTAATTAAAAAAATTCCAAAATTTCTGTTTGCTTTCAGGAACCAGAAGTTCCAGGAGCTTGCTTTGATAATGATGTCCAGTTTTCTGGCTCCCCCAATTATCCTCCAAGCAGACTGCACTGTAGCTGTATTTATAAACACTACACCAGTCGCATGCCAAAACAGCATCGGTATTAACACACATTCAGGTTAAAAACGCACTTCATGCTGATACAAAATTTAAAATACAAATTGCATAGGGATGAATACAGGTTGTCCTCCTGTTCAGGAAAAGGCTACCGGACGTTTTGGACTCTCTGCACTCTTGGCAAGCGTGCCAGGGTGTGCCTACACACTTTTAATTACAGTATCAGGCTTAGCTTGTTAAAACTTCTATTGTTGTAATATAATTGAGATCCAGCGACAGGAATTTCCACCAAGTCGCAGCAGCCTCATGTAATTCCAAATCTTATCGTGGAGTAATAAAGCATCTGATTCTAATGAGAAAAAGAAACTCCTACCTATTAACAGGCTAAATACTCTACCAGACCAAAGATGCAGACAAAATCAAGCTTGTCAGACCTGCACACTGCTTCCTACAGAGCTTCTCATTAACACAGATTTCAAAGAACACCACAAGTTTCCCTAAGTACTCATTAAGAACAGGGAAAAGACTCCAATATCTGAATTACATTTTTTTTCTATTGATGAAAAGCACTCTGATAAAGTGATATGATCTATATATGTAACTGAAGAGGCTGATGGCTCGTTCTACTTGATCTAAGCATTAAAGCACACAAGAGCTTGGATGTATAGTTACAAAAGCAGCTTTCACCTCCATTTGTTGGGGATTTTGGGTCACTAATGCTTTATTTACATATCTTGGACAGCAGACACTTAAGTAGGAAGTGGGAAGATTTTGACAAGACAAAGCAGAACAACAACTTCTATATTTACTTTCAATTTTAACTTGCATTTAACTGCATTTTGTTCTTGTTCTCACATAGTAGCATCTACAACAGTATTGCAACACCAAAACGACAGTTTTCTCTTCTGGTTGCTTTGGCAAAAGCCCTGTAGATGTGAATGAATACTATGTGCCAATACCATCCATGCACAGAAATTCAGCTACAGCCAGGGTACACTGCTTTAGAAGCTTCAGCAAGATTCTCCAAATTTAACTATTACCCTGGGCATTGCTAAAACCTGGTCTAAAAAACAAATTATTGCCATCTCTCTTCCTGTTGACTTATTTTGGCATTGCCTCTTGAGTTCCAAACTGTAAAAATGAGAGTGTCAGTTGGTATGAAATGGAACTTTTGCTTCTGAAGAGGTTGCTCATATTCCTTGTTATTCATGTAAAGCCATAATCCTCTATTTGTGACATCAAAATTTACTGCTGGGAAACTGATGCATTCGAAAACAGAAGACAAATGCGGTCAGGAAACCAGGAGCAAGAAAGCTCATTTTTGTTCCAGCACCCTACTGAAAATATAATAAAAAAACAACTTCCCCCTCAAAATAAAGCAAAAAAAAATCACCCCAAACCAAACAACAAAATATGAAAAAAAACCCATTTAAGTGTTGTTTAAAATTCATACAGTGAAGTGAGGGATGCTTTTTAATCTTCAGGAGTTGGATCTCCTGTGACAGCCCTTTCAGCACAATGCTTTACTAAAACAAGCAGCAGCCTCAGCACACTTACCTTGACTTTCACAAGCCTTTTCACCGTCTTAATCTTTGCCTCGCAGAAGGCACCACGGTACTTGGCACTGACATCAGTCCCCACTGTCAGGTAGGCAGGCTCATCTGCTGCCTGGAGGGAAACAAAAACACAGAAACAAACTTTAGCTCTTATTTACAGCGACAGCTGCATCAGTATAGATTTAATTTTGCACTTAAGACTTTTAGACCTGTTGACTTTTAATTGATAAACCGTGACTGTACTTGAGATTGCCATCATAGAGTTTTTCAAAAGGGGAAAAAAACAAACCCAACAAACAAGTTACAGGAAGTTTTGGTTTGTCACTGATGTTGACACACACCTCCTGTCAATTCATTGTCAGCCTATCCCAGAAATGTTTTTGAGGGTATTCATTGATATCTGGTACATCTCCTTA
This sequence comes from Ifrita kowaldi, assembly GCA_013398055.1. NCBI lineage: Eukaryota > Metazoa > Chordata > Aves > Passeriformes > Cinclosomatidae > Ifrita > Ifrita kowaldi. The sequence goes on from VZRS01009808.1 coordinate 335,548, forward strand.
CAAGAAGGGCAACAAAGTAAAGGAGTAGCTATTAATTCAAGTAGTTTCTATACAAAAGGAAAACATTTCAACTGCAAAAAGGCAATATAACAGACAGCTGTATTTTTTCAGCTATAAGCAATCCAACAGCACAGATTACTTAAAACGTTTCAGATTGGTGTCATCCCAACACACAATTAAGTCTATAACATTCTATATATAGGATTTCTTTCCTGGTGACTAAAAGGAGACCTCTAGAGAAATCTGTTGCAATCTTTCAAACAGCTATTAACAAGTATTTTTCTTTCCTGGAATGCCTTTATCAAACCTTAATTGCCTGTGCATTTTTAAAGAGAAATATTCATCACGTTTTCCTTAATCTGGACTTTAATACTCAACACTTCACTTTACTGTGCTCATTGCAACTGATAAACCAGGACAAAATTAGCACACTGAAAATGTCTATCAAGACAGGAAAACGGTGCAGAATCTAAAATAAAATAGGATATGCATAGGTTTTGGGGTTTTTTTTAACTAGATATTTCCTTCAGCTCTGAAGGGAAAAGTTTTGTAAATTATACTGCAATTGTTGAGCCTTTGTACTGAGCAAACCGGCAACAGCAAAGGCGGGACAAAAGCTGTGGTTTTACAAACTTGCCATAGCAGCTGCTGATACAGGAAGCGTTTAAAGACGGGAGCCGAAGGACAACAACAACTCAGAGGCGACGAGGATGTTCCGAGCGCTCCTGCACGGCGGTGAGAGCTTTAAATCACCTGCACCTCGCTGGGGAGCAGGAACAGCACTCACAGCACGCACCGAACCCCGCGTTCTCCCACTGCTGCCGTGCCCCGACGGAAAGCGATTAAAAATGAAATCTCCAGAGCGGCGGGCGAACAGGGCGGCGATCCCCGCTCCCGCCGGAGCCGCCTACCTTCATCTTTAAGGGTTATGTGAGCGATTCCAGCTCCAGGACTTCTCCTCGCACGGGAAACACTGCAAAACAAGAGCGGGGGAGGCTGAGGGCTGAGCGCGGGGCTCCCCGCGAGGGCTGGCGGGGGGAGCCCGGGGAAGGCGGAGGGAGGGACGGAGGGAAGGAGCCGCCGCCCGTCCCGGCCGCGCCGAGGGAGCGCGGCCGCCGCTTCCCGCCGGGCGGCCCCGCGCTCGGTGTGTGTCACGTCGCCATTTGCTCCGCGGGGCTCAGGGGCCGCCGCCCCCCACCCGCCCCTGCCCCCTCTCAACTTTCCGCGGCCCCG
>VZRS01009808.1:340488-629563 GCA_013398055.1 Ifrita kowaldi
CAGGATACTTTAAGCTTTTTTTTTTGTCTCCCCTGTTCAGTTTTGGGGTTTTTTCCCCCTTTTTTTTTTTTTTTTTTATGCTCTTCCCCTTAGTGTTTCTATTCTGTAGGTAAATAGGTAACACTTTTGCAGTGGTGGTTCAGATTCTCTGTCTGTGTGGAACTGCAGTGTTTCTGTACAAATCAAAGTCACATGCTTCCCATAAAGATGTATTATCTGAGTGATTGCAAACTGCTCAGAGGAGTGTGGTAAAAAGTTGTGAAGTGCAGGTATAAAGAGAAAAAGTCCCAGTGAATGTGAAGTTGACGACAAAAATCTTCAACCAGTAATAGCTGGATTATAAAAATGAAAGATCAAACCTTTCCTGGTCATGGAGAAAATTGTGCTTCACTGTTAAACTATCAGCATCAAGTTCCTTTATTTTTATAATCATATGTGTGAGAGAGGGAAAATAGAAAAAAACAACCCAACTTGAATGAAACCTGTTATTGTTAAATACTTGCTTACAGTTTCCCCAGCTCTGGGACTTTGCTGTCCTCAAGTTCAGAAAATGGACATTTAATTATTAGAATGTAACTTCATGCTGATTTTAATCATTTTAATCATTGCCTTGTGAGGGCTCCCACTGGAGAAGACACAAAGCCTGGCAACCCTCAGGAAGCCTGAATTGATGCATTCAATCCACTGAAGTTCAGTGCTGATTTCCTGAATCTGCTCTGGGTGTGTTTTGCAGCAGTGCAGTATCTCCTGGACATCAGTAATGATGAAAATATTTATGATGTAGAGCACTCTGTCAGAAATTCTTGTGTGAGAAAAATCTCAGAATTGAGATTTCTGTCAGCTCTGCAAAAATAATACTTACTTCGTAGTTGCTTTTCCCAGTAACACCAGTAAAGTGATCTGTGCTGAGCTGGCCAAGCTCTTGGCAGCAGCGTCAGTGATCTCCAGGGAGGAGCAGCCCCATTTTTCCTGAATAAACTATGTCCAGACTTTGTTGTGCTTTGTGGCTGCAGATCTGAGCTGCAATCCCACGTGTTCCCCAGTGTGTGCAGGAATCAGTGGTGCATTAGCTGAGTGTGGTGTTGGCAGCCCAGCACCACGAAGGGAGTTTCAGTTCTCAGCTGATGGAGCTGCTGCTTCCCCCCAGCCCGGGAGCTGTGGCATCTCTCAGGCAATCTTTTAATGCCAGACTAAAATGTTCCTTGTTTTGAGACTGATTTGGTAACCTTGTGTTTGGATAGAACCAGAGTTGTGTTGTAAGAGGCTATTTTTATTCTTTCTGGTATGTAATTTTATGATAGCTGACATATTTGTATCAAATGTTAATATTGGCTAATTTAGGAACTGTGTGCTTATTGCCAGGGTTTACTTAAGCATGAATTCTAAAGCCAGTTTCTGCATGTTTTGGCACGTGGTGTTAAATTATCTGAATACAGATGTTTAATTTCTGTTTTGTTATCTAACAAAGAGATGCAGGATATGGAATTTGATTACAAATACACTGAATTTCTTGTATTATTTCTCAGGACTGCAAGTTCACATTGGTGACAATAGTTACAGCTATCCTGGGGAAGTCATGCACTGTTGCAAAACTACTGCGCAGCACTGCAGAGAAGCTGAAGATTTGTGCAGCAGCTTTAATTTAGATGTGGCAAAGGATTCTGTCATCACCTGCAATCAAGTGATCAGTCTGTCTTTCAAAACTTGAAGTAGGTGCTTGAAGTCAAGTGAGAATTTAGTTACTGTTCTGGGTTGCACTGTTCATGGCTGCTGAAGGAGTGTTCTTAACATATTTTTCAAAATGACACTTTGTCTCCTGATGCCAGCAGTAAAGGTGAAGGATTAGATCTTTAGAACTACCTGTCATTAGTTCTCTTCCAGGCTTTCTGAATAACATTTTTCCTGACAGGCACAAGACACTGGTTAGTGTGTACAGAAATATATCCTGAAATACAGAGAAATGTAGAGAAATGTACAGGCTGCATCAGTGCATCAACCATTCCAGTGTTGTAAACTTAAATTTTTAAACTCTCTATGCTTTTTAACTGGCTTCTAATTTATCTCCGCAGCATGCAGCCTTTTTTCCTAGCTTCTGAGATGTAAACTTTATTACTGATGTAAATTCTTTATCTCTGGAAGTTTTGATCTTTCAAGGGGAGAAAAGATGTTTTTTCTACAGGATTGAAGGAGGGGTTTTGTGGGTAAATAGTCAGTTACCCATCTACAGATCAAATACATTTTATGTTCTTGAAATAAACTTAAATGGAAAATGTTTTAACTTGTACCTGAATCTCTAAATAGTCTGTATTCTTCCTAACAAAGTCAAATCTCTAGTTTATAATTACTGCTGCTTTAGTAAACTCCCATCTAAATCAAACACATAGGGTAAAACTTGAAAGCAAAACCCATGTGGGTTTGGGAGTGGCAATTACTTATTTCATTGCTATGAAAACCAACAGGAGAAAAAGTCTTTGAAGTTTTGCATGTTGTATTTGAAGAATCTTACTGCAGTCTTTTGAGTAAATTAAGATGCTTAAATAGAAGATATTCCTCCTTAAATATTTAACTTCTAAGATCTACTTTGTTGCAACAGTGTGGTCACTTTTTCAGCCTTTTGTGATACCACACTGGGAGTAAATGTTTACTGAAGAGATGCCTGATGTTACCCATGCTTAAGATGTGAGTTGCTGCTGACATTGGACAGCTGAAATGAGTGCTTCACTTTGGTAGAGAGAGCTGACTCTGGCTGGATTAATCTGTCTACCTGTGTTAGTAGATACAGGGTCTTCTTGTTTTTCAGTAGTTTGAGTGATCTGTCATGGGCAATCTGAAGTAAGAATCTTCCCTGTTTATCCTGTGATCTTACCTGTTGCTAGTTTATATCTTGGAAGGATTTTTTTTTCCCCACTGCCTCCTTGTAAGACTTTTTGCTGCAGCCATGTAAAAAAGTACAAGAAGGAAATAAAGCTCTTATGAGCCGTGTTCTCATATACCAGTGTCTGAAAATGCTTGTGCAAGTGGCTTGCAGAGTTTGGATTTTTACTAAAATACATCTTTCTGTACTTGTAGAGATAAAGAACAGGGTTCTGATACTGATGCTGAGTCCTTGGACATGGTCCACCTCTTAGAATAGGAGTGTCTCAGGCTTGCCAGCACTGATAAACTGGTGATTAAAAAACTTTATTGTCACAGATGCAGATTGTAGAGCAACGTGATCCATCAGGATCAGGACTATGGATTCACAGTCCTTCCTTGTAACCCTCCAGAAGCAGTGTGTGTGTCCCTGAAGCGTGTGTGTGTGTGTCCCTAAAGTATGTGTGTGTCCCTGAAGTCTGTGTGTCACTACCAGCCTGCAGCCTAGCACAAAGAGGGAAGCAGCAGCACTGCTGTTCAGCATGGCTGCTCAGCAAAAGAAAGCTTGTGAGGGCAGTGGTTACATGGCCTTTCTTCCAGGGCTTTTGCTTGTCCAAATTATTTCAATCACTTAAGGTTAATTTACTTTTCAGCCTCAGCTAACAAGACTGTAGTTGGCCAGTATTGATTCTTACTTAAAAGTATTAATGCCCTCAGTCTTTTGAATTAAATGTTTCCAGCTGTAAGTAGCTGCTGTTGGTGAGAACCTACAGTTCAGCCAGTGATTAAATTCTGAATTCTTTTCCTGCTCAGCCATCCTTTTCCAAAGCTATTTTTCATTTGTCTGGGTCTTTTGGAGGATATTATTACAGGTAGCTCATTTCCAGGTGGCCAGGGAGTTGGCTGCCCAATCAACACTTCAGCTGTGAATTAATTGCTGTTTGCAGGACTTTGTACCTTCAGGGATGTGCTTTCCCCTGCAGTGCTCCTGTGTAGCGTCACCTCATTAGCTACAGCTATAAACAGAGCTCCTGAAAGGAGCTGTGTTGTGTGACATTCAGAACTCTGACAGAGCAAAATACATGGCTTTTTGGTGGGTTTTATTATTCTGGATCAATGGAAGATCTGTTTGTGGCAGTGATCTGTCTCCTCCTTGCAAGCAGCACAACAGGGGACTTGCTGGTGTGAGGGTAGACAGGAGCACTTGGCTGAGGGAAGCAGCTCTTGTTAAATCCAACTGATGGAAAACACATTTAGCTACATTTTGGTTCTGCCTCAAACAGCATTTCAGATTTGTTTCTATTCCTGGTGTACATAGGAAAGTGTTTGGGGAAAATAGGCTCTCACTTGGTGGGCTTTGTTGACTGTGGAAACACTTGGGGCTGGAACTGAAACTGAGCTTTAAGCATTCTGCTAAAGTAGCTGATGCTTCCTGTGCTGCTCTTGTCACCTGTTAATGCAGTCTCATGTAATTGGTCTCTGTTCTTTCTGAATGTAATGAATGGAGCAGATTTCCTGCTTTTCTAAAATCCCGACCAACAAGATAAATTTTAACTTAAAAAACTTAGGCATCACTTGGGTGGATTTTGGGGGTGGTTGTGTGTGTGTTTGGAGTGCATCAGCTTTTGGGTGAATTTACTATAATTTGACCTACTCTTAGTCTGGTGAAATTGGAATCCTAATGACTGATTCTGGATATTCAGACAGTATGGATACCAAATTATATCTAATTTTATGCAGCAATAAAGCACACCATGTTCTTTCTAAACCCTTGATTGGCTTGTTTTATCACATTGCCTAAAATGGCATTTTCAGTGGGCAGTTCCTACACTCTTTTTAGGGGAGACTTCAGGGGATTTCAGTTTTTTGCTGTATCTGAAGATATACATGTGTTTAGACTACAAACTGTGTGATGCTGCTGCCTGCTTTATTCTAGTTGCCCATTTTTGGTTGGCACAGCAACTCGTAAGAACCATTTTTAAACAACTGTTTCAGAGTCCTTTAATAGCAATGTACTGAAGATGAAAGAGCACTGCATGGGGGTGGCTGCATCCATCTGGAAATAGGAGACTTGGTTTGAGCTTGGTTGTAGATCCTGTGTTCTAAAATACTAGAATGTATTTACAGTAAGGCAAGACTTAACTCTGCTACCACTTCTTTTCTGCAACTCTGTGTAATTGGACATAATAGGCAGCAAGATGCTCTATAATGGAAAGTTACAAGCAGTTGGTGTCTCAAAATAGCTCTCAATTCTTAAGTAGAAGTAACTTCCTTGCTGCATGCAACTTGAAAAACTGGTGGGTGGAGGAAAAGCTGGTCCTTGTCTTACAGACATGCAACTGAAAGAAGAAAATGAGGGGGAGAGAACAGACTCTGCTGTATTTTTGGTGCAATTACAGCGTCACAATTGTCATGACAATCAAAACTTTTTTTTTTCATAATCTTTCAACTGTGTACTTCATTTTAAGGTCATGCTAAGATGCGTTGTCGAATTCACTATTTTGCATTCCCTTCTATGGCTGTGGTTTTATCTTCAGGAAGAGACTTGCAAAACAGCTCTGGAGTTATTCCAAATCTCCTTCCTTAAGGGTGCCTGGGACTGCAGAGCCAGTGAGCATCCCAAGCAGTGCTCCATCCGTATGGACAGTCACACTCTCAGCATGTGGGGCTTTGACCTCAGGCCATCGAGCTATTTTTGGTGATGAGAAGTTACAAATGAATGACCCAATGCTTGGCATACTTCAGATGTGCATGAGACACGTTCTGCTTGGAATGTTTCCTTTCTGAGAGTCAGCACCAAATACAGATGAGTAGTATTTCTTTTGGAGATGGCCCCGTGGACATCTGCCACACAGGAAATTTCACATATGGGTTACTTCTAACAATCTTGCCATCATTTCATCAGCAGTACTTGCAGTTGTAAAGAGGATATTATCCAAGCCAGTAACTTTTATGGCCATATTAAAGTAGCATAAAATTAATTATCTTGATGCAATAGCCTAAACTTGCTTTTTGAACTCTGCAAGTGCATTTTCATATTCTAAAATCTGCCCTGGTGCAGTCAGGGAGATGGATGTAAGTAAACTAGATACTGGAGCCTATTGTTTTGTAATTTGTCACCTGCAGTTCACCTAGTCCCCTTAATTCTCTCGAGCAAAGCTGCTGTATGTGGACTTGCTGACTAAATAATTGTAACAAGGAATGTGACATATCCAGCCTTAATAAATAGCAGAGCAGTGATTCATCAGGTGCTGAGTAACAGCCACTGCATGTGTGAGACTTAAGGAGGAAGCATCTTACTGAACAGGCTACTCTTGTGTTGGATCTGTACTTCTGAAACAATCCTTGGGTGGAGGGATGACTTTGAGCTAGGAGATGACTTGGTCTATATACTCTTCTTCCTGGTGTTCTGTTTAAGTCCTGTGCTTTGGGTCTTAAGCAACAGAATATGGCATTGAAACCCTGAGCATGAAGTGTTTCAGCATGGCAAGAACTGGAGTTATGCATTCCAAGTGGGTATTTAACTTTCTGCTGTATTCTGTGTTCTCATAAATTGCCAGAGTAGGACAAAGTAGGTTAGTTGTGCAGCCTGAAGCAAGCAGTGCTGCTTTTCTGCTATCTTTAGATCTGAAACTTCCCAGTGCTTTGGGCAGAAATAACCCAAGCAAGACTCTTAGAATCACCTCTTGCTCAAATCTCGAATTCAGATTTTACCCTGCCATTTGTTTGCCTTGCAAAGCATTTCCACATTTTAGTTACACTGAAGTTATAATTGACCATTTTCAAGCCAGCTATAAAAGCTAATTTTAATTTTAGGGAAGGGGATCTAAGCCCTAAAAGCATGAAAGCATGCTGCCTTTCAAACCTTCATGTTGGCTTGATCAGGTGTTGTTTTCTGGGTTTAAATCAAACTCTTGTCCTTAGATGTTGTCTAAGCGTGCAGGATATGGGACTGTCTGTAACAGAGCAAATTTTTTTTCCCCCTAGTCGTGTAATTAAAACAGAGCCTCTGCTAAATGTAAGCTTTTGGGTTTTTTGCAACTTAATTTAATTTTTTCTAGTCCTTACTTAAGTAATCCAGCTTGAGCCCTTCAGGAGCTTGTTCACCAAGTGATTTCCCTCAGACAGCTCTATATACTTAGAAAAAAAATGGTGTTCAACATTTAATTAACTTTTCATCATGCTTTGCTGTCCCACTGCATTTTTAATTCTTTATTTGGTCAGTGTGGCCATAAATAGCTACTTCCTTCTTTTTTAAAGATTTCTTCCCCTGCTCAACTTCACTGTTTGACATAGCAACAAGTTAATACTTCTCAGTAGCAAAACTCACTGAAGTTTCTGTTTCGCCTAACGCACTACTGTATAATTAGTTAATTGTTAAGTAACAAATTAGTAAGTTACTTGTTAAATGCAGTGTGGTTGTCTCATGGAACTGGTAGGTTACAAAAATAGCTGTCACAGGGGGGTTGCAGTAGTTTTTCTGCTGGAATGAGTCTCTGTGGACTAGAAATCTATTCTAATGTTCCTGGCCTTGTTGACAAGAGGTGGCAATGCTGAACTTAAGATCAAAAAGATTTGTGCTAGTTTTCTGTTTCTAAAGTATAGGGAAATGTCAGCATTAAAATAGTTTGCTTAGTATTCTGCCTTTTTCCTCTTTGACTGCCTTTTTCCTGAATAAAAGCAAATTTCTTTTCTCCACCTTCTAATGCTCAATTTTATTTTTCCCCATCCACAGTCGGTGGAAATGAAAGTAGTTTTTTTCCTTACTGTACAAGTTTCATCAACAGGTTGAGCCTATACTCTGATAAATTAATGATTAAATTTGGAAAATAACCTGACAGCGATAATCATCTTGGTATTAACTAAATTTTGCCATGACATGCAAGACAAGTGGGCAGCACTTTGCATGTACTGCTATCCACAGCCTCTTGAATTGCTTCTCATGGGACTTTTTGTTTGTTGTGAACAGATACAGAAAAATCAGTGTAGATCCTCAAAGGAGCATTTTAGATTGCCGTGTTCTCCAAGGAGTAGTTATTTGGAAATTTTGGATAAGCTAAATGCGCTCCTACCTCTTATCTCTTCTTATACTGTGGAATATCTTCCTTCCATTTTGTCTTTTAAATATACACAGCTGGTACTGCTCTTCCCACTGTACCCTGAAATCTGGCTGTGTGTTATAGTTGCTGTCCCTCATTGTGAGTGGCTGTCACTGGAAGGATTAGAGGGGTGGAAGGGTGGGTGTAGCCACACGAGGATGGCTTTCAGTTTCCCTTTAGCAGTTTAATCACGGTGCTAAAAACACCATGCTCATGGGTTTTGATCCTGGACTTGATGATCCTTGTGGGTCCCTTCCAACTCAAGAGTATTCAGTGATTCTGTGATTTTAGGAACAGAATCAAGCCAAAATGAAGAGAATCAGGTAGCTCCCTGCTGCCATACCCAGGGAGTGGCAGATCAGCCTCAGCTGATGCTTTAGGGTGCTGCTGAGGAGTTTCCTGACTGGCGCTCACCCGTGACTCAAAGAGCTGCGTCAGCAGGAAACTGCAGTAGTAAATTCAGTCTGGAGCCATGGAACACAGAATTCCAGGCTGACTCAGTGCAGCAGCTGTTACTGTAGCCTCGGGAGGAGGCACTGAAGGAGGCTGCTGTCCTGGCCATGACTGCTGCTGGCTCAGGCTGGCCGCTTCTGTCCCAGCAGCCTCCAAAAGCTCTGCCCAGCTGGAGAGGCAGGAGCTCAGGTAGCCTGACCTGACAGTCAGAGCCATCTCTCTCTGTTGACTTTCCCATGTCACAAAAAGGAAGTAGAACCTGTGCTTTGTAATCCTGGTACAAAAGAGACTGGAGAAGGCCAGGTATTTTCCAAACTACCTCTATAAAAATAAACCTGTAAGAGAAAGCTTCTGTTTTAAGGGCTGGTGAACATGAGTGTGTAGTCCTAAAGCTGAGGAGCATGATGTAAGTATGCATTTCAGATTAGCAGGGCTGTTAGAATTTAAACTGCATGTACAAACAAGACTTCAATTTTAACTGAGCTTTAAGGTGGTGAACAGAACTTAGAAAATCATATGGGTTAGAATGGACCTTAAAGATCATCTCATTCCATTCCCCTGCCATGGGCAGGGTCACATTCCACCAGACCAGGTTGCTCCCAGCTGCATCCAACCCGCTGCTTCAAAACTTCAAAGTGACTAGAATAGGCAGTCTGTTTTCCTAGGAAGTGGGGAAGGACAGCAGCAAAGCTTGTTTTGAACTTCTGCAAAGGTCAACAGTTGAAGCTGATTCAGAAGTGTGTTAAGAAACTGCAGCTGAATAAAACTGTTTAAAAATAGTTTGGGTCTTCAAGCATTAATTCCAGTTACACTGCTTGATAGATCTCACAGCTTTAGAACTTTACACAAGCACTGTTTTAAATTGAATTAGTTTTTAATTCCTCCTACTCCTCCACTAAGCCTAGGCTTAGTACTTCAGATTGAAATTCCTTTTCCTGAACTCCTGGTTGTTGCATAGGCTGTTAGGAGTTGTCAGCTGTGCACATCACCTTAAACAGTAACCTGCTGTCAGAGTTGGTCATGTTCTCATCTCTTCTGCCAAGGGCAATCGCAGACTGCAAATTGTGCTATTTTAATAAAGGAATAACAAGAGTACTAGTTTTTCATTCTAAGCTATGCAGCATGAACAAGAGACTTGTCTAATGTCTAAACATACTGTTTTTCTGTACATGGCCTGGCTCAAATGGAATGCTTTAGGAAGCAACAGCAGCCTGAAAGTATCTTTCCTTCTTAATGTCTGTTCAGGTACAGTTGCTGGCCTATACTTTTTTGAAATAAAAGCTAAGAGACAGTAAAATGGAAAATTTATTAGTGCAAGTTGGTCAGCCGGTTTCTTCCAACAAGTACATAACAGCATCCCATGCTTAATGCATTATAAACAAACCTGGTCTAAGATAAGAAAAGTTGGACTTGTTTTGGAGTAACAATGTGTTACATATTGTCATCGTCTGACTCATCTTCCTCTTTCAAAGATTCCTGTTTAAAAAAAGAAAGTGTAATTAAAGGATAGTCTAACAGTTGTTTTATAATTCAGGCTACAATAAACCAAATAAGTTTTGCTGCAGCTTCACAACCCTCTCACTGTGTCCAAACCCTTGGAGTCAGCAGGACAGTTCCCATCAATACATTTCCTTTTGAAGGAGAAAGACACCACGTGTGGCAGCCTCTGAGTTAATAGTTTCTGAGAGCAAGAACTATCCCTGGGTTACATTGTAGCCTTCCCTACTCTCCTGTCCCAGTAACACCAGCTGACACCGAAGGGATGTGTGTTGGAATGATACATTCTCCAGGCAACTCAACAGTTTGTCAAGTGAAGCACTGAGACAACACCGAGGTCAGAACTTACCTTGGCATATTTTTCTGCTTCTTCTCTGATGTCTTTGGGAACAATTTCATGTTTTCCATTGGTTACTGCCAATAAAAAGAGTATGTCTTAATTATAATTCACGCAGGGACCCTGACATACAGAGTGAATTTAAGAGACAATGTTTTACTTTAGTTACAAAAAGTTATAAATTTTCTGCAATGTCATAAAAATTACAGAAATGCATTACTTTCTCCAACCCAGCTGAGTTCCAGCTCAAAAGCTTTATCCTTTACTTCATCGTGAACTATGTAGATTCTGAAAAGAACAGAGAAAGAACAGATTAGAACAGACTGACCAACAGGCTAAATATACTTTGTTCCTGTCACAGATTTCTTCTGTTAAAGTAGGCTTATGATTAATAGAAGCTCTCCCTGTGCCTCCTCCCCACCAAACACCACCAGAGAATTCTCCAGGCTTAACTGCTAGTCTAACAACACTAAATCATTACAGCCAAGATGCAGGTTGAGATGTTCAAGTTGCCCGAACTACAACAAACATGAAGATTTAGATACTGCAGAACCAAGGCTGCATCATCACTGCTTCTGCTAAATCAGTTATAATACAGCTTGCAGTGTCCTGCATTTCCCCTGTAAATCTTAGTTCAGTTTACACTTAACACTAAATCCCAACACCACAGTATCTTGTGTCTAATTAGAAGTCTGTACATAAGATTTCCAATGTGGTGCTTGTGGCAAAAACAGAAATGGGTATTTAAACCCCAGGTGGTATCACAGCATACACAGTGCCACCCAGACCAGTAAAATCACTGCTTAGGCTGTGGGATAGAAATGTTACACTGCAGTAACAAAACTGATTTGATTTCATCCTGTGGCAGAACACGTAAACAAACTGGAACAATCCTGAGCTGAGACACTCAAAACAGCAGAACTCACAATAACCTGTGGCTTCACTGGTTGAGAAGCCTGTATTTTGTATTCTTAGTTTGCTTCAGAAAGCACTAATAAGTCAGAAGTTGAAAAACACCAGCTATTCCTACCCAGCATGGAAACCTTGGAGATGGTGGAGGAAGGCAGGATGCCTTCAGCACCACACTAAGTACTTCCAGTGGAAGTATTGTGAAACAAATACAAAGACTGAAGTGAACATTGGTGTCCAGGGAAATACCCCTCTATGTTTATAGACCCTGCTGTCTCTGTTAGCTGAGATGATCTATAGGCCCTTCTTATGTTTCTTATGTTCAGCTGGTTACAAGCCTTTTGCAACAAAATGTACCTTTAGGAGCTCCTGAAGAAATCTCTGCTCTGGACTGTGCCTAGTATTTTAGGTTTAAAAGTTATTAAAATCTTTGCTATCTTGCTAAATGCTACTAAGGAGCTGAATTTGAGCTGAAAAACAGAACCCTGTCTAGAGCTGCTGCTGAGTTTGAGCTGAAGCAGAACTAGAACAGAAGTATTTTCATTATTAGAAATTATTTTAAAATGTCTAATAATACAGCTGTACTGTATATATTCCTTTAAAGAAGTTCTACTTTGCTTCTTTCCCAAGCACTTGAGTCTTTTTCTTTAGGCTGGGTCCATGACCTCAGCATCATTTGTGGGCAGCTTCTCTCTGAAGCATCAGGTCATTGTTCAAACAACTCTTACTTCAGAACCAGGACACCAAGGAGTTTCCCCTCATCTGTCACCTGGTCTAAATATTTTAAAACCAGGGATTAGATTTAGACATTTAACACACAATACCCAATTTAAAAGGAACAGCCCGAGTCTGAAGCCAAAGCAAGCTCACCAGTCTGGATTTTTGTCAAGTTGAAAAAATGAGTTGGAGACTTACATTTTTGCAACTTCTTTAACAACATCACGGCAGGTCATTTCCTTCATCTGTAGGCAAAAGACAAACAAACATAAGATTTCTATAAGGAGAATATAAATGTTCCGCAAGGCCAGAACAGGAGAGGCTGTGCACATGCCTAATGAGCTTCATGTTCAGTACTCAGAGTAACAGAAAGACCAGAACCACATTTCTTCTCTACAATGCATCTTCCAGCCTGCTCTATGCAAGTCATTCTTCCAGGGAAAAATACTACAACTGAAAGATTCTATGAGAAAAATACTACTTGGAAATTCCCCTGTTTAAAGCACTCATCAGCTGAAATCTTAGAAGCTACACAGGTGATGTTGGCATCCTAAAAGCCTGACTTGTTCCTAAATGCTTTATGCTTAACTGATATAAAATAACAACATGGGAGAGGCACTTATTGTCACATGTAATACTTGTATTCCTTCTAGGCAGCATAGTAATACTTTTGGTCTTACCAACACTTTATGCAAGCAATTTTGGGTTTTAAGTAATGTCCCAAGAGGAGAATATTGTTTAACAACCAACTGCCTGCCTGAGCAAGGCATCAGCATCTCAATTCATATTTTCTCAGTTATATCAATTTTTGGCAGCTTCACAGTTAATCAGAACAAAGTCTGGTGCAAATTTCCATGACATAAACCTGTGTTTTGTAGGTCAACTTTTCTGGCCTATGAAGCAGTAATATATTCTCCTATATTTCATTAATGCAATTTACCATCTCTTCCAAGTCCCAAAATGTTTTCAAACCCTTAGTATGGAAGGTAGTTGTGAGGCACTGGTGAAGGGATTAAGATGATAAGAGTTCATGTGGAGTGTCACAGCCCTTTGTGGGGTGAAGCAATGGGCCAGAGGAGAAATGCCTGTGCCTGGTTAGACAGATGTGCCACCACAGTCCCATCTGGAGAAGTTCCCCAAACAGAGACCCACTGCCAGAACACAAATGTAACTTGTGTAACACAAACATTTAAATGATGATGTGTACTCATGCATATAAAGTTAGCAGTCAAACAGGAAACCCTAAAGCTCTACTACTGTCATGCATATCTACAAGAGAGAAAACTGAAGTTTAATTTGTGCCATCCCAGGTATGTTAATTCTGCAGACAATGGAAGTAAACAATGTGAACAGTTTTACCCCATGACTTAATCATGATTGTGTCTATATATCGAAAAGCTGTAACAGTATAAGAGCTGCAGGAGATCAGGAGATTAAAGCAGTCTGTCTCCACACAACTACAAGTTTTCCCACAGCTGAGTTTACAGACATAAAATGCAAGAGATGTGATCAGTGCAGGGTTTTCTTCTTGCAGCCTCAGCTACACCTGAGTTTCACACACTGTATCCTCCCCAGACACAGGATCTGCTCTGCAGTCCCCTAAGGCAGCTTTAAAGTCCTGACTCCCTGCTTGCCTCTTCCCCTGGAGTCATCTCTTCCAACAAACAAATCTTGGCTTACAGGCTCCTGTAGGCTCACCCCACAAACCCCTTTGTACTTCTGGTTTTTCCCATCTTAGCTTTGACAAATTCATCTTGTCAGAATTAGCAATGACCTGGAAACCTGCCCAGTCCTCAGTGAACAAAAGGCATTGGCATGTGGGGCTGGACTCACCCCACACAGCTGTGACAGGATCACACACGTTACTGGGGACACTGCAAACAAGCCCCTAAATCAACACCTGCAGCTGGGCCCTGTGCCACACCTCTGTTCCATGCACTGCATTCTACAGGCTGGATTGTAAAGTTCCAGTAATTCACATTATTAACTGCAGAAGTTTTTGAAAATCCCAGCACTGAACAGAAGATTAATTATTTGCAGTAGATTGTGTGTAAGCCAACACAGCACTGTCTTTTGCCAATGTGCACACCTGGAAATTGAAATTATGATTTCCCAGATGCCACAATTCCAGTATAAAGATCAAATGATCACGTAGGCTTCTTACCTTTAATTTGGTACTCAAGCATCTGAACCAGAGTCAAAAGTGAGTGAATTGAGTCTAGAACATTCTAATTTTTCAGTCGTGGTGCTACAGCACTATAAATAGGCTATTCTTAAAAATAAATATTCTTAAAATCTTATAAACTCTGAACCGTTCCATGAACAGCTGTGACATCCCTCTGCAGACCAAAGTAAGATGCTAACAGAGGATCACATAAAAATTACATGAGACAGACCAGGAGAAGGATTTGGTTCCATGTTGACTCCAACTCCAAGGGTGTCAGATATTAAAACACATGAGGAAGATGGAAATCTTTGATTCTAACATAACTTCAACGAGCTAAAAGGACACTTCAGTACCTTTGGTTGTCTTCTCTCCACAGACCAGTTTGTCCTTAACAAGAGCAGCCTTTCTGAACTTGTTAAACAAAAGAATCATCTAAAACCTTTGAGAAATAATAGATACAGCACCCTGCACAATGCTGCCCTATGGTTTTCATTCAGAATGAAAAACATATTTATACTTTTATGTTCACTGAGTTACTTGGCTCACTGGCTAATGTACAAGGAAATACTTCACCCACTTCTTCTGCATCTTATGTATTTTAGGCACCCAAAAGGTAACATAATAAACCAGGAATATTTGTCTTGAGACAGCACAATGACACTGTAACACCATACCTGAAGTTTTTCTATCTCTGTTTTTGCAGCCTGCCTGGCTTTACCAATGGCACAACCCCAATAACCCTAAAAAAAAAAAAGAAACACAATATGCAAATTTAATTAAATACTAGACCCTCTACAGCTCTTACTGTCACTTAGCACATGACAAGCCCACCCTCACTCTCCCACTCACAGTGAGAGGCTGAACACAGTAACCTTGGTATTGTTCTCTCTTGGGGCACATCCCCAAATGGTTGAACAGAGCCCAATTACTACATCAAGTACCACCACTGTTGATAGAAAAGAGATGTGCTCAGTAATTCCAGGACAGAAACTTATCAGCTCAAAATGTTGTAAGAGACTTTTTTAATTGCTATTACAGTAAATGGAAGAATAAACTAGAATTAATTTGAAGAGAGAAGTTCTACAGGAACTACAGAAGTTCTATAGGATCCAAGCAAACCCCAAGCTAAACCCTCCTACTGTGCAAATATATTTGAAGTGTAAGCACATAAAAATTAAGCATTTCTATTTCTCTCAACAGCCATGGTACTGGATGTACTGCAAGAAATTTTAAAAAATCCAGCAGTATGTGTGTGTATCGACCTGTGTGTAACTCACAGCTGAAAATGCAGCACTAACAACAATTAACAACAATTCTAATTTGATTTGGTTTGCTGTTGGCAGACCAGAGGAACAACCCTCTCTTACCAGAAGTACTTAGCGAAGGGGGTATCACTACAATTCTTGCCTTTTTGGGGCAGTGCACAGGAGTTTTCATTGGACATAGCCAGATGGAATGAACTCCCAAATTTCTGAGAGACAGGCTTTAAACTCATTTCTCAGACTGCACTTCTAAGAAACACTCATTTGTTTAACAAGGACATGCAAACGAGCAGCAGTGATTCACCAGAGATCTTCCCAGGCAAGAGGAGAAAACAACAACAGCTCTTTTGGACCAACACTTACTATTTTCCCAACTAGGAACTTTTAGAAGGGGAACTTGTGCTAAGATGGAAATACTTTTGACACACTCACGTATGAAACTCCTGATGGATCAATCATGTACAGCTGTGCACCATCATCACTATCATAGGACCCCAACATGAAACTGGAGGAGAAAAGAGAAATTAAAAACTGTCCTTCTACCAACACACACAAAGAACTACAGAGACTACACGAGCTAGGGGTTTCCTACACCCTTCCTGGAGCAAACTCCTGTCCTGCTACACTCCACTCAGCAATTTGCCTCACAGCAGCACCTGCACGTTGCCAGAAACATTTTACTGATCAGTAACTTGGCAGCAGATCTGTTTATCCATCCCTTTGTACTTAGAATCACACAGGAGTTGTAGCCTGCCCTTTAGGTGTCAGGGTAAGCAGGATGATTGCAGAGGGAAGTTCTGCTTTCACCACTGTCACAGCCTTATGGCACAAACCCTTAAACTTTAAAAACAAGGGACAAATTGACCAGCTCTGTAGAAGCCTGGCACAGTGTTCACAGCCTGGAAGTGAAGAATGTGCTCTAATATGAGAAACAAAATACTGACTTCTTCTATTTTGTAAAATCGAATAAAGACATGAAAGATAATGATATAATTGTCATTACTAACATTTTTTTAAAACTGACCCTTCAATTCTTTTAACTATATTTGCTACGTATGCAGAATCAGTAATCAAAAGGTTCTGGGAGGAGCTGAAATGCTCTAACCACCGCTGTTATGGGAATCTGAATTCTTCACCTGAGGTTTTAGGCACACACAAAAAGAAAGGGGAAGGGAATCTTTAGGAGATGAACTGTGGGTTACTAATTCCAGGTTTCAAAAAAGAACTCAAGACAACCGAAATAGTTCCAGCAACCATGAACCAAAAGATATTTACAAATAGAGTGTGTCTGCAAGACTCACCTGCACCCGAAAGGCCTGACAGCACTGTACAGGGTGTAGGCATGCACGTACATGGCCACTCTGTCTGCAAGATGCTGCGTGGAAAAAAGGAAAAACAAAACATTGGAAACCCTTATTTGCAGCAATAAAGAATAAAATGTCATTCTCATGTCAAAAATAAAAGCCAAAAACCCAGAGAACTGCACTGGTTTCTTACCTTCAGGGGGATGTCATAGCCATAGTTAGACCTGAAGTTGGAAGCCTCTTCGCGGGCGATGTCTGCCAAGGAGCGGGCGTCTGCCAGGAGCCCCGCGACTGCCTGGAACGAGAGCCTGTCACCAGCACAGACACACCTGGCAATGGCTCCTGACAGTCATTACTAGAGGGGAATTCACACTGCCCATCTGCCACCAACCTCAGTACATGCCAGTGTGACTATACATTAAAAGAGTTTTTCTCTAGGAAAATCAATAAGCAAAGTTACCTTCATGTTAATTATTGTTGTATGATTTACCACGACTACAGCAACCCAATCAATACTTCATATCACGTGTATTCACCAGGTTTCAGGCATTTCTCTCACACTGACACCATTCTGACATCACCAGTATGGACAGGCCAGTCCTCCATACACCAATCTTTAAAGAATTCAGGTGATTCCCACATTGTTGAGAAGAAAATCTTGTATGCAGCATGTTTTCCCTTAACACACCTTATTTGGTAACTGGGTAAAAAAGTACCATTTTAATACTTGTGTTTATATTTATAAGCTTGAACAACTGGAAAAGCATTTCTAAAACTTTAGAACAGCTTTGATCTTCTATTTTAAGTTTGGATTTTACTTATGTATGTTTTTGTACCAAGAATAAATTACAGAAAACAGTAAAAAACCCACGGGCATTTCTGACTTTTTACACAGACACATTAACATTACTTTCTTAATTTACTTGTTTTTGATTCTCTGATTCATAAATTTGTCCTTTTGAGGGGGGTCACCTTACAATTTATGCAGCTCTGAAAGGAAATGGCACCTTACCATCCCAACGTGTCGGTCGACATTGAAGAGACGTTTATTGGACCCCTCTTCGTAAAGCTTGGACAGGACTAATTTTTCTACTCCAAAGACAACACCATCTTTGCATCTTATCCCAATTGCTGTACTGAAAGACAAGAAAAATGTCAGTTTCTCAGGCACAGTGTAAAATATGTAACACAGAATTACCAACACAGAAGAAACAGTGACATCATTTCCCCTAAAGTAGGTTTGTCACAACTCCAGCACTGAAGACAGCAAGGGGATGGAACTAAATGGTCCTTAAGGTCCCTTCCAACCCCAAAACCATCCTGGGACTCTGTGATTCTAATCCTTATCTGGAGCCTGTGGCTATGAGCAGACCCCTGGGTGACCTGCTCTGTGCCTTGCCAATCCATCCCACTGCCCCTAAAGCACAGCTGGGATTTTCACTTCCCACCATTCCTTCACACACACTCCAGGGAAGAGAGACACTCCCAGAGCAGCTGGTGCAGCTTCGGCAGCACTTGGATGTCCTCCATGCCTTGAGGAATCCCCAGGAAGCTGGTACATTTACAAGGAAGGCCCTGAGTGTGTCAGTCTTTCAGCACCTCAATCCACATCCCTGAAATGGGCTTTTAGATCAGAACTCATTTTACCACCACAATTTTACCCGCAATTCCCTCGTGTTTCTCTAGTCCAACAACACTGCTTTCGAAGAGGCCAACAGAGCAGATATTTGATGCAGCTATTTGTATCTTACCTGCTATTCTCCACAGCTTTCATAGCATATTCCACTTGAAACACTCGGCCATCTGGAGAAAATGTGGAAGCTGACAGGTCATACTGAAGAAGAAGACAAAATACTCAGGAAGAAAAACCCACATAATATCACAGCATTTTCAGATCAGGCCTATTTATTTAAAAAATTCAAGACTATCACTGTCAGAGATGGTATAAAGTCCCCAAAGCAGGCTGTCCCCTTACATAAGATGCAGGAACAGAAGAAAACAGAGACTAAAAGCCAGGAGAGGCCATTTCATCAGTGCTGGATGTACCCACACTGCAAATCCTGTCAATCCAGACACTGCATGGCTGTGAAATCACTGAGCATTACCCAACACTCAAAACCTATGGGAGCTTTTGTCTGCCTTTACATTTCATAGAACCACAGGACGGTCTGGGTTGGAAGGGACCCTAANCGCTGTGCCCGTCCCGCGGCCGGCGGTGCCGCCCCTCACGCCGCACTCACCCCGGTGCCGATGGAGCTCATGGCGGCGCCGCTCCCAGCCCGTCCCGCGCCCACCGCCCAGCAACACGCGTTCCCATTGGCCGCCGCGCCGCCTGCCCGGGATGACGTNAATATCAAACCTAAATTTCCCCTCTTTCAATTTGTACCCATATTATTCTTTGTCATACCACTACAGCTCCCGACCAAGAGTCCCTCCCCTGCTTCCCTGTAGGCTCCCACTTAACTTAAACTTATGGATCACGGGAATATATTTGAAATGCATAGAAGCATATTATGTAGAGGAGCATAATAAGTGTATTATCCCGGCGCCCGCCCCGCCCNTTGAAGTTTTGGGCCTCCTGAGCGCGGCCCCGGGCCGGGAAACACCGACTTCTGTGGAAAAAGTCCCCGTGCAGATTTAGCCGGGACACTCTAGGAAGCGATGGACAAATACCGTCTCAGAGAGAAAATTACCTTTTTTCAGGTGGTCTGGATGCAGGAATGAAATGTGCGTGGTGAAGTGGGAGCCGTGAGGAGCTGGGGGGTGGCCACTGAGCAGCGGACCGCAGGAAATTTTATTTTTTTATAAACGATCTGGATGCATGAAACACATGGACGTTAATGCAGCAAGAGCTCTGGGCTCCCTCGCAGGTAGTAGAGGAATCACAGAGACACCTGGATAAACTGGAGAGCTGGGCAAGCACCTGCCCTAGGAAATGTACCAAAAGCCAGTGTGGGATTCTCCACCTCGGATAACCACCCTGGTTAAACCCACAAATTATGGGAGAAGAGGCTGGAGAGCAACCAGAGCAGCCCCACAGGAAGGGATCTGGGGAGTTAAGAGTAGGAAAATATCTTTGGCTGTGAGGCTGCTGAGGCCCTGGCACGGGGTGCCCACAGAAGCTGTGGCTGCCCCTGGATCCCTGGAAGTGTCCCAGGCCAGGCTGGACTTGGAGCAACCTGGGATAGTTGAAGGTGTCCCTGCCCATGGCAAGGGCAAGGACCAGGTATTCTTTAAGGTCCCTTCCAACCCAAACCATTCCAGGATTCTATGGTTGGGTTTGATCCAGCAGTGGAACAAGGCTCTCCACGAAGTGCTCACAGCCTGTCAGAGTTCAAGGAGCATCTGGATGATGCTCTCAGCCACATGGTTTAGTTTATGTAGGTCCTGCAAGGAGCAGGGAATTGAACTTCAGGAGCCTTAGGGGTCCCTTCTGACTTGAGCCAATCTCTGATTCCATGAAAAGGGAGATGAGGGAATGAGATAAAGCCACTTTCCCCGCAGACCAGCTCCTGCTGATGCAGCACGGACACAGGCAGACCTCGAGGGGCTCATGCATATTCCAAACTCCTCCTCCAGTCAGCAGGACTCACTCATCTGGAGCTGTCTGCAACTGGCCAACACCAACCTGCTGGAATGGCACCCAGTCCAGAATCAGGAACCTCAAAGGAAAATCCTCCAGTTACTGCAGGGGTTTGTGTCTGTCACTCTTCCCTGATGAACCAGGTGGGCTCACTGTGAATTTGTCTGCTGGGAGGATCCACGGATCCCTGCTGTGCCGGGGAGGGAAGAACTACAACAATCAGCCTGGAAAACCCAACCCTTTCTACACCATTACACACTTAGGGTGTGATCTCCGAGGGCTTTCCAGGGCAAGCCATGAAGAGTCCTTCTCACCCCTGCAATGAAGTAATAATCCTGTTTCTGCCTTAACAGGTCCTGGGACTCTGCACTTCAACCCAGCAGTAACATGGGAGTCAGGAATTCTGTCCCTGCCATGTGAAACCGCAGCTGCTGAAGCTGTTCAGTGATGCAGAAACCCCACAGGAGGAGATGTGAGTGGGCAGAACGAAGATGAGGTGGCAGAACACGCCAGGAGAGGTCCCAGGGTGCGTGCGCACCACAGCACGGAAATGCCCCCAAAAGGGAAGGGCTAAGAATATCCTGAATTTCCTCAGCTGCAGTCTGCTGCAGTTCAGGAAAATGACATCATTGCACCACCACCACCACAGGCTCTGTAGGAGTTTCATCTCCTGAATCCTTCCCACTGAAAAGGACACCAGCAATCCCTCCCAGCTCCACGGGACTCGTGCTGATGGCAAATTCCTCTCTCAGGAGAAAACCTTGGTAGGCTCCGGCTCAGTTCTTACTGAGGTAAAATATAACCTGCACCCCAAATTACCCAAAGTGTGACTGAAAATGAGCAGCACAGCTTGGGCTGTGTGTTCTGTACACCTAAGGCTGGCTCTCTGCACCTGGCAATGACACTGTGTCCGTTTATCCAGCCTGGAATGGCACCAGGAGATGGGTCCCAAAAACACCAACCTCACCCCAGGACTGTAACGCCATCTGTTAAGGCAAAGCACGTAGGAAACACAATGACAAAACCATGCAGGAGTTGCTGAAGTGCTGTAGCACATTCCCTGTGCTCAGGTTCACCACAAGAGGATTTCTTTAAATATCTGTTTGACTTGCAGAGTCGTGCTTCAGGCACACAGCAGGTGGGCAGCAGGCAGCACAGGGAAATCTGTCACAAAAAGCACATTTGTGCCAATAAAAGACTTCACCACCCCAAAAAATGTTATATTTATCTTCCCAAATTTGAGACAAAAATTGCTCCTCGGGGTAGGATTTAAACCTCAGTAACCAGCAGATACCAGCAGTCATCATGTAGCCACTGAATCAAGTTTGACCTCACACCTATTTATAATGAATGTATAATAATTTATGATCTTACATTGCTGACATCTTTCTTGGAGGAGACAGATCAGGAGAGGTTTTAGCTCAGCACTATGAGAGAATTACAGGCAGAAGAGTTCTCTGCTAGAACTCTTAAAACAGGGGAAATAATGTTCCACTACCTTTGCTAAACAGCCCCAAACCATTTCCTCGCATGTGCATCAAGAGTGGAATATTTTAAAACAGAATTTGACACAAAAAAAATCCCATAGATGTTTCCCTGTAGACTGCTGCTCACTCTTCTCAGCACGTTTAAAATGAAAGTATCTTAAACCAAATTCTCTCAGCAATGCCATTTACTATACAGATAAATAATAAACAACTCAGTAGGGAACAGCTCGTGAGGGGACAGAATTTCTCCAAAACAAGACAGAAGAGCAGAGGAGTTGCCAGAGTTAAGTCTGTAAACTATAACTGGACAGGGTTTTAAATAGTGTTAGTGCCTACTCCCTGACAACACCCACACTGCTCATATTTAATGGTGTTACACACAAATTAACCAACAAAAAACAAACCCCAATGCACACGGATGTAGCTGAAACGGGGCAGAATCCTTGTGAGGCATTTAGGTGCTTATTTCTCTGTGGAAAAAGCCCTTTTCATCAGTGGTGGGGGTGCTTTTCCAACATCAAACATCATTTCCAGAGGGGGGTTGTTGAGGCAGCACCAGTCAGGAATGCGGCCTGTCTGGCTGTAATACTCCTTGGACACAGAGCGGCTCCCAAGGATGTCCTGGAGTGCTCCAAAAATGGCTCCTACATTATTGGCAAGGAAAAAAAATTGCATTAATTCAATGTAGAATTTCTCTTTCTACTTCTTCCCATAAAAAATCTCAACTGGGAGTTTTTAGCTCTGCCCCAAAATTTAAAGGGATGAATGGATATCGCTGCTTTCCTTTTCAGTAACCCATTTAAGTCCCAAACTGCTTCCATTTATGTCCCTGAAAGTAACTGGAAACAAGGAATCATCTGCTCTCTGCTATCAGCAAACCTGGCCTGGTTGACCCACTTCTTACAACAAAGTTTCCTAGAAGTTTTTATTTCAAACTCTTCCACCAAACCCCCTTGTGTCCAGGGCAATTTTTCCCCCCAAAAAAGGTGCCCCACAAATTCACACCAGCTGTGAGAAGATTCAGCCCACAGCAGCTGTCCAGGAAAGACAAGCACCACAAAATTTGGTTTGCTAATCCTAAAAATAAAAGGTTTTATTTACTACAAATCCCACCTGGAAGGTTTTTTTTTCCCCACCTCTTCTTCCCAGCTGTTCCCATTCTTACCTCCCAGCCAGGCCACGCAGTTGGGTTTGGCAGGGGGAGTGTGAATCCTGAAGGTTTTAGTGGCCAGTGCCTCCTTGTATTTGGGTTTCTCCACCAGGTGTCTGATCTCAGCCATGAGCCTGTGCAGGAACCCCGGGAGCATCGCGGTGCCCCCGATCACCACCAGGTTCTCTGCCAGCTGCTTCCTGGTGTCTATCGGGCACTAATGCAAACAGGGACACAGAAAAAAAACCCAAATAAGCCAAGCTGCCTGAGCTTGAAGCCATTCAGAGGTCTCTTAGAAATTCAGTCCATTTCTACACCTTCCAATTGCTGTTTTCTCATATTTAGCTGGAAAATAACCAACATAATGAGGGAAATGCACAGGAAATGCCTGGAGGTGCAGAGGTGAAGGCTCCAGGCACAGAACTTCTTAAACAATTTGTTTTCATCAAGAATTCTAATTGAAATGTTTGTCATATCACCCAAGCCCATGACTCTCCAATAAATTGCATCTCAGCAAACTTATTTAAATGGCATCAATAGCTACAGGGAGCCAACTTTAATTAACGTGAATACACCACCACATAATGAAAATTTCCATTTATAGTGGTTTTCTAATGCATTTTTATCCTAAATATAATAAAAAGAGAAGCATTTGTATATGCCAAGAAATATTTCTGCAATGAATTTAATATACTGCCTGTAACAAAGATGTCCAAATTAATTTTATTCTAGCACAGGTAAACCAGCAGCCTGCAGGACTCAAAGTCTTGAGTCATTTATAACTGCAGGTTCTCCAAGGCTGGAGGCATCCCCTAAACTGTTTCCAACACAAAGATACCTGAACGAGTGAATCCAAGATCAAAGTGGCAACAGATGTCTCTTCATTATCCTGTTCAAACAGGATTTCCACCACGGAGTCTCTGTGGAACAGGCAGGAAGTGAGTGTTAATGAGCAGCAAAACCACACTCTGAGCTGAGCTGGAGATAACTGCAGCCTTCCTGCTGCCAACACCTTGTCACTCCTGTCACACAGCCCATGCACCCAGCAGTGCCAGCAGGGAGGGGACAATCATGGAATCCTTGGAAAAGACCTTTAAAATCATCACATTCAGCCCTCAACCCAGCACCACCCCCTTGTTCACCACTAAACCACGTCCCCAAGTGCCACATCCACACATGTTTTGAACACTTCCAGGGATGGTGACTCCACCACCTTCCTGGACAGCCTGTTCCAGTGCTTGACAATCCTTTCAGTTAAGAATTTTTCCCTAATACCCAAACTAAACCACTCCTGGCACAACTTGAGGCTCTTTCCTCTTGTCCTGCCCCTTGTTCCCTGGGAGCAGAGCCTGACCTCCACCTGGCTGCACCCTCCTGTCAGGCAGTTGCAGAGTGAGAAGATCCCCCCATGAGCCTCCTTTTCTCCAGGTTAAAATGCCCTGTTCACATCACTAAACCTGTCTCATTACCAGGCATTGACACTCACTTCTCTTCCCCCATCCCTCCAATCTCTGCTCTCATCTTCCTCTTGGGGCTCTGGAGAAGCCACCCCCTCCCATGATGGGCTTGCACTGTGCCCAGCACACAGCTTCCATTTTAGAGGCATTAAAATATATGCAAGTGTTTCATTACAATCCAATTTTATGAAAATTTATGTTCTTTTAGGAGTTGAAATACATCCTTGTAATGATAAATACTGTGCCATGACATTTCTCACCTGATGGGGCCAACTACATGGAGAATCTTTTCTCCATCCAAAGGATAGTCCACGTCTGGAGGCGGTGAGGGACGCTGGAAATAAAACCAGACTTGTATTATTATTTTAGAGCCCAAAAAGGCTGCAGTCACCTCAAAGGAAGAGCAGGAGGAGCTTCATCCTCCACCCACCTCAGCACTGCCATCAATGTTGAACTTGGCTGCCTGGATTTTCAGTCCCCGTTGGAGATCACTCACAAAGCAAGTGCGGACTGTGCAGAGGGGAAGAGAAGGGCACAAGTGAAGCTTTGCTGGATCCTTTCATCACCAGTAAAAACAGTCATTTCTCTTAATTTAGAGAAGAACAGACACTTCAGGCCCTTGCTGGTCCAAGACATTACCAAATAAATGCAAAGAGAAGCAATCTCTACACTCCAGCAGAGTTCAGGTACTGTCTAGACCATGAGTTAAATAAAGCTGACACTAAAATTAGGTTGGAAATCCTGCCTGTCCTTTCCCAGACAAACCACACAACATTTTAAGCCAGAGGGATGTTCCTGATGGTGCCTCAAGGTGCCAGAGGTTGTCTCCTGCCTTCACTGCAGGTCTTGCACCACGGCTTCAAATGAGGCATTGCTCATTTTCTAAACAAGCTCTGACTGTGCAGTATTTTCCTTAGTGCAACTCTTCAACACCCTAAGAACTCCACAGGGCTCTTCTGCTTCCAGACAACACTGACAGAGCACAACCTTGTTTGTATCCCAGCTGCTACTGTAATTACACACTTATTTATTTGCATTTGGCACAGGTGAGCATCTTCCCCACAAACTGCTGTCACAAAGAAACAACCCTTCAAAGTACAGACAACAGTAATTTCATCCCTAGCTTGTTATCTCTGGTTCCAAAAGACTGCATAAAAAATACACCTGGTCAGAAAATGTGTGCAAGCCTAGGAATTAGAAAAGCAACTTCCATTTGACAAAGCACCAGCTGCATTTATTTCACATTTGACTGAGGGATTCCCTCCTAATTTGACCCAAGGGATACATACTAGTTACTGTTTTCTAGGAAAACACGTTTTTCTACCAGTTGCACATGAAACAATCACACAAGAATTCATCCAAGTTCTGCCCAAAGAAAGACTCTATTTTTTCTGGTGTAAATGTAGCTCTTGTCTCCTCTTGCCTGCCTGATTAACACACCAAAATGTTTTATACACACATTTTTTAAAATTGACTTTAAAGCAAACAGAGCCTTTCTAGTTAATCTATAAACAAAAGTACACAACAGAACAATCCTTGCTGTGCCCACCTACCAAATGTATCTACAAGTTACCACTCAACTACACAGAGGTTAAAGTGAAAGACGAATTCAACACCTGGTTTTGGTTTTGCTTTCAAAGACAAAGAACAACACAAGTTCATCCAAGAGGTAAGAAATAAGGCAAACAGAGAAGAAAAATAAATTCCTAAGTGTAAAATATTGCACACTTGTTATTATCACACTCTACTGCACAGTTTAATACACTAGAGTTTTACAAAGCAAACAAATTTACCTTTTATATCCTCTACTATGTCTTCTGGGACTGAGCCTGAAATAAAAAAATAACTTAGTTTCATTCTTAAATTCTCTTCCTACTTACAAAAACTTTTAAGTTTAAATTACATTTAATATATTAAACATTCACTCTGACAGCAGCTTTTAAAGATTTCCAAAGCAGAAAAGATATTAAGAACAGAAATAAAAAGTTTGTCTTTGCTCAAAACAGACTGAAAAATTACTACAGAGCTTTTATCTCAGCCTTTATTCAAAACTGCTGTAAGAAGAGGCTTATCATAAAAATAATATACCTATTAAAGGCCAAGAAAGAATTCATGCAGGTAGGCACATGAGATGCAGTGAATCCTAAACCCATTTTATCCACTGCCAGGATTAACACCCTTTCCCCAGTGCAGATCCCAGCACAGGTGCCCATCCCACAGACCTTACCCATCACAGAGGGAAGGCTCTGTCCTTTGGCCAGTCCTGTATCCACTGTGCACTGCTCCAACAGCTGATACTCCAGCTCCCTAAAACAGTGCACAGGAGGGTGGGTAAAGACAGCCATGAGCTCAGCCTGGGTCTCTGTACTGTACTCCAGGGACAGGATTAATTCCTTTCAGTTACATCCTTCTAAATACAAACTTAAGAAGATCTGATTTCCACAGTTTTTACCACATTAGCAACAGC
Organism: Ifrita kowaldi; assembly: GCA_013398055.1. Lineage (NCBI taxonomy): Eukaryota > Metazoa > Chordata > Aves > Passeriformes > Cinclosomatidae > Ifrita > Ifrita kowaldi. The sequence goes on from VZRS01009808.1 coordinate 367,231, forward strand.
CAAACAGTGGTAAATCTAAAAATTGGAGGCTATTACAGCAAGCTAGGATTTAAAACATTTTGCTCATGGTCAAAGAGGGACTTTCACAAATAAATAATTTGTAACCTGGAATGGGTAACTATGAACTTACTTGTGGATGGCCTTTCCTCCCAGGGGAAGGGAACCCCAGCAGCTCAGGATTGGAATTCCCTCATAGATCTACAGGAAGATCAGGAAATTCTCCTCTTTTTCATTATGAGTTTTTTCAGTCTGCTGGAACTAAATGCTTTTTCCCTTCCACAATCCCTTGCATCAGCCACCTTCTAACTGCTTTTCTCCACAGTTAATTTCTAGTCAATAAAAGTCTCATGTTGCACGACAGCCCCATTGCTGAAAATGAAAGGATACAGGCAGCACCAAGCTTTCTGCATATCCACAGTCCAGCACCATGGCAGAGTTGATCCCAAGTGTCAGGAGAGACATCAGGTGACTTGGAGCAAACAAAACAGAAGGTACCTACAGGAAAACCAAAAGGAAAGTTGACAGAAGCAGGGGGGAAAGAAACAAAAAAGAAACAAAGCACTGATGCCTTCCCTGAATGACATTTTAAAAGCAAAACCCAAACAAGTGTATCTGGAGTTATTCCAGTACTAATCTACTGAACAAAATACAACAGAATTTCAAATTCTGTGTTCACTTTCCTTGTGGTGCACACCAGGTACTTCAGTAATGATGAATGCTGGAATGGGCTTTTAAGAAAAGCAAGGCTATAAAACTCAGGTCAAGTTTCTTAATGTTATTGAAAACGAAATGAAAATGAAAGAAGTTGAAGTACAGCTACTTGAAAAGTTGTAAAAACTTGAAGATGTGGATAAAAGTGCTAGAAAATCCATAACAGTTGCACCTTATGACAAACACTGCTACACCCAAACGCACAGAAGAGACTGTTTGAAACACTCTCACCAAAACAATGTGGAAACTCAAGTTAAAATTGTATGAGAATTACTTCCTTCTCCCAGGATTCCATAAATCAAGTTTCCTAGAAACTTTTCCTAGTTCCTTTAAGAGAATACATTGAAGAATAAATTAAGTAATTTCAATAAATCCTGCATTTACAGGAAATGTACTGATCCTTAACCCAGAGCCAGAAGGTAAAATACTGACCCTGTATAAATACACCACTTTTATTCTCTGCAGCAAATAAAAATCCAGAGAGAATTAACCTTACATCAGTATTAACTGGCTTCTTAACAAGTTACAAAGTCTCTCCATCAAAATATGACTCAGAAGTCATGAGCCATTTTCAACAAACCATGTTGTATGGGATGTGCTTTAACTGAGACATTCTATTGCTGTAAAGGGATTACAAAAAACCCTCAAAAAACCCACTCAAATCTTTCAGCAATTTGAAGTTATCAGAAAATTCTATCAATAGTAAGAAAGAATTCTGCAGAAGCTTGAGATTAGTTGGTAAACTGTGCTGTGGAAGGACAGCGAAGAAGTACTGCAGACAAACTGGTTTCACTACTTTTTATAGAAAAACCTTAACCTTCGTTGTGTCTGAATTGAAAGAGCATGGAGTCACCTCCCAAAACATTTTCTGTTACAACTGAGCAAGAATTAGGTACAGACTTTTCACAGAATCCTTGACTGGTTGGGTTGGATAGAACCTTAAGGACCATCCAGTTCCACCCCCTGCCACAGGCAGGGACACCTTCCACTGTCCCAGGTTGCTCCAAACCCTGTCCAACCTGGCCTGGAACACTGCCAGGGATGGGGCAGCCACAGGTTGTTTTTTTTTTCCTCAAAACTTTTCTTCAAAAAGACTGATTAAGCAGAGAAGATACTTGATTTCAGGTAAGTTCTTCTCTAAATGAGCACAGACGTGTGCTAGGCAGAGATATTGACTGTGGCAGAAACCAGGAGACCTGCTGACAGAGCAGTACCAAGTGTTTAAATATAAATCCTGGCTCCAGGCAGTGCTCAATGGGGATTATTGGATCTGTCTGGGACAGTGCAGTGGGAGCTGTATTATCTACAAGCCAGGGAAACCTTGCAGAGTCTTGTTAATTGCTGCTGCTTTGTGGCCTAATGAAGAGTCAGAATGGAACAAAAATGGTCTTTAAGCCAACCTCCACCCCCTACTTCCTCACACCATCATCACATTTTTCTTCTTCTTTATGCCTCTCTCACTCCTATCACTATTTTCGTTTTTTTGTCCACATCTGGTACTGACTGTAAGCACAATTCCTCCCGGCAAGTGCTGTGCTGAGCATGTGGAGCAAAGTTACACATTTCTGTCAAACACTTACCTCAAAATGCTTGAAAAGGACCCTGGTGAGTGTGTCCCTGAAGTGTGAAGGGCACAGGACCGACTCTATGATCACAACACGCCGGTCCCTGGGATTCACCAGCAGATGCCTAAAAAAACACAAGATGCATAAAACAAAACTGGGAAGTTCTAGCACATATTACAGGACCTACCTCACAGTCATATTCCATTTTCCTCAAAAATCCTAAAAGTTTGCATTTAGGTAGCATTATCTACAGCAGACCCCAAAGTCTTTTCCACAAATCTAAAAACCCCAATGCTTTCCTAAAAGAAAGTCAGGAAACTGAGGCAGGGAAAACAAGTTACAGCTTTCAGCCAGAGCCTGTAGCTCTCAAAATCTGCTATACATGTCTAAATCAACAAGAAACGCAAAAATAAGTCATCAATGGCTTGTCCTGTGTCATCCAGTGTCACAAAAGGCAAAGACTGATGACACAGATGCTCTGATTTCAGTGGAAGACGATGGAATTGTCCTGATGTCAATTGCAAAGTGATGGTCAGGACAGGAGAAGAAAACAACCCAACCCACAGATGTGAGGCACAGAAATTAAATCCTGGTTTCCCTCTGATGGCTTTCACTGTGTAAAAATATGGATTTGAAGCAAAGAGAAAATACTAAGTCCAATTTCATTATCCACTAAGGGTACTAAAAACACAATAAAGAGATGTGTTGCTGAGGTAAAAATATTCCACAGGCAAGGATTCCTCCTTCCAAACCACTGTGGAGAGAGTTCTGCACTGATAGGAGCTTCAGCCCTACCAAACTCAATGCAACTCCTTAGGTAATGCCTTCCCCTTATCAGGCCTTTTATAAATGCCTCAGCTGAAAGGGAATTTTTCAAACACTTTCTGCTTCTACAGAGCAACTGATGCTGCAGGACAGGAACTCTTTGTAAGATAACCTGAATCTCAGCACCACTGAATTCCTCCTGCACCAACACAGCCAGGCAGCCCCTTGCAAAGTCTTATCTCTGCTTTCTTATCTAACTAGACCGTGTCCCTTCCCCTGCTCACACCCCTGGATGTGCTCAGGGAGGAGCTGCAGAAGGCCTGGGTAACTGCCAGGGGTCTCTTACCTGAAATACAGCATGTGGATAAATTCCTTCAGATAGGAATACAGCTCTTCTGTGTTGATGTTGTACTGCACCACCCTGACAGGCTGGGAAGGGAAAATATCCAGAGTCAGCTCAAATGCTGGGCAGTGATTATGAATATATATATATATACACACATATATATTCACACATGATATATAAAGAAATACGTAAGATATATACATAATATATATTTAATCTGACATTTCATATAAACGCTCACTCTTGCCTGATTTGCTCTTGTCCTTAAAACATCTCAAACTCACCCTATAACTAAATTCCAGATTAATTAATGCTAATTTTTCATACAGGCAACTTAGCATTTGTTTTCCAAATCTTGCCACTCTCTACTAAAAGAAAGAAAAGAAGCATAACAAGGCAAAGCAATTTCTCAATAAATGCCCCAAAACACAAGTTCCATGGGGACTGAGCAGCAATTAACACCAGCACTGGCATCACATTTACCTCTATCTAATCACAATCATTTAATAGCAGCAGTTAAAATAATGAAAAATATAACATTTCAGAATATTTTATTCAGAAAACGAAAAATAGCTTGTGATGGACAGAAAGAGCATCTGCAAATTCTTTCTATGCCATAACACACCAAACACCATGAAGTTCCATAAAAGTTCACCTTTGAGACATCAGGTTTCTTGATTTCACTGGGGATGATGCATCTTGGTCCTGTTTCTCCTGCAAACCCACACCTAAAAGAAAATGTTGAAAACCTGATTATTTGAAGTCCCCATTTGACACCCTGGGCCCAGGAACCACCACAGAGTAATGTATTAGGGATGCTCTGTGACTGCAAAGAGGAGTTTTGCACACAGCTTCTCTATCCAGCCACTTAGAGATAAACCCAAAGATGAACCAAAAGATAAAGATTATGTTATCTTCTTTTATTGACTCCCTCAACAACAGGATAAAAACAGCAGCAACCCCAAACCAAACTTTTTAGAAACCCACCTGGTCTTCCAAAAACACACGAGAACCATGGACTGAAGAAAGCAATTAAGCCAAAATAAATTCAAGGTTTATTTTAATAGTCTCAGTGCCTGACATTTGTTTCACCCCTGTCACCGCCAGTAACTACAAATCTCAGAAGAAAATAACAGCAGAAAACCATAAAGCTGCTGGACTTGGAGCAATTTAATGCAAAAAGTCAATTAATATTTCACTTTGGTATTTGGCAACTGTTAACATGTTGGATATCAGAAAAAAAAATCTTAAAATAGCCATAATTCAGAACTTAATTTTCTTCTTTTGTCTCAAACAAATACTTGTGTGGTCCCAGTGCATACAAGCAGTTTTCCTTGAACTTTCAGCTAATTTCAGCCTCATTTGGAAAAGGACAGACAGCTCTCATATAATTCAACTGCTGTTTCTTCTACAACAGAGAAGGCTGGAAACAGACCCTAAAAACACAGTATTCAGGGGAAAAGCTTGTCCATGAGAGCATTTTATTGGATAAATAATGCCCAGGCAATAAAAGCTCACAAGCACCCCAACCTTGGGAAAAGCTTTCAATTGGCCACATGACTGTGAATCCACACAAAGCCACTCATGGAACCGGTTGTCCCCATCCACGGAGGCTCTGTTAAATCCTCCCATTCCCAGGTAACAAAGCTTTTGGCTCACGAGATGAAATACTAAATAAATAGTGAGCATTCCTGTATCAGCACTCGACCTAAACCTTGTTTTAATCTAAAGCACAAGACTAAAAACCAAGGCTGTTTATTACCAGCTCTGTGCCACACAGATGAACAGAGAAAAGCCCACAAAATCATTCTTGGAATCACAGAATGGTTNCAACTCTCAACCTAAACTGCCCATGGAACAACTTGAGGCCGTTTCCTCTTGTCCTGTCCCTGTTCTCTGGGAGCAGCGCCTGACCCCCACCCCGCTGCCCCCNGACCTTAAAGACCATCTCATTCCACACCTTCCATTATCCCAGGCTGCTCCAAGCCCTGTCCAGCTTGGCCTGGAACTCTTCCAGGGATGGGGCAGCCACAGCTTCTCTGGGCACCCTGTGCCAGGGCCTCACCACCCTCACAGGGAAGAATTTCTTCCCAATATCCCATCTCTCCCTGCCCTCCGGCAGTGTGAAGCCATTCTCCCTTGTCTTGTCACTCCAGGTCCTTGTCCAAAGTCCCTCTCCAGCTCTCTGGGAGCCCCTTTAGGCATCGGAAGGGGCTCCAACGCCTCCCCGGACCCTTCCCTTCTCCAGACTGGACAGCACCATATTCCAACAGCAGGGCGGAGCACTCACTTGGTAAAGGCCTGTCCCAGGTCGATGACCACGGCGGTTTTCTCCCCGCNGCACCACGGCTGATACAGAAACAGCCACATTTACTGCAAAAAGCCATTTCTGTGAGGTTAGGTGCACAGGTACCCTCAGAGCACAGCTTCCTCCCTCCTGAACAGAAATAAAACATTTCAGGGACTGAAAAAGCCACATCACTTCGCTGCTCCAGGAGCGTGGTGGTTGGGAGAGAAGATGGGAGCTCACAATACAATGAGGATAGAAATTATAAACCCCATGGTGGCACCAACCTGTGCAGGGCCAGGGGTTGGATACAGTGATCCTCGTGGATCCCTTTCAGTTCAGGACCTTCTAGGAATCCATGCTTTCAAGGCTGGGTCGCCTGAGATGTGTGATCAGAGAGGCAGAAAATCAGCTGTGCTTAGTAGTAAGAGTCTAATCAATAAAAGGTGTTCTGATGAATATTGTTTGTGGTATATGAATATTGTATGTGTCTCCCTGTGACTGGATCCCCTGGCCGGGAAAATGGAGTTTCTAACAGATTTTGGTAGGTGTAATGAATATTTGGGATTGCTTGAGGAAGAGATTCCTAAGGTAGCACTTGCCCCGCTCCCAACAACCATCTTCTTTCCCCTGCCAATCTTCCCCTTCCCCACAATAACCACTCCTGTAAAACCAGCTGCTCTTCAGGCAGTTGTGATGTCCAGGAGTGCAACTGTGGCCCTGCTCACACCCCCAAAAGTCGTGTCTTGGGTATTTATTTCAGCAAAATGCACGAGACCTGTTTCTTCTCCAGGGAAGCAAAATAAGCATTGAAAAAGCAATTAACTGGGGAGTTGGGTCTAGACATTTGCTCATTGCCAGACAGGCCAGGCTGAGAGCCGGAGGGTTTATGCAGGGGAGGAAGAGGGTGCTAATGAAGGCAGAGGATTTCAGGGAAGGCTGTGGCGACACCGCTGTGCTCTGTTGTCACTGAACCCAATCCCCCCGACCTGTGGCTCCTGCAGCAGCTTGTGGATGCTGTGCTTTTCGCTGTGCTTTCCACTCCGCAGCAGTGCTGTTTGTCCCACGGCCACACTTCCTATGTGCAGTCCCCGAAGGTGGAGGGGTGTGGGAGTCGGATGATGAGTGGGAGCGATGTGAGATGCCGAAAGCTGTCGCTGCCACCATCTGCTGTGTCGCCTGGGCCAGCCCCCGCTCTAGCCCATGGGCTAGCAGCTCTGCACAAATGCTTTCTCTGCTGCTCCTGTCACAGCCTTGTCACGTTCCCCCCTTCTGGTCACCCTAAAGTCACCAAGGCGACAAAGCAGGGTCAAGAGGTGGTGCTGAGAAGAGAAGGTCCAGGTGTGTGTGGAGCAGGAGTGCAGACTGGGGGAGCTGAAGCAGATGGGGCATCCTGGAAGGGCTCTTGGAGGACACATGAGGAATCCAGGCAGTGCAGAGGGAATCCAGGAAGGGTGTGAAGAAGGGGAACTCTGCAGTGACAAACTCGGGGGAGACTCCTCTCCAAGCCCTTTACATCCCTCATAAAGCCCTGCTATCTCTCCTTCAGCCCAGGCACTCTTCAAACAACCCACCACCAGCTTCCCATCCTCTCCTAGGAGAGGAAAACTGAGGAGCAAGGACAAGGTTGTAGTGGTGATGTGAGATACAGAACCAGTGATGGGACCAGCACACACCCGGTGAATTCTGGAGGAGGAGGGTTCAGGCAGCAGTGGAGGATACTGACACATGAAAAAATAAACAAACAAAACCCTGCAGCAATTAAACATTTTGACACCAAGTTCAACTTGCCTTATGATTTTGTGTGGTTTTATGTTTTTAATGGCTTTTAAAGTTATTTTTTATGGTTAGTATTTTATGGCCTTCCAGAACATGGAAATGCAGCTGAACTTTAAAGGATATGTAAACAACGAGGCATGAAAATATGTTCAAATGTCATTTCCACAACAGAACCTTAACTCTGCTGTGTTTGAGCAATTCCCCAGTGCACCAAGAATATGCACTCGGTGGTAGTTACACCTGACTGAGACAGGAATTATATTCAAGAAACTTTTCTGTATTTGGTTTTTCTGTCAGGGAAACAATCCCAGAATTTCCCAAGTGCTGCTGGAGAGATTCTGATTAGACACAAGGTAAATTTTTCACAGTGAGAACAATCAAACATTGGAATAATCTCTCCAGGAAAGTGGTGGATCCCTCAATGTTTCTTGTTTCAACTGTGATTTTGCCAAGAAAAGTTGGGTCAGATGATTCTTGAGATCCTTTACAACCTGGTATTCCATGATTCTGTGATAAGTTACTTCTTGGAGTGCTGTCTGCCCTGGCTGTTCAAGGACAGCCCAGGGAAGTTGTGCAGTCACTGTGCCTAGTGAGAATATGCTCTCACTGGAGGGTGAATATTCATTCTCTCAAATTCTGTAAAATCCTCCTGAGTACCTCCGTGATAGGGGTCTTATACATAATATACTATACTTAATGTTGTTGCTCTTGAAATACTTTAGATCTAAAAATCGGAGTAATTTAGATAGTATATGACTAAAGTCAAAGCATGATGTTTGCATGATCTGTTTTCATCCCCAGATCTCACCCATTTATGATCTCTTACCATGCTGTAATTACATATTTACAGCACTGTGCTTATGTTTTTAATATAATGTTTTATGTAAAATGACTGCTTTAATACGTCTTGCAAAAATCAGGGGCCTTACTTGAAATCCACAGCCCATGGCTTCCTCCTGAATGTATTATCCCTGGGTTAGGAGCGATCAGAGTTTCCTGCTAATCACATCACCGTCTTTATAGTCCATTGGAAATCTCCTCTTAAATTACGTTAATCAATCACAGTTAACACGAGTTCTGAAATGCAAGCTGCAGCTTAGAAGTGGCTTAATTTAATGGATGGTCTTTTCAGAGTTATTGATAATAAGAGCCAGAGAGTTAGAGATGTGCCAGGGTTTCATAACAAAATCCATCCACGCCGGGCTGGTTTAATCAAGGAAGCTGCTTGCATAATGTGAAGAGCATTCGCTCTCCCCCGAATATGTGACTGTTGAAGAAACAGATGGTGATGCTAACCCGAAAGAATCAGGCTATAAATACATTCAGGATAACAATATAAATGGAGATAATTATTCACAGTCTAAGGAGATGGTGGGACAATTAAGCCAGCTCGTAAGCAGAATGTCCAGCGCAGTGAAAAGCAGGATTTCCATAACACAATAAGAAATTATTCCCTGAGTGCAGCCAGTTCATGCAACTCTTGAGAGCGGTGCTACCTCTGACAGGCAAGGAAGAGGTCACATAAGGACATAAAAATACAAGATATTAACAGCAGCCCATTGAAATCAGTGGAAACTCTTATATCATAGAATCATAGACTGGTTTGGGTTGGAAGGGAGCTTAAAACTCATTTAGTTCCACTCCCTGCCATGGGCAGGGACACCTTCCACTATCCCAGGGTGCTCCAAGCCCATCCAACCTGGCCTGGGACACTTCCAGGGATGGGGCAGCCACAGCTTCTGTGGGCAACCTGTGCCAGGGCCTCACCACCTTCACAGCCAGGAATTTCTTCCTAATAAGTAATCTAAACCTACTCTCTTTCAGTTTGAAGCCATTCCCCCTTGTCCCGTCACTCCATGCCCTTGTAAAAAGTCCCTCTCCAACTTTCTCTCAGCTATGTTAAAGTAGTGGAAGGCCACAATTAGGTCACCCCAAAGCCTTCTCTTTTCTTTTCTGGATGAGCAATCCCAATTCTCCCAGCCTTTCCTCACAGCAGAGCTGCTCCATCCCTCTGATCATCTCGGTGCTCTCCACTGGACTCGCTCCAACAAAATAAAATTTATAGGACAGTTCTTTTCGCCCTAATGCAGTCCTTTTTCTCTCCTCTTTTTCTTTTTCAGGATTCTGTTGGTATTCAAGCCGCTGGCAGAAGAAAGACCCTTTCGGATGTCCTGCAGACACGTCATTGTCACAGCGCAGCGCTGCGCTCTCCTCCGCGCCGCTGCCTCGAGGTGGCAGCTGCAGAACCCGCCCGGAGGGCTAAAAGGGAACGTTTTTCATCAAGAAAATCACTTTTCTGTACTCGCCCCGAAACAGGCAGCTCTCAGCTGAATTAATCCCCGCGGAGCACTCGCAAACGTTGCAAACATAAAGGAATGTGTCCTGCAGCACGAACACTGCGTGGCTACGGCACGGAGCAGCACGCCCAGCTAATACTCTGCTCCCTTGAAAGCCAAAATGCCTGCCTGGACCCCTGCAGAGACTCGGATTTCAGCTGGACCCAGGCATATTTCAACAGCAAAGCATTATTATTTTTAATTGGTCATAAAATAAACAGTCTTTTGTGTCCCTGCATTGGCTGGCTTAGGCTGTGTACTCGCTTCTAAGCCTTCCTAATCTCTGTGTGCAGGCTAATGGAGGCACGTACCCATCCCTTCCTCACAAAATCAGGGAATTGCACACTTAGGGCCAGCTTTAGACCTTCTGGAGATCACAGAGTGCTTCCTCACCTTTTCCCAGCACGTGGATTCAAGAGGATCCACTTATCAGCTCTCTGAAAGGACGGAGAGGAGGAAAACCCACTGCTTGGGGTTCTGCTAACTTCTGGATCTGGGTACTGCTGTAGGATTTTGGCTTAATTGATTTGAATGTTTCCAAAACAAAAATGTGTATTTCTCTGCTCTTAAGCATCCTCAAGGGGAATAATGAAAACACTGGTGGTGTCTGGAGCACTGCTGTTTCACTCTAAAACACAGTGCTCCTCCCATGCAGGAATCTCAATTCCATGTGCTATCCGTGGGAAAGACCCCAAAAGTCCCTGTGGTAGGGGCTTTCAGCCCCTCTGTGCTAGTTTAGAAAGGGCTGTACTGTGAGGGATGGAGTGGCAGTACTGACACTGCACTTCTTTAAAACCTGTGGATTCGGTGGTTTGGTTTAACCTCCAGTTTTGAAAAGCAAAAGAAAGCTGAAGTTTCTGAAGTCCCTCTGGGTATTATGTGAACAATCATATTTCAGATGATGGAGGTTGGACTCGATCTAGGAGATCTGTTCCAACCTAAATGATTCTCTGTTTCTGTGATTCTGTGATTCTGTGATTCTGTGAAGTCGAGGGTTTAATGTCAGAGCAGGGCTTAGGGTCAGCCTGCTTTGGGGTGGTGGGTCCAGTGCTTTTTATCATTGTCAGCCTAACTTTGTAGTGGAGTGTGTAGGATGGGGGGAAAAATATCCAAGGGACTTGACAGATGGTTCATGTTTTAGCTGAGACTCCAATATGCACGTGGATGGCTTCCTCAGCACTTTATCTCTGGGAAAATTGTAATATGTGGTGTACCTTGGCATTAACTGCATCGATTTTGTTGAAGGATGTGAAGAAGAGCGAGGGCTGTACAGTGATTCTGTTATGGATGCGAGCATTGGTCCTCCTGGGCTGTATTCCCAGAGCAACTGCAACGGATTCCAGTGACCTTGGGCCAGTCAGCAGAAGCCTGGTTCTACTCTGAAGAGTGAGTGTGTAAAAATGGCATTTCCTACTCAGCAGATCTGGGCTCTGTGTGCTCTCCAAGTCACATCTGCTGACTTTAGTGACAAAAATAAGTTCTTATGGCTTTCCTGCTCTGTGAGCACTTCAGAAACAGGAGAGCTGGGAAGCAGAAGCTGCATCCTGTGCCTCCTTGTAGGATTGATTACTGTAAATCCCAGCCAGCAGTGGGGCTGCACTGGCACCACTTGGCCTTGCACAGCTTTCCTGTTAGTGCCAGTGGTGAGATACATGGAAGAAAGGAATCCAAGTTGATTCTCCTGATTCAGTTTTAATTGCAGTTGACATTTATTAGGTTTGCAGTTGGAGGAAGAAGAAATCTGCTCATCCTTAACATGATTACATTCAAAATAATTTATTGGTCACAAACTTTTTCAAAGTGGAGTTGTTTTAAACAAACTTCCCTCTCTGTAACAGGGGGAGGTGTTCTCACTCTCCCTGAATTAGACTCATGGCTACTCCATTCCAGTGGCTGCTGTTTAGTGGGAAGAGAGAGCCCCCTTAAAACAGATGCTACCAGCTGGTGTAAAGGTGAGTCCTGTGATGGAGATGTGCACTGATTTGTGTGCTGGATGTCCCCAATATTCAATTTGGGAAACTCATTCAGCAGCAAAATTAACGGTAACTATTTTAAAATTGCCTTTACCTTCTGCGGCATGTCCTGACATACTTAGGATGGCTGATACATCTCCTCACAGGTGCCAGGAGTAGCAGCATAAGGTGCAGCATTCTGCTGTCAGGACAATGATTTTTTAGTTCACTTTATACAGGCAGAATATATCTTCATATAAATTTTTATGTGACCTAGTCTCTTAATTAGGACATGCTATTGGTACTTTTTGGGTTCTGCAATAAGGCTGCGACAGGAATATCACCTTTGAAAGGAATCTGATGTATCATTACTTTGTACAACAGAGCTGGCTGCTATAATAATACACAGATTTTATGAGTGCTCTTACAAAAATTAGGTATCGTTATTTTACAGAAGAAGTGGAGGCTGAGAGCAGTGAAATTCAGTTTTGAATTTAACAAGGCAGAGCTGGGAATGGGACATGAGTGCTACTCTTTCCCAGCTACGCTACCTGCATGGAAGAATGAACCTGCTTACATCCAGATTTAGTCTCTGAATTCCCCTCAGGTGAGAAATCCTGAAGGACAAGACCGATAGAGGATTGCACTGAAATGTCTCAACCCAGAGCAAGGGTAAGAGGGGAGAGGCATGGATGTTTGTTAACGTGCTGTGGAAGTGGGGCCTGCTTTGCTTGGTTACATGTATACTCCATGGCATACTGATCTGAGTTAAAAATCAGTATTTCCAACTAATAAACCACAGAAAGGAATAACAAAAGAGTGCTCTCTGGTGATTTCTGCTTTCTGCTTTTTTCATCATGCCTCTTTCTTTCAGTCTGCAGATTATTTTTGTTGATAATGCAGAAGCCTCTGATTTTGGCAGGTTATGCGGGGTAGAGAAACTTGCAGCGTACGGGGAATGTGCAATTTTAGGCAGTGAAAAACCACAGATAACCAGCTATTTTGGTTACAGTGCTTCTAAGTGAAATATTTAACCTTGGGAGGACACGGTGCCAATGTGGGTTCGGAGTCGATGGCAAGGGGCAAGTGGCAACCTCTCCAGTCTGTTAAGTGCTCTGCATCCTTGGAGAACAGTAAATCATCCATTACACACGCTTTACATTTTAACTAAGTTTCCCAATAGTTGTAAAGGTTAGAGAGAAAGGGGGTTGAAAAAACTATCATAGAGTGGTTTGTGTTGGAAGAAACCTTAAAAATCATCTCACTCCAACCCTCTGCCATGGGCAGGGACACCTTCCACTAGAAGATGCCTTGTTCTGAATCCCAGGTCAGCTGTTAGGGGGGAATTGTGCAGCTGCTGAAGCCCAGCCCCTGGACTCATCCCTGAGGGCTCTGATTTCTGCTGGGGTGGTCTCTGTTGTCCTGCCCCTCTCCCCACACACTGAACAGCTGAACAGCTTGGGAATCAATCCCAGACCCACCACAAGGTGCAGTGCTGTCCTTGAGAATTGATTTTGGTTTCCTGGAAAATCTGGCTGCACCATTAACTTGGGAGGTGGCACCTCCTGCACAGCTGAGCCACCCCCTCTTCTCAGCCAGAGCCCTTGGCCAAAATGAGATTTGCAGGACTGAAGTTGAACCTGTGAAGAGTTTTGAGTCCCTAACCCAGGAGTTAATGATGTTTAAAATGGCATGAAAAATGTCCTTACCTCTTCCTTTCCTCCCACCCCATCTCCCTTAGAGGAGAAAGGCAACATCCTTTCTTTTTCACGTATTCATATTTTATTTATGAAGATGCTGCAGCACTAGAAATATTGATTAATGAATAATTTCCCCCGATTTTACAATTCAGAGAGGCAAAGCCAGAGGGGACTTTCCCCACTGTTTTGTGTGACCATTTCCTCCCCCAAGCCTAACTCTGAAGTTCTTTCTGAAGCCTTTTGTCACTGGCTGTCTTTATTGCTGATACAGGCACTTTGACACTTTATTTTCAACTCATGCAGGGGTTAGCAATATTTCCCTGAAAAAAATTGCCCTAACTTGCAACAAATCTGTCTTTTGAAAGTTTTAATATTGGATGCACAGTGCTATAACCAAATGAATTGGGTTGGATCCAGTTTGGTTGAAATCCAGTAGGAAACACACTGTTTCTCTAAAATTAAACAGGTAAAACTTTGGGGTGTGTTTAGAGACACAAGGAAAGCAAATCACTAATATAAATGTTATTACCAGTAGCACAGCAAACAGAAAAAATAATGAACAATTTGTTGATAAGTAATATCTCATTTTCTTCCATCAGTTGTGTTGTTTATTTAAAGAGCTGAGTGACCTGTGCCAGCAGGTTACATCTCACTTTGTGTAGAAAAAAATAAGAGTTTATCTTATAGTTTGTTGTCTTAACTGGAGGATTCACTGATTTGCTTCGTGTGGCAGAGCATGTTCATAAGGAAGTCAAGATTTTAACTCACCTCTGGTATACCTTCCCTCTATTCCTTCCTATCAATTCCACTCCCCAAAATCTCTCCATCCCAGTCATTGCCTCCTGGGAGAAATCATTATTTTTGGTCTCTCCTCACCTGTCCCTGCCCAGCTCAAACGCTTTGCACCTGCTGCAGCCCCACTCTGAATGAGTCACTGCCTGCGAGGGCGTATAAAACCCTCTGTGTGCAGCAGAGACCTTGTGGTGCCCCTGACACTGGGCTTAGGGGAGTAAGAGGAAGCTGAGCTGGTCTTATCTTTTGGGTTTGGAGTCAAGGTATGGGCTTCTGAGTTGCTCTTTGGCAAAATGAATAGATATGTGAGTAAGGACTCGAAGGTGTAAAGGTTTTTTTTGTTAGTTATGGGGGTTTTGTTGGGAAAAAAAAATGGGTGGGAGGAGGAAAGCACTAGTAAAACTGTTTACCTTTCTTTGTCCTGGCCAAATAGGTGCTTAAAACAAAGCATCTAAAAAAGGGGAATTGAACTAAGCTCTTCTAATTCATGTGTTGTTATTTAAGAAGTTGTTCTCCTTTGCCGAGGGAGTATTAGGGGAAGGTGACCTCTGCAGCTGAAAACACTGGAGGAGAATCTGTAATAGATGGAAAACTACTAAGGGTGCCGTAGGCCTTGTTGTTACAGCTCCTTGCAAGCAAAGAGCGGCAGCTCCCCGGGTCAGGCACTGAGGAAGAGTTGGCTGCGGGGGCTGAGGGCTTGGATGCTCAAACTTCCCTTTGGAGAAGGAGCAAGCGGCAAACCCGGCTGCGGGCGGCCTCTCCCGAGGGCTGCGGCTGGGGGAGCGCGGCACCGGGCGGCGGCGGCGGGAGCCAGGTGAGGCCGGGACACACACGCACCCAGCCGGCATCGCAGCCCCGTGCCGCGTTTGCCCCGGGGTTATGCGTTTTGAATCGATTCGGGTTTTTTCCGACGATGCTCGGCTGCCTGCGGGGCAGCGCATCCTCGGCGCGGCTCTTTGTTCCCGGCGAGCGGCTGGTCCCTGCAGCCCCGGGGGATGGGGAAGGGGCAGCGGGGCGAGCGGGGGGTGCCGTCCTGCCGGGATGGGGGTCCCGGTGGGTTCCCTCGGAAAATCTTTGGGGATGGGTGTGTGTTTCTCGCGGGGGTGGTTTGGGGGTGACCGCCGCTGTCCCTCTGTCCTGTCGCGGGCCTGGGCAGCAGGAATTCCCGGGCGGCTGTTCGCACTTGATCCCCTGCCGGGTGGGGAAAGGATGCACTTCTGGGGTGTAAAGTCACCTGTAAATGTGACTGAGGAGGACGGGGAGATGGACCTGTGCCCGGCGTGCTGAGTGTAATCAAGCCTTGAGCCAGCCCTAATCCCATTCCCTGGACCCCACGCAGGTTCCGCCCGAGCCAAAAGGGCCTGACAAGGTGCATTTAATCTGCTCTTAAACCTTCACCTGCAGGGACTCATGATCCTCCAGCTCTCCTGTGTGGTGTTGCTGTCAGCGTTAGGTGAGGCGCTGAAATTGTGGAGCGTTTCTTGCAGATTGGAATCCGAGTGCTATCCCTCTGCTCCCCGGCGGGCTGGGGGAGCAGCATTTCTGTCCTTCTCCTGCTTGAAAACTGCTGCACCCTTTGGCCTTATTCTTAAACATCCCCTCCTCCCTATCTTAATCCCTCAGGAATTTGGTAGACCTTAGACTTCTGTGGTGCCGGGGACCTGGCACGGGTCAGAAGCCACAGAGAACTATGCAGCTTTTACTCTCAAATCCGAGTAGGGATTTCCATAGGTGGTCCGTGTGCTGTTCTGAACAAAGCAAGTGATCGCTTGGTGGTTGGGAGAATAATGCCTAAAACATGTCATGTCTCTGGCTCCTAAAAGAACTACTGCTGGAATGCCGAGGCTGGAAGTGGAGGTGATGTATTATGTATTAAGGTGCCTCACTGGGACTGGTGGGAAGCTGGCCTTACAGAATATTAATATCTCATTTGTTTGCTTGTAAGGAGGCATCCTCAAGGGTAGGGGAGGATGGTGCCCCTCTGATGTGTGCTTGTCTCGACATAATTTTTCTCACCTGACTTTGTGTTGGTGGCTGGTGTAGAGTCGTGTCACTGTTGGGATTTCACTGAGCTGTTGGAGGTGGTCGAACTGATTGCGGTCTGTTTACCTGAAGTGTGTGCTGTAAAGGCATCAGCTCGCCAATTCACTCCGTTGAACTGGGCAAGGACATAAAGCAAGATGAGATGAAGGCATTTTTCTGGGCTTGTGCACAAAAGTAGGAGTTGGAGCTCTGCAGTGTATTATGTACTGCCTTTTGTATTCAGCACAAGTAATGAGGCTTGGATGGCATACATTAGCACCCTGTAATAGAGCACTCGGTGGCTGGCAGTTGTTTGACTTGTATGGTTCGGCTAAATCTTCACATTAAAAGATTTGCAGCTTTTTTGTCCGGTTCCCTTATCAATTGTCAGGTGACTTGCGGAGCTGAGCACACCCAGGACTGTTCAGCCAGCCCAGGCTGACACCGAGCTTGTGCTTGGAGATGTGAGAAGCTGTGTTCAAAGGCAAGATTAAGATTTGTCTGGGGCTCACCTGTTCGTGTCCTGTGCTCTCTGCTCTATGATGCGTGCAGCCACTTCAGCTTGCAAGTGAGCGTCCTCCCTGTGACAGAGGGATTGTTAGAGCAGAGTTATTCATTCGAGTTGAAGACTCGATACTGTTTTTCCCCTCACTGTTTCAACAATTCGGGTACAAACATAGCCATAACTTGCCAAAGACAGAAAAAAACAGCTAATTTTTTTTTTTTGAGGGGGGTGGTGTTTTCTCTAAATTAACTAGCTGGGTGAAACTCTTAAAAAGCTCTCTGAGGGAGTAGCTGCACACAGCTGGGACAGAGGGGGGAGTTTAATCCTTTGCAGCATGTGTCCATAAACCACTGGTCCATGCAAGGGGCAGCTATTGAAGGAGCGACATCTGCTCTGCTCTGTGCTGGTCCCCTGCAAGTCTGCCCTGTTGGAATGACCGTAACAGGCTGGGGCTCCTTCTGAGCTGGCTTTTGTTGGGCCCCCCAAGAGCTGGTTTCAAACAGGTCTCCAGAATTCAGAGGGCTTAATGGTTTAATAACTATTGCAAGTGCTAATTGTATGGAGCAGGGAAGCAGCCTGGCTCAGAAAGATCCAACTGAGTCTGAGACTGCTTCAGCTGGTGACCAATTTATGTTTATTGTCCCTCAGCTTCCTGACTTCCCCACTGAGGTAGGTGGTTCTTATTCTTGTGGGCAGCTCCTGGAGATACCCAATTTCAGCCCTTGTTTTCAGCCTAGCAGTCCTTTGTGTTATTTTCCAGCCTACCAGGTGTTAAAAGAAAAGTTATTATTTTCCATGCTAAAGATAAAGCTCCCTGGCTGCCTGCAGTTGCGCTGCCTTTGCAGCTGGAGGAACTGCATCTCCTGGGATTTGGTGTTATTAAGTGCAGGGGAAGTAGCTGGCACTGTCTCTTGCCCTCAGTGTGTGCTTCCTATTGGAAGCAAGGATTAGTTTTCCACTGAGAGCCTGGCCAGTGCTTGGCAACTGCCTTCAGGGCTTCAGCTCTGAGGATGCCAGGTGAAATCTGGGGACAAGGAGTTCCTGTGGCATGAAATATCGAGGTACTGCCTTGAGGCTGGTAACAGAAAAGCTCGCTACAGAGTCAGTGCTTGGTCAGGGCAGCATGCTCCATCCAGCCTGCTTTTATTGCCTGGCTGAGGCTGGAGAGCAGGCTGACTATAAAAATAGCCAGATGGGAGGATAAATGTACAACTCAGTGTGGCTTGAGGAACAAACTGCTCTGCAGCCAGATACCTGCAGCTTCTGCATTCAGTGGAAGTGCTACAGCAAGGTGTCAAACTCTGCTTAAGGAGATAGCCAGGTCACTGCTGTTCATACACTCTCTAATCCAGCCTCTTCCTAAAGCTAAGTAGATCTTAAGCCCTGACTAATCTTCTTTGAAGTTTGAACCGGTGCCATTATCCTGCAGCAAGCTCCGTGCCACTATCTCCTGCTTTCACTGAGTGTGAAGGTCTAGGTTAGCTTACATCTGGTTGCTGTGGATTTCCTGAGCAAATAACTCTCTAATATGATTTTTGCCCTATAGAAATGTAGGATTACGGCCAGCAGGGCTTTTCAGACTGGGAGAAACAATATGAGGCTGCCCAAAGGACTCCAGGAACTCTTTTATCAGGCTGGTACTGAGTGCCCACATTATCTACCAGCCAGAAGGAGGAAAGGCTCTAGTAAAGATGGAGTGGGCTTGTTGGGAGGAGATAAACATTTTAGTTCTTCTGCTAATCACGTCCTGGATGTCTTGGACTATTTGAGAGCCTAGAGCTAGAAAGCTACAAATTATCTGTTCAGATGTGTGTACATGTGTATAATGTATATTACTGCAAGAGAAGGGCTTTTCAAGTGCAGCTGGAGTTCTGTTTAGGTTTAAGCACTGCTGAAAGCATTTGTGCCACCTAAAGGCTCCTGACTTCTTGAGAAGCTGTATTTAGAGCCAAACTATTTTTTAAATAGAAAAAAACCCCCCAACTTCTTAAAGTTTCAGTATGTCTGATCTTAACAGGCCCTTGCTAAAGGGGTGTGAGGTGAGTGTGATTTATATTCAGCTGCATGGTAAGGCAGATGCATGTAGTTAGGCACTAACAATTTAACTTGCATAATATATTCTTAGTGCTTTTTAACTACAAAAGTGCATAAAGAATTAGCCTGGAAGAAGAGCTAAATATTGTCAGTTTTCAGCTATTTTTTGATGGGGGAATAGAGAAAATAGATGGGTGGCCACTCATCCTTCAGAGATAGAAGATGCTGAAAATAAAGTGGAAGGTATCTAAGCTGGTGAAGAGCTTTTTGGTGGCTTCTGCTTGTCGCTGAGCACCTGGTGCATGTGTGTGGCCTGTGGTGGGGAATTATTCCAGCAGTTCAAACTGCTGGGATGAGGCTTCAGGGAGAATGGAAAAAGTGACTCAGTGTGCCCTGAAGGCTCAGCCAGATGCTGGAGCCTGCAGTGGTTGACTCTGAGCTGTGTTGCTGCACTCTGTGGGTACAAATGTGAGTAATACTCCTGCAAGTGCTGTTTGGGTGGGGAAATGAGAAGTGTGGCAAGTTTAGGGATTTATCCTGGTGCCCGTGAGCAGCAAGACTGCACAGGGTGTCAATTGCTCTTTGGAAGACTGAGGGGGTGCCCGTGAGCAGCAAGACTGCACAGGGTGTCAATTGCTCTTTGGAAGACTGAGGGGTGGTTCTGACAACCCCAACCTCTTTCCTTACTGTTATTTGTTAGTCCTGCAGCCCAAAGGTAAGAGCAGTTCACTTGTGAATGATAAAATCTCACCTCATTCCACCCCCTGCTATGGGCAGGGACACCTTCTACTCTCCCAGGTTGCCCCAAGTCCCATCCAATCTGGCTTTGGACACTTCCAGGGATGGGGCAGCCACAGCTTCTTTGGGCAACCTGTGCCAGGGCCTCCTCACCCTCAGTCAAGAATTTATTCCTAATATCTAAATCTACTTTGTCAGGTGAAAGCCATTCCTCCTTGCTCTGCCATGACCTTGTCCAAAGTCCCTCTCCAGCTCTCTTGGAGCCCCTTTAGGCACTGGAAGCTGCTCTGAGGTCTTCCTGGACCCTTCTCTTCTCCAGCTTCCAACTCTCTCAGCTTGTGTCCATAGTAGAGGTGCTCCAGCCCTGTGATCAACTTGGTGGCTCTTCTCTGGACTCATTCTAACAGGTCGATGTCTTTCTCATGTTGGGGGCCTCAGAGCTGGAGGAACATGTGAAACAAAGCAGGTGAAGCTGCTGATGGCTGGAGGCCCTTGCAGTGGGGCTTGACTGTGCCTGTGACCAGCTGCCTCCTGGAGCTGGAAGGAGGAAGAGCAGCACCACACCAGATCTGCTGTGTGACAGAGGGGTGTTTGCTGTGTGCATGGGACTGGTGTGAGCAGCTGTCCCACATGGGATGAGTGGGGCCTTGGATGGGATGATCTTCTGCTCTGGAGTGGTGGAGTAGCCCCGGACTGAGGTACATGCCCAAGGGAGGCATCTGGATGCTGGAGCTGTGTGCCTGGAGGCAGCAGAGCTTGCCAAGGGCAGGCTGTCAGCTGGCTGGATCACTGCTGGGCTACAGGTTCAGTGCTCCCGTGGAAACTCTTGACTCACACAGGGATTCTGGACATGAAACTTTCTGGAAGTGCCTCCATGGTGCAGTGCAGCACGGGCACTGTCCTAATGCAGCAGTGCTGCTGTCTGGGCTGTAGCTTCCTCTGTGGGGCCAAGGACCTCAGCCAGGATGTGGCACAGATGTAGCCCTAAAGCCTCCTGGTGTGGCTCTGGTCCTGTGTTCTCCCCCACAGACCCATCTTGTTCTCTGGCGCAGGTTCCTTGGTTTGCTCCTGTACCAATGCACAGAACAGGGCTGGCCATAACAAACCTGAGACTTCATGGCTCTGTCAAGTGTCATTTTTGGACTTGGTTCAGGATAAACAGGTTGATCCACAGCACTGCTTGCAGGTCTGATGCCTGCTGGGTAGAGCACAGCACTCTGCTGCTGGGGTGAGAGCTGGGCAGGGTCTGTCCTGGGCTTCAGATCAACATTTGGTCTTGTCTGACATTTCCAGGTAGGGTAGGCTAAGAACAGTGAAACAGATGGAGGAATTCTTTGCTTGGAATGTGTAGGAGGGATCTGCTTACAACTGGCCATAGACTTGGTCACCCAGTTATTTTAGGCCCTGGGTCTGTGGGTATTGGTAATCTTGGTTCCTTTTTCCCTTTCTAGGTCTTGCACTCTGGGTTTGTCAGCCTTGCAGGCTTCTGGACACATCTCCTCTCAGCCATGAGGAGATCAATAGGATTTAACATCTGTGTGGTCACCTGCAGCATCCTGCTCTTGTCCTCCAGCCTGCCATGCCTTACAGCTCAGCCTCTGGAGGAGTGGGATGTGACAAAGGTCCAGCATGGCCCCTGGGCAGGGAAAGGGCTGGAAGATGAAAGGACAGGCATGGTGGACTTGAAAAACAATCTGGGCCCTTCTGAGCAGACAGCTTCTGAAGAGCCATGTGAAGTGTCAGCGAAGCCGTCTGGGACACCCTTGGATGAAGCTTTCACTGCAGAAGGAGAAGTGCTCCCTGCCAGCCCGAGCCGTGTCATCCCCAGCAGCCAAGGCCTGGGGGGTCACCCCTCTGCTGGGGCTCTGCCTGCTGTGCATGAGGAAGAGCTGGTTCCCACAGAGTCACAGCTGGATGAGGGTGAAGCACTCAAGGCCATGCTGACCACAGCTGTGACCACACTGAGCCCTCCAGTGCAGGAGGAGTCTGGTGGTCCCGTTGGTGAGGCCACCACAGAGGGTGGTGTGGCAGTGGAGCCCAGCTCTTCTGGCCCCTCAGCAAACCCCCTTTCTGGGACCAGTGTGGAGGAGGAGGAAGCAGAGAGCAGCTCACACCCCTCAGCTGTGCCCCAGCCCACACTGAGCCCCAGCTCTCCCAACTGGGAAGCAGCAAGTGACCACCCTGCCATCCCAACTCCCCAGGCTCCAGGTGTGACCTCTGAGCTGGGAATGCTGAGAGCCCGCACAGGGAGCCCTCTGAAAGCCCTGGGTCCACCAATATCTGTGGCTGCCAAACATCCCCCTGTGGTGACTGAGGCCTCCCTTCACCCAGAAACGGGCACAAGTGTCACACAAGAAGAGCTGCCCACTACAGCTGGCACTGTCACCATCCCCCCTATGGACACTGTGCCACCTGACTGGGATGACACAAAACTGGGGGACGTCAGTCAAGGGGTAGGCCTGTCTCATGAGGAGGTGACAGAGGACCTGGGGACAACAGAACCATCCCAGACCGCCCAGGAAGGTGTGGGGGAGGAAGAAGATGCAACAAGAGCAGTGCCCTCCCCAGTGTCTCCTCCACCAGCTCCCGAGCTTGCCAAGGAGACCAACTGCACAGTGCCAGTGCAAGGGGAGGAGCTGCCTGCAACTTCCACAGGCAGCAGCAATGCTTTCCACACTGAGAACCTGTCAGATGCAGACACAGCTGGTCTTGGCTCACTGGAAAACATAAGTGCAGTCACAGCAGAGGAGGAGAAAAGCGTCCCTCCATCACAGCCGGAGGCTGCTGTGGTGACAGATACCCAGCCTGAGCTGTCTCCTACTCTGGAGAGTTCATGGAAAGGTAAAACTTGCCTGTTACAGTCACTTGCCTCTCAGTGAGGGTTTAGGAGGGATGCTCTTGGCAATCTGTGCTTCATTTCTGGGACTTGAAGTGAGCTGTACCAGCAGCCTGTGAGCCACCGATGTCCTAAGTGGCTTTACAAGGATGCTCAGGTCAAGAGGTCTGTGCAGAGAGCTGCTGTCCCTTGTAACAGAAACTCCTGGTTGTTGTCTCCTCACCCTGTAGTGAAGCTGTGGCTGTCCAGTGCTTGTCCCACCCCTTAGCTGCAGGCAGAACTGCTCCTCCTGGACAGCCTGCCACAGGCCGATGGTGTCACCTTGCCCTGTACATAACTCCAGAGATGGCACCTTCAGCCTCATGACAGTGTTCCTGCTTAGTGTTTAAAACATAGAGGGAGTGCTAAAAAGAAGGCTGGTCAGGTGTTGGGCAATGACATGTTTCTAGGTTGATGAGGACTTTTTAATTGCTGGGCATCTTTATTCTTCCCTCTTTGGCTGCAGATGCAAAAGGATGATTTCCCTTCACTGCATCCAAAAGACCTAATTTTTGCTGTAAAAGAAAGGAAGCTAATTGCAGGCTGGTGCTGAAACCTGACTGATTAATTTCTAGATTAATTTATAAGCACTTGACTTGTCAGCAGGTTCCCTCTCTGCTGTTTTCCAGATGTTGGGGAAACAACACTGTCAATAAGACTTATGCAACAAAAATAAACCCTTCTGCATAGCTGAGGTTTCAGTGGGGGCTGGTCACTGAAAGCTGCCCTCATGATGCTTGGCTGGACCTGCTGCTGGCACTGTGGCTCTGGAATTGTTAATTCTTGGAGTTATATTCCTTTTATATTCCTTCAGGTGTGTGCTGTGTTGCTGTCAGCTGTCCTGTGAGTTTGTCCTGACATGTGTTCTTGCTGTAGGTGTTACTCAGGAGGTGACAACAGCTGCCCAGGAGGCTGGTGCTGCTCTGTCAGCTGTGACAGAGGTGCCTGGTGCCACCCAGGGAACAGGGGCTGCCAGCTTTCCTCAGGAGAACAGTGGGGAGGACACCCAGATGCTGACGGCTCCGAGTGCCACCGAGGCGCTGGTGGCAACTGGTGCTTCCTCTACAGTGAGCCCCGTGGATGCAGAAGGTAGGATTCTGCTTCAAGGACTCACACAAGCTGGGATGGTACATCTGAAACCAGTGTCAGTGCTTGCACACTCCAGTCTCAACACAACATTCTTATTTAAATGACTTTTTTTTTGCTAACCATCTTCACACTGCCTCTAGCCCTGGGCTGCCACTGCTTTCTGCCCATGCTGTGAGATCCACCACGTTGAAATTTGCCAGGATATGGATTTTTTTTTTCCCCAAATAACTGGAGTACAGGTTATAAGAAAAAATGCCCCAAACCAAACAAGCCCCCTATCTGTCCTTGCTAGCAAGCTGCCTTTAGCTTTAGACACTTAAGCAATTTTTTGTTTATGGAGGGAGAGTTTTTACTTCTGGAGCCCAAGGCAGTCATGGATTGCTGATGCTCGGTTCAGAGGATGGAAGTACTTCATCAGGGTAATGTGGGAGCCAGTGGTGGGGGAAAGACACCTTCCTGCAAGAGCCTGGCAAGCCCTTGGGTGTGGAAGCCTGCACTGATACTCACTTTCACTGTGGAATGGTGAGTTGTTCTCAGGTTGATGTAGCTCATACAGAAATGCTTTGAGCAGTCCTGTTCACATAGCTGCTGCCTGCTGGCTCGGTGTCACCTTGGCAGGTACATGTAAGAGCCTGTCTTCCTGACAGGAGTGCAGCAAGGGTTCCCTCAGCACGAGGCTGACTTTGAGCTGGAGTGTATTTCTGCAGTAGTGGGGACTGTTGTAATGAAACTGCTGCTGGGCAGCTTTTCTGGTAATTCTTACATTGCAGGGCATCAAAAGAAAAAAGCTGTTTGCATTGTATCTCTAAATTTAGGGTCCCTTTGTAGAGGGGAGAAGGTTCTTCTAGCAGTTTCCATTAATTAATTTGCTTCTGGGATTTAATTATAAATTCAACCAACTTTTATCTTTGTAATAAACTATTAGATCTGTCATTTAGTTCAGTTCTCAACTGGCTTCTTGGTGTTCTGATCTTTCAAGGGTGTGGTGACGAGTTGTCCTCAAAGCAATGGAATTAAAACCTTTAAGGGCTCCCTCCTCATTAAGGGGAACCTCTTTTGCTGGCTGCCCTTGAGGAGAGAGTTTCATTACAGCAGAGTCACATCTTGAAGGAAGCAAAAGTTTGGTAACTTCCTTTGAGTTAAACTTTCATTAAGGAGTTTCTGGGGTTTTTTAAAAACATTGTTGTCCTGAATGGTTGCTGTTTCCTGTCTTCTGCAGATCTCACAGATGGGATCCTGGTCACCAGTGAGAAGGCTGTTCCAGCCCCTGGTGGGATGTTTTCTACCCCATCTGGACAGACAGAGGAGCCATCCAGCAGAACTGTGGTCCTGGTAACACCAGCATCAGTGGCCTCCTCTGTCAGGAGAACAGCTCTTCCCTCTGTGAGGAGGATCAGCACAGCCGTGACCTACGGGCTGGACCGCCTGGAGTCTGAAGGTACCCCTGAGGCCGAGGGGCAGGTGGCCTCCTGTGGAGTGCCACACCTGCCCTGACAGCCCCCAGCTTGTCTGTTTGGCTCACACCTATGTGCACATCTTGCTGTTCCCAATAAAGTGGTTGGACAGCCTGTCCTCTCCCAGGAGGCACAGGAAGCAAGCAATGAACAGTGTCCTGGAGGATGCCTGAAATTCCAGTGGCTGTGGTGGATGGGGGTGGGTTTTTTCTTGGCTAGGGAGCAGCAGTGGTGCTGCTGTTGCAGCAGGGCCTGGCTCTGCACACCTGTGATGCTGCTGTGTGCATCCACTGTACCAGGAAACACTCACCAAGGGGTGCTGAGGTGAAGCAGATCCTGCCCTGGAGTTGCTCTGCAGCTCTGATCTGTCTTCTGTTCAGCTCACCCACAGTTTTCCTGCAGAGAATCGTTTCTTGCTCTTTTTCCTACTTGAACTCCTCTCTGCTTGCTCATCCATCTAGTTTTGTGCTCCAGTATCTGGACTTGATACCACCTGGCAGGAATTAATCTTTCCGCCTGTTTTTGCTCCCCTTCCTTTATCTTGACCTTCTCTTGCCTTAATATTTTACTGCAAAGGTTGGCAGCTCTCCAGGGGTGGCACTGCCAGATGGTATTTCTCCTCTGAGTAGAGGTGGGGTGCTATAGACAACAGCTCATCAGCATCTTTTCTCTGCAGGAAGCAATAACTCTCACTCCTGTTAAGTTTAGAGGGCAGCAGAAGCTGGGAGTCTTCCCCACTGCATGTTCCTGGCTTGCTGCTGGCTTTGAAGCTTTTCCTGGGCTCTCTGGGACTGCAACTGCTGCATTCTCCCCTTGCCAGGATGAATCTTGGATGTCTCTGGCAAGAGAAGGATGTGGTGCTGACAGGAGAGTGGCAGCAAGGGAAGGAAAGGTCGTGTGGGTAGGGAAAAGCTGATCTTTCAGGCTGGGAAATAAGGTCTCTGCTTAGGAAGGGCAGTGTGATTCAGGAGGCTAAAGTGTTTTATAGCCCTCTGGGATCTCCTTTAGAAGCCTGGGTTTCTGCATGGGGAGATAAGAGGGATTTCAGTTTCAGCTGAGCATTGGTCTCTTTCTGCACAGGCATTGAAAAAAATGTCTTTCTGCTCCAATACAGGACTGATGCAACTTTCTTGGATTCCTACTGCACTTTGTTTTCTCTGCTCTGGGCTCCTCTAAAGGCAAATGTGGGCTGTAGCTGGGGCCAGCTGCCCTCAATGATGAGGACCCAAGTGGAAATCTGGGTTTCTTGGCTCTGCAGGTGCCTGTTCACCAAGGGACGTGTGGCTCTTTGTGCTGTGTGGATTTGACAACTGGCACAGCTTTTGTGGCCTAAATCTCTTCTGCTCAGCCTAGACCTCAGTGCAGGGAGCCAGGAGGTTCCCTGGTGCTGGGAATCGTGAATCCACATCTTGTAAAATGGGACAATTACAATTATCATGTGGGGAAAGGCTTTCTGCCTGGGGATGGTGCTGCCCCAGTTAAGCACAAAGGAAGGCTTTTGATCTACAACTCTTACTTTCTAACATCTTTTTCTGCTTAATGGCAGCTGAGGGATATCACATCCTCATGGTGGAGTGTGGCATTTGGCAGCTTGGTTCCCAAAGTTACAGTTCCTACTGTTTCCTCTCAGAACATGGGGATGCTGTCAGATCCAAGATGTTTGGGGGTGCTTTCCTTTAAAGCTACATGGAGCTCCAGCCCAAGCTATCCAGGCTTTTGGGGGATGCTGTTGTAGGCACATGGTTGGGTCCCTAATGTGGGATCTTGGCCCTTTGGGGAGAGCCTGTGCCTGGCTCACTGCTGGAAGAAGTGCAAGGAGCTGAGTGAGCTCTGCTGCCTTCAGTGGGGTCCTGCTGAGTTGCCTCTCTGAAGGCCTGGCTCATCATTAAATATAAACCCCTGCTGCTCTTCTCACTCTGTTTCTTGGGGACCATCTGTGCCAAACTGCCTGTGGTTAATTGCATCTGTATATTCACCTGCCTGGCTTGGATGCAAAACTGTTTTAAAAATCAAATTGCACAGACAAAATGAAAATATGTCTAGATGAGCTTATCCTCCTCCCTGGTGGACTCTGGAGAGATGAGCTGGGTAACAAATATCCTCCTGCCTTGACTCTGTGGTGAGACTGGTTCTACTTGCCCTTCCTAGTCAGAGAAATCCTATAAAGGGATTATAGGATGTGGGGACAGGACACAGCAGAGGATAAGGCTTGCTTGTCTGGGGGAATTGGTTATATATTTTGTCTCTGTGCCTAGAATTTGTATATCTCTCTAGCAAGCTGAGCCCTGCAGCTTTCTCTGTGGGGCCTCTAGGTACAGAGAGCTACTGGCTTACTCAGTGTGAGCCTCCCAACACCCTTCAAAAAGTGACACTTTGGAAAGAAACCACGTTCGTTTTTGACTCGATTCCTGTGCTGTAACATCTGTCACGGTAGGTATTGGCAGAGGTGGCTGCACACCCCCAGTGTGGCAGCATTTGGCAGGTGGAACTTTCTGAAGTGGCAGGACATGTGCCATGCTCCCTCTTCTGTGAGATCCTTGCAGTTTTCAGCTGAAAGCTGCTGGATAGAGCACACCAGACTCTGGTTCTGTCACAGTGGGTGAGGGTGAGTCTGTATCTGGCCCTGCAGACTCAAGGTTTGGTTCCCTTGTGTGCCACCACCCTGCCTGGACAGCAGAGAATCGGCATCACAGAAGGGGTTGGGGTGAAAGTGACCTCAAAAACCATCTCATCCCAACTCCCTGCCATGGGCAGGGACACCTTCCACTATCCCAGGTTGCTCCAAGCCCCATCCAACCTGGCCTGGAACACTGCCAGGGATGGGGCAGCCTCAGCTTCTCTGGGCACCCTGTGCCAGGGCCTCACCACCCTCACAGGGAAGAATTTTTTCTTGCAGTCAGATCTCCCTGCTGGGAGTGAGCTGCTCACACAGTTCAGGGGTCAGGGGGGCTGCTGGCTGTGGAGGGTGCTCAGAGCTTTGATTAAAGCAGGAGCTGCTCTGCTTGTTGTGTGGTGTCAGGAACAGTCAATAGCTCTGAAAATGGGCAACTTAAAAATCAGTTGCTCCAGAGGAGGAGGCCTTAACCAAGTAGCTCTTGAATGTGGAGTGTTCCCAATTAATTAGGATGGCTCTCAGCTGGCAGGATTTGGAGTTTCATGTGCATTTGCAGCCTGCTGTGAACTATTTTGTGTACCATGGAACAGTTTAGGTTGGAAAATACATTCAGGATCAAGTCCAACTTTTGACCAAACACCTCTGTGTCAACCAGACCATGTCCAGACTTTCCTTAAACACCTCCAGCAATGGTGACTCCACCACCTCCCTGGGCAACCCCTTCCAATGTTTAATCACCCTTTCTGTGAAGAAATTCCTCCTGAATACTTCAGAACTTGTAGCCATTTACATAAATTTTTAAAAGGTCCTTCAACCTCCCCATTTTTCTTCTAAGCTGTGTCACAGTATGAGAAAACATCTTTTTTGGGGGTGTGAAGGGTATTTTTTCCAGGAAATTAAGGCTCTGAAGGGGATTGCTATTTGGACCTTGACTGTATGGATTAAGATCTGCCTCATTAAATCTCTACAACCCTGTTAAAATTTTAAATTAGGATGCAGAGGTGTAAATAAAACAGGCACTTAACCCAGCATGGTTAACTAGCCTGATTTTTATAATTCCTCACCAGCTCTTTGGGTATCAACTAAATTGGCAAGGAACAGAAAACTTAAAACAAAGCACATGCAGAATGAATTATTAAATAGTTTTGGTCCACACTTTTCTCTTGCTTCTTGTTTGTTGCTACCACTGAAATGAGAACTGCTCTGTGTCTGGTGCAGGTTGACCTCTATCTTCCTCACAGTGGGTGGTGGCTCATCCCTCACTCTCCTTTGTAGCAGAAAATGGTGAAGTGTGACAATTTTTTGTATCAAACCCAACTTTTTCCCCCCCCCTTTTTTTTTCCCTCCTCTCTTTCTTCTGAGAGTGTTTGATACAGACATCCTCAGCTTTTCTGTACAGCCTGGGCCCAGGTTGCCTTTCTCATGGGCAAGAATTCTTTCCTAATCTCCAGTCTAACCCTGCCCTCTGTCAGGTTGGAGCTGCTCCCTCTTGTCCTGTCATGCACTGGTTCAAAGTCCCTCTCCAGCTCTCTTGGACCCCCTTTAGGCACTGGAAGGGTCTCTGAGGTCTCCCTGGAGCCTTCCTTTCTCCAGGCTTAGCACCCCCAGCTCTCTCTGTTCTTTGATGTTCTGGCACTGTTCTGCCTCCAGCAGGTTGGATGACATTTCTTAGTCTGACCCCCCCCCTTGCTTCTTGTTCTGGCCAGGCTTTGTTTGAATTTTTAACTGTATTAGACTTTCCATTTATCCAAAAAATTAGAGTTCACTTAAATATCACTTTAATGTTGTAGCTTTCCCATGCTTATCTCCAAGCTTGAACAAAAACAACAGAAAACCCCCACAGTTGCTATTGAAAGGTAATTGGGCTGTGTGAGTGAAAGTTTTTAATGAGTTTCTGTTTGTTTTAATCTGAGGATTAAGCAGTTTACCCTCATGGCTCAGGGGATGGGGGGTTCAGATAAGCAGGGGTGTGGCAGTAACACTTTCTGCTGGAGTTGCTCCTGGCTGGGGTCCCTTGGCAGGGGGGAGAGTGTTGCCCATGGGGCTTTTTTTTGGGAGCTTTGTTCCTGGGGATGCTGCAAGAGGGGGTGAAGGACTTGGGAAGAAGCAGGAGCCTGACTAGAAAATGAGCTGAGTGGACTCAGTCATGTTCCCTTTGGCCCCTGATAGGACTGGAGTTGAAACCTTGGTGCCCTGAAGACTGTTGTCCATAATAACAGACCCAACCCCCAATCTACATCATCTGTGATGATCCAAGCTGGGCTTGTGTAGAAAATAAAGCTGAAATTAAATGTTTTCGTAACTCTTGGGTTGTTGGCTGTTATCTTCCCAGGCAGTGTGGTTGAGTTGAATGCTCCTGGAGAAACACCAACAGCCTTTTCCAATGAAAATGGAATTAATGTCTCTGCTGGGGCTGTTGGGTTTTTGTTTGGGGTTTTTGTTGGTTTTTTTTTCCTTTGGTTGTTGTTTTGATTTTTGTTTGTTTGTTTTTAGGTTGGGGTTTTTTTTGTTGGGGTTTGTTTGTGGGGTTTTTTTTGTGATTGGAAAGAAGTCTCATGCCCACAACCCTTTTCCAGGGGAAAGCATTTTGTTAAGAGATGTCATAAACTCTTTATCTGCCTTCATCTGTCTTGTTCTGCTCTCTCCACTCATAGGTCATGGTCATTAAATCTGGACTGGTTTGACTGCCCTCACTTGATAAATCACCTCTTTCTTGTCTTGATTTTTATACTGGTTGGTCTAACACCTGTACACCCAGGGCTGGAAGAGCTGTTCTGCAGCAAGCCAGGGAACGAACTCTTTGTAGTCCATATAGGGTGTTCTGCAGAATTTTGGGGGCTTTTTTTCCCCTTTAAAATAGTCTTGTGTTGCTGAACTGACTCTAGCCTGGCTCAGTATGAGAGCAATTTTGAGGTGAATGCTGCTGGAGATAAAGCTTTTGTTTTAGGAAGGAATTCTTGAATGTGAGGGAGGTGAGGCACTGAGTGGTTGTGGGGCACACCCAGAGGAGCTGTGGCTGCCCCATCCTTGGGAGTGTCCAAGGCCAGGTTGGATGGGGCTTGGAGCAACCTGGGCTAGTGGAAGGTGTCCCTGCCCATGGCAGGGCAGTGGAACTGGATAGTTTTTAAGGTCCTTTCCAACCCAAATCATTCTGTGATTATAGAAATTATTCTTTCTGATCTTAATACAGAACTATGGTCCCAGCCAGAGTATTTTTTACCTTTGTTTTCTTCCCCCCTCCAAAAATCCTCAGTGCCTTGGATCTCCTGTGACAAGCAGTGAGCCAGGAGTGTAAAAAAAAAACCCAAGTGTGAATCCACTCAGCTTTGGGGGGAAGTTGGGTTATGATCAGAATTTGAATCTTTCCTTGTGCTGTCTTTACAATGTCAGAGCCTTCTGCTGGGGAGCAGCTTCCCTTGAGCTTTGGCAAGGAGAGGCTCCTAAAGCAGCACCAGCTCAGCTCTGCTGCCAGGGGAATGCTCACTCTCCCAGCAAGGACTGCCTTCTGTTACAAAAGAAAAAAAAATTGGACAAGAGAAAACAACCTCAAGTTCCACCAGGGAAGGTTTAGGTTGGGTATTAGGGCAAAATTTCTTCACTGGGAGGGTGGTCAGGTACTGGCAGAGGCTGCCCAGGGCAGTGGTGGAGTCATCAGCCCTGGAGGGATTTAAGAGATGTGTGGATGTGGCACTTGGGGATGTGGGTTAGTGGTGGCTTGGCAGTGCTGGGGGGACATGATGATGATTTTAGAGAGCTTTTCCAACCTTAATGATTCTGTGATGTGTAAATTCCTCTTCTCCTGAAGCTTCTGTGGGTAGGCTTATGTTATCCTGCTTTGTGTGTGGTAGGATCCTATCCAGGAGCATTCTTCCCAACATTCCCTTTCCCTGTCTCTGTGCAATTGCCCAGATGCTGAAACTTCCCAGGAGACTGATTTTTCCAGAGCACAGCATTTAAGACAACACCACATCCTGCAAATTCCCTGGATGGCTTTGCAGTGAAGGTGTCTGGGCTTAGCAGAGCTCAGGTTTTACCCTGATGTTTGGCAGAGTTTCTGTGCCTGGATGTGTTGCCCCACCTTGGCACAGCCCTTTGCCCAGGGGCAGTGCTTGGTGAGAGCCCACCCACCTTCCTACCAGCTCTCTCCTTCTGGGCTGTCAAAGGCTCTTGGCAGCATTTTGGAGCTGTTGGATGGTGACATTATGACTGATCACGTGAAGGCAACGCATTAATAATAAAAGAGTTGTCCTAGAAAGGCCTTCCTGACTTCACAGTCAGCTGTGATCACAAAAGCAGTGCAGAGAGTGAACCTCAGTGGGAGACAACACTTGGCAATGGCTTCTTAATGCCTCTTCCTCCTGCTCTGGCAAGAGATGGGAGTCATAGACCCTCCATCCCTAATCCTGTTGTTATTTACACATCATTATTTACATGTTATTGTTAGTAGCCCACAGGGGTGACCCTGCAGCACTGAACACCAAATAAAATCACAGCTGAAACTGTCACAGACCACAGCAATCCTCTGTGGTATCATTTAGACATTGTTGTCCACTGAGTTTGGTGTGAGGGAGGCTGGGAAGGGAAAGGACAGAGCAAATGACAGCTCCAGGTTTTACCCTGCAACTTCCTTCCTTTTTAGTTTGTTTTATTTTTTTGTTGCACTTTGAATGCAGTTTGTGCCTGTGGGTGAATCTATCACCCTCCACTGTGAGCCTCTTGCTGCTCAGGGCACAGCAAGATATTGCTCCTGTGTGTTCAACTTGACAAATGATGGTTTCCTGGCTCTTGTGAGGAATGGAAGTGTTTGCAAACATCAATGGAAAATATCTAAATATAGAAATATCATTCTTCAGTGAAGGCTTCCTCAGCTGAAAACCTGGTGTAGCTCCATTGCCTTCAGCAAGGTTATGACCACAGTGCCTTCACCTTCAGCTTCTTTCAAGCCATCAGACCCCCAAAAATTGAGTCTGAGGCTTTTACCTGCTGGCTGCTGGTAGTTGTCCAGTTGCTCCAGCTCCTGCAGGTTGTGGGTTCCTGCTGGGTCAGGGAAATGCCTCACAAGGGTGATGTGAGGTGGTCTCATTTCTCCTGCCTAAGTCACAAAAGTCATTGTGGATGCGTGAAGTTTTGTGGTGAAAAACCTCACTTTTGGAGCAAGCACACAGAGCTTTTGCCCCCCTGAAACAGCAAATTCCATCCTCTGGATATCACCAGTCTCACCAATGGATCTATTTGGAGTCCCAAGATAAAGCCCAGTGGTGGCTGGTTCTATTAATAAAGCTGGCACCCCCCAAAAACTCTGCTAAAAATGTGTTATTTTATCTCAGCCTTGTTTCCTTGGGCTCCCCTGTAGCTTTCCCAAGCCTGAAATTTTGAATACCTGTTACCAAGGTTTGGATACCAAGGTTGTCAAGTCCTTCAGAACTAAAATATTTGACACATGAACCGGGACTCTCATTATCCCTGGGGCTTCCTGCTGTCCATTGTCACAGCAGGGAGGTGTTGAACTTCTTGGGGTTTTTAGTTTTTCTGTTTCCATGAAGGCAAAGCAGAGGCTGCTTTAGTGACTGCAGTGCTTATTTAGTGTGTCAGAGAGTGGCAGAAGTGTTCCAGGCCAGGTTGTGGATGGGGCTTGGAGCAACGTGGTCTGGTGGAAGGTGTCCCTGCCCATGGCAGGGGCGCTGGAAGAAGATGAGCTTTAAGGTCCCTCCCAGCCCAAACCTTTCCATGATTCTGTGAAAACACAAACGTCTGCTTGGGCTGTTTCAGTGCTGAAGTGTCCTGGTGTCACTGGGAGAGGAGAGAGGATACTGTCCCTCCTGGATAGATCCATGTGGCACATCATGGATTTGGTGCACACAAACAAAATCAGCTCACGTGTAACGTATGAAAATCGGGAGCAAGGCTGGCTCACAGCAGAAGCCACCCTGGCTTGGCCAGCAGGACTAGGGAAGTGATGTTCTCTTCTCACAGGTGACAAATGACAGGACAAGAAAAACAGCCTCAAGCTGCACCAGGGGAGGTTTAGATTGGGTATTACGAAAAATTTCTTTAACAAAAGGATGGTCAGGCATTGTGCCAGGCTGCCCAGTCCCCAGCCCTGGAGAGATTTAAAAGATGTGTGGATGTGGCACTTGGGGATGTGGACTCAGTAATCTTAGAGGGCTTTTCCAACCTAAACCATTCCATGACATAAAAACAGTTCACACTGAGCTGCAAATGCACATGAAACTCTGGATTACTTCTGAATCTGCTGGGTTTTGCACTTTCAGTCCTTGCTACATTCAGTCTTTCCCAATGACTTTCTTTCAATCTGCTGCTGAGGCCCTTTGAAGGCCAAAAAGTACCGATTTAGGAGGGAAAACGTGACTTTTGTAAAAGGCTTTTGTGTGAAGCACAAACCTCCAGCTTGAGATTCAGCTGTGTGATGCTCACTTCCATTTTCCACCTTATGAGACTACCAAGCCTTATGCACAGCCTGCCCACGGCTGCCTGGTGTGCCTCTGCTGCTGAAATCCCACACTTGTGAAGTCCTCGGGTTTTTTTGGAAGTGTAGCTTCCTCCTTGTGACCACCAAGTGGTGCTCTGCGCTGCACCTTGCAGCAAGGCAAGCTGTTGGCGTATCGGGATGGGGACTAAAAAGCTGTTTTCAGATGCAGGAATGAGGCAGAGAGGAGAAGGGAATAAGCTGAGAGCCTTTTCCTTCCCCCTTGCAGCGGCTGTGCTACAAGGATCTCATTATTCACAGCTTTCTGCTGCGGCTGCGTGGTGATTGATGGAGCTTGGTGATCATCAGATGTGATAAGTAGTCTCAGCACTTTCAATTTGGGTGTTCAGCTTGGCTGCCTTCGAGGCTTTGGAGACAGGGAGATGGCTATCTGTGGCTCCAGCACTCGATCCTGGCAGGTGTGTGTCACTTGGGTTGTTAAAAATCACAAGAAGCTTCTAAAATCCTTGTCCCAGAGTAGTTTTTCAGAGATAAAAATCCAATGCCTGTTCTCTCTTGGCTGGTTTTTACACCTAGTCGAGGGAAAAGCTCTGCTCATGTTCCTCTTCTCTGGTATTCTGGCTGTTCAGTGTCTCTGCTGTTAAGTTTTGGGGCTGTTGATAGCTGTGTTGCTCTCAGCAGAGGGAAAATATCTACATTAACTTGTCTTTGCAGGTTTCCTGTGAGCACTCTCCAGGTGCCACTCTTAGCTTTACAGTTGTGTGTTTTGTATGAAAATGTGAATTTTGACAGAGAAAATTCTGAGGTTGATTCTAAATGATGGGCACATTCTAATACAGAAACTGCCTATAAAATGCAGTGGGAATTTAAGGGGCCAACCACATCCCCGTGAGCTCCATTAGATGCTCTGTGTGGTGTCATTGTGGCAGGAATGATCTTCCCAGGTAGTAAAAGCCCTGCTATAGCAGGATGATGCAGCTAAATCCCAACAGCAGCTCATTTGTATGGAACACAGGACTAGAACTGAAAGGCAGAGACTGGGATTGTCTTGTCTGGTGAGCTGAGAAAAACGTGCAGTGTTTGGAAGCAAATCCTGGAATTACAAGGGAAGGAGATGCCAATGGAACAGCAGAGTGAATCAGTGGGTCTGTAACCTGCACTGATTTCTCTGGATATTCCAGCCTGTTCAGGCCAAAGGAAGGAGACCACCTTATCCCATTTAATCCAGAGTGGGTTGCCACCAACCTATATGAGGTACAACTCCAAATAAAGGGATTTCTGGATAACAAATCGTGATTTGGCTGGATTGTTAGTTGTTAATACCTGGATGCAGGGTGATGGGCTCTCCCAGTCTGACTACACCAGGAGGGAATTTTTCTACAGGTCTGAGCAGAGTTGGTGTAAATTAGAGAAAAGTGCATAAATACTATGTTTTGATTCTCAGCTTTGAAAAACTAACTGTGAGAAATTCAAAGCATGCCACTGTTCCAGGTATTACCTGTCCCTGGTGGGTGGCTCCATCAGTAGCTATTAAATAGCTCCAGTGCAAATTCCGGCATAGGATGTCCCTGAGACTTTGGTAACTGTAACTTGGGAAGAGAAACTGTGGGAAGACTGGCTCTGTATTTGCCCTGCTCTGGTCTTTCTTCAGCATCTGCAGCCAGGTGTGGTTGGAAATGGGATGTGGACAGAAAGGATCTTTGGTTTGATCCAGTACAGTGGTTCCTGTGTTGCCATTTTAGATTCCAGTGACGAAATATGGTTTAAATATTTATTTTTTCATATGTTAACAGTAGGAACAGTTTTGGAATAAATGGGTATCTGCTGTAGCAGAGAATTCATAGAATCTCAGAATGGTTTGGGTTGGAAGGGACCTTAAAGACCATCCTGCTTCAACCCCCCTGCCATGGGCAGGGACACCTTGCACTAAATTCACAGGAATTTCCCCAATGTCACATTTATCAGCTCTCCCATGAAGTGTTGGCTCTGCTGCCTTCTTTCCAACACTTTTCAAGGCCGGGTGGGGCTTGCAGCAACCTGGTCTAGAAAGCAGTGCCCTTTCCGGAGCTGGGAAAGACTTAACAAGAATTAGAAACCAACTTATTGCTGCCTGCAAGATTGGAACTCAGGGAAAGAGCTCTCACTTGGGCTGGAGTGAGTTAAGCAGGGAGCTCTGTAGTTACAGATGCTCAGATGTTGGTACACATGCACATCCTTGTTGGCTAGGAAGCAAAAAAATTACTGTATTTCCCACTAGTTTGAGAGTCTGAGACAACATCTCCTTGTTCCTCAGCAACTTCCAGTGGTGGTGAGCTCCTCCCAGTGAACCCCTGTGGGTGTTTTTCCTGTTAGAGAACAGGCACAAGTCTGTTCAGCAGCTCTGCCTTTGGAGGAGCTCAGCTTGGTGCTCACCTAGAGAGATCTGTGAACCTTCTGCCTGGTGGGATGTTTCCTGACGTTTCTTTTCTGTCTCCCTGGCCAGAGGGTGAGGAAGAGGAAGAGGATGAAGAGGAGGAGGAGGAAGAAGAAGAGGAGGAAGAGGAAGACGAGGAGGACAAAGACATAGACCTGATGGATGAAAGCATGGAGGGTGACACGGAGCTGCCAGGCTTCACCCTTCCTGGAGAGACCTCCCAGGAGCCCCTGGCTGGCCTGGAAAACCCTGTGGCCCAGCTGGCTGGGGTGTCCTACCAGGTTCCTGACACCATCGAGTGGGAGCAGCAGAACCAGGGTCTGGGTAAGAGAAAAGCCCCTTCTTGCTTTGCCCTTACAGAGGACACATCTCCTGCTCTGCACTCTGCTTGAGACAGTCCCTCGTGCCGGGACATCTCATGGGTTGGCTCTCAAGCTAAACACAATTTTTGTTTTTGCTTAGTGCTGTCTTGCTCTGAGGGTGGACAAAATAATAACCTCTCATGTGAGATTCCTGGGGAAATTTCAGTTCCCTTTGCCCAGGATGGGTTGTGCAGGGATATTTGTCCTGTGAGGACAAAGGAGTTGGGTGTTTGCTTATCAGCCCATTTGGTACTTCAGCAGCATTTGTCCAAGTTCTACTTTTCTGGCATTTTAAGAGGTGCATGGTCCAGCCATGGGGCCCTGTGCTGGCAGTGTGAAGACAAACCTGCAAAGCCTCTATAAAGCTTTATACAGTTTATTCCTACTGTACATATAGGCCCTGTGTTTAATGACCGGGCTTCCTTACTCCACCTAGGAGTCAGTGTTTATACGTGTGAAGTCCATGTGATGCAAGTCAAAGCTGGTGTGGGACAAGGCAGATCTTAGCAAGGAACTTGTCCAGCTTGGCAAAAGGCTCTGGAATCGTTTCCCAGCATACTCAGTTCCCAAGCCAAACCCCAACAAATGCAGTGGGAACCTTTCAGGTGAATTTGTGGGAGCTGAACCACATCTAGTCACAAGGTCTTTATGTCTGGCTGTTAGAATTAGATGTTCTGAGAAGCTCATCAAACAAAAAAACCACCAAAACTCTTTTATATGTTGTCTATCACATATATTTATGTGAGATCTACCCCTTCCCCTGAATGTGTAACTCTGATTTAACCTGGAGGTTCTCCTTTGTGATGCTGTTTCCAGCCTGCTTTAGTGGTGATGGCTTCCTTAACTGAATCAAAGATTGTGTTTCAAGAACAATGTGGGAGGGTTGATTTCCAGAACTCTGTGGGAGGGTTGGCCTTTGAGAGGAGATTGAGTTTGCACCAGGGCTGGTCCCTCCCTGTCACAAAACATCGTGTTGGATGGTGGCTGTGTCAGGCCTGTTCCACATGTCCTGTTATCCCATCAGGCTGCACAGGAGCTGTGTGAGGGGAATAATTCCGAGTCTTTAAGGGTTTCTGGTTGTCTTTGGCAAGCTGGGTGACAGAGGTGTGTGGTGCTGTTGGATATGGCAGTGTTTGCCAGGAACTTTGGGGTTACAGAGGAGGTTGTTCTGCATCAGGCACACAGTTCATGGTTTGTGCAGGTCTGGACTGGAGTCACAGCTGCATTTCCAGCTGCTGGAGGAAGAGGCTCAGGGTAGAGGAGGCCTGTCTGGCACAGGAGGCAGGTGAGAAAGCAGCGACCAGGGGCTGATGCTGTTCCTCAGACCCTGGAAAGGCCATCTTTCCAAAAATTTCAGGCAAGGAATAAATAGACTGTGTGGCAAAAGGCAGGATTCTTCTCCCTAACTTATGTTTTATTGACTTTATGCAAATTGGAGGAGCCCCTGTGAAGTCTAAACTGGGTCAGCATCAGCGATAGGTCTGAGCACCTGAAGGACTGGGCAGAAGTGGATTTTGGTGTTCTCTGGAAGTGCCTGGCTGGGTTACACGTCACCAGATCCAAATGGTTTGGTTTGCCTTTTGTTTTTAGGCTGTTGCAGTCAGTGCAAACATCCATGAGGGAAAGGATGAGGCTGTGGCTGGGCTGAGTTCATTTTTAGGAGTCGGATGGGACTTTTGTGCAGTGCTGTGCTGGCAAAAAAGGAGGGGAAGCAGCAGGATCAGCCTCTCTGCTTGTGACTCACCCCTCTTACTCCAGCAGGCAGACACTTATGTAAAGAGCCATTTCTTTTCCTGTCTAGATGACCTCAGTGGCTCTGTGACACTGCTTCCTTTGCCATCTGCAGTGTGCTGGTGCTCAACAGTACTCCTAAGAGGAAGGGAAATTATTTTAGAGGCACAAAGAGAATGGAACTAGATGAGGAGATTGGAGCTAAATGGTCTTTAAGATCTCTTCCAAGCCAAGCCATTCCATGATTCTGTGAAAACCAAGGGCTTGCATGTGCTCACATTGATAATCTGAGCTCCATGGAAGGAGCTGAACCCAGGGGATGAGAGGGCTGATTTCCTGGGATTGAGTGGGGAATGGGAGATGCTTCTGCAGGAGTGTAGCCCTTCCCCTCTCCAGTTTGTGCCAGGTGGGAATTTCTGCCCTGGTTCCCAGCTCTGGGTTCATGGGCACACATGGGGCTACCTCTGTGTCTGTACCTGTGTCCATAGCTGGTCCTGGCTGTGTGCTTCTCTGTGGAGTGTATTTGGGAGAACAGGAAAGGTGGAAAAAGCACACAGCTTGTGTCAGCAGGGAGTGGGTTGTTAAGACCAGAAGAAATCCCCCAAACCTGCAGGAAGCTGGAGGAGCTGCTCCCATTGTTCTGCTGGAGCACCCAGAGAGACCAGACTTGCTGTAAAAGACTTGTGAAGCTTTAGATCTGCTGGATGGGTGCATGGGCTGTTTTTCTTTGAAACCCTTTTTATCTAGGTGATTTTCATCTTTGAAAACCCAGTTCTTTTGATTTTGGGACAGCTTTGTAACTGCTGGACATCCCCAGAAGAGCTCTGTGTGTCCCTTCCTTCCATAAATAGTGCTGGGATGTGAAGAATTTCTCTTATTGTGTAAATTAAGCAGGGTTTGGAAGGGGAAGTTGTTCTACTTCACCTGGGATACGGCATTGGAAAGGGAGACCTGAAGGAAGGTGACAGTACCCAGCAGAGTACAGGGTGAGGGGACAATATCCAAGCACCAAACTTCTACAGTTGGCATTTTCCATTTTTAAAATACTTTACACACGTGTCTTCCTCCTGAGGGGATGCATCTGTCCTCTAGCCTCCAGAATTTTGACATTTAATGCTAAAATCTATAGTACAGAGGAGCCCAGACGTGTTGGAATAGCTGTTCTCAGGTCAGTTATTATTGAGTTTGCTTGCTCTGATGGCTGACATGCTGCAAATCCCCAGAGAACAAGGAACTTGATCCACAAAACATCTTGGCAGAACAAGAGACAGTTTGGATTTTTGTAGTGGTCAATGAGAAGGCGCTGGAGGAACAGAATCATTAAAAATGTCAGTTCTGGGCAGTCAGATGGTCCTACATTAACTCCAGCTGAGCAAAAGCCATTTATAAGTGCCAGTAATGAGACTGACAGTTTTACAGCCCATCAACTGACTCTCTAACCAGCAATATTTAGACAGAGTAAAGCAGAAAATGAGAAAATCTGTGCCTTTATAAAATAGAATTTGAGCTTGCAAAAGCCATCCTGGTGGCCTACAGCTCTGGGGAAGCGAGGTCTGAACATGGTTTAGGATCTGGTTTGGTGTCCTGTTCAAGGGCTTTGCCTTCAGAGGTTGCCAGTGAAGGACAGAGCAGCACTTTTGGACCTCTCTACATTCTTTGTGAGGTGTCTTTGGTGTCTCCATGCTTGTTTCTTGATTTGTGTAGAGGTGTGTGGCAGGCAAACACTAAACACCTGGAGAGCATCGGAGGGGCAGGAAGACCAGGTGTATAACTTGGATTTTCAGGAAATAAATAAAAACACCTCATTTTCCCCTGCTCCCTCTTTTGTGATGCATTACCAGGAGAACTGCAGTTGGTTGAGGTGGGTTCAAACCTAGTGAACAGTTTATGGTCCTTCAGTTGTTCCTCATGCATCTTAGAGCAGATGGTCTATGTTGTACAGCTCCAAGGAGATCAAACCCCTCTGCTCCTGTTGGTGGTGGCTTCTTCTCCCAGTTCTCAAGAGTGTTTATTCTCTCAGTTCTGTGGGAATTCTTGATTTAACAACAATGACCCAAGAGGAAAATGGCCTCAGGCTTCCCACCTTAGAGCTTGCCTGTGATCCACATCCCAACGTGAATAACTCCTGCTGTCCATAGTGGGTTACAGCAGGAGGTCTAGGGAAATTTACTAAGCCTTTAATTTTACCCCATTGAGACATGCAGTAGTTTGCTTTGTGCATTTAAAATGTATGGAATTGGTGTTTTATTCTTTCTCAATTTAGGGTCCACTCGATATAATTTTTGTATGTTTGCAGACATGGTTTTGCACCTTGCTCTGTCTTCATTGATCTGCAGTTCCATTTTACATCTGAATTTACTCTCTGTGGTGGCTTTTATGTATGCTAGGTACTATTTTTTATTCTCTGTTTTCACCTAAATCCATTTTTGTCCAGGTCTGCCTTTCTTTAGCTGACCCATTGGTGTGTTCTTTGCATCCATCTGTTCATGGCAATACCATATTACAGGGTTTTAGCTCATGAGAAGTCACCTGAGTTGCCTGGTTCCACAACATTTGTTTTTGATTTCCATCTACCCATGGAGGAATTGTACACAGGGGAGTTTGGACCATCCCTGTGGATAGGATTTAGAGATTAAAAAAACCAAAAAACAGCAGTTTAGGAAGGAGTTATGAAGTGTGACAATATAATTCTCGACAAGTAGTTTCCAAAATATAAACCATGTCTGTGTTTCATG
The DNA here is from genome assembly GCA_013398055.1 of Ifrita kowaldi. Classification (NCBI taxonomy): domain Eukaryota; kingdom Metazoa; phylum Chordata; class Aves; order Passeriformes; family Cinclosomatidae; genus Ifrita; species Ifrita kowaldi. The sequence goes on from VZRS01009808.1 coordinate 408,484, forward strand.
TATTTTTGTGGGTAGGACATTAGTTCTTGCCATAATGGAAGGTCGTGTAACTCTCTCAGGTAATGGCAAGGCACTTGCATAATAAACACACTTTTGGAATGTGAATGTTGGGGTTTTTTTATAATGGACAAAAAATATTTGCAGCTCTGAGCAGCTACTTACAGAGAAAATAGCTTTTGTTGTATTGCAGATCTGTGGTCACAAATTACACTGCATAAACCATATAACAGATGCCTCTGGTTAATGACGGTGAGGCAGAGGAGCAGAAGGACAGCAGTGGAAGATGATGAATGTTTGAAATGTCATTTTTACAGGAAGATAGGATTAATGCTTTTATGGGCAAAAATAACCAGCATTAGGAAGGCAGGAGCTGAGACTCAGAAATTAGTAATATGTTCTTTAATTGCTGCCCCAAATGGATCTATTTTAAGTACTCTTACAGCTCGTGGTATTGGAACATCGGAGTGCCTTTTAATCTTTAATGCATTTATCTCCTTAATCACTCTGGAAAGGCTCATCTGTGTTTTAAAGGTGGTGAGCAAAACCATGGAGAGGCTCAGTGACCCCTCTGGTTTCACGAGGGAGCCTTTGACAGAGTGGGGGTTTGAAGGAGGGCAATTAAATTAGTGCTTGGGCATTGCCTTTCCCTTGTGGAGGCAGGATGTGCACAGCTGCATTTCTCCCTGGAATGGAAGCAAAGGATCACACAGAGATCCTAACAGGAGGGGCTGACTCCATAGGAATCCCAGGTGAGAGAGGCTGGCAGGAGCCAGGGTGAGGAGCATAACCAGCAGATTTTCCTTCCCCACATGTTCCAAGTGCAGCTGCCTGCAGCAATCCTGCCCTCTGTGGCCTTGCCCCATCACAGGTATTTATGAGGGTTTTGTGGCACCAAGCACTGGCCATGCAAGGTCTGCGTTCCAGATGGCTGCAGACAGAAATGAGCAGTCTCAGGAAGAGAGATTATTTTTCCTGCCTTTCTGTGTGCTCCAAATAATTTATACAGTTCCATATGTTCCTTGCTAGCTCCCCTTCCCTCTCCCAAGCAGCAGTAAAGCTCCCACCATCAATCTGTGCCTAACTCAGGTTTCTGTCCCTCGTGAGGGATGTGCACTCCCTTTGGAATTGCTTCTTTTTTACCTAAGAGATTGTTCACGGTTGCATCTTAATCCTGGAGCAGAGTCGTATTTAATCAGGTTTGTCTTGTCAAAGGGAATTCTGCATCCTCCCTGTGAGCAGTGATGATCCTCTCTGCCAGCTCAGGGTGACATTCGCTGTTGTAACGGCAGAGCAGCTCCCAAGAGGGGACAATTCACATCAGAGATGGCTTTTTCTCCTCATCAGATCCAATTCCAAGGTGTTTTGGGGAGTCTCTCTCTTTAGTATTCCTTCTTTCTTCAACCTGCTTGCTCCCTGCACAGCCCTGTGCCTCGTGCTGGGATCTTGGTCAGTGGGACCTTCCAGGAGGCACAAAATCTGGGCAAGTCTGAGCCCTGTGGTCCTGACCTATCGTCCTTCTGTGCTCTTCCTTTTTTCCATCCAGCACAAGACTGCTGTGCCCTTGGGAATGAGGTCAGTGTGTTTCAAAGGGAAGACAGGAACAGTGTGTCTGCTCTGTGAACTGGGATGAGGAGATTCCAAACACAGAGCATGAACCCCTAATGAGGTGGAGCCATGTCCTTCCTTTGGAAGCACCTCAACTCTTGTCCTCAAAGTAAAAATCAAGGCTAAGGAGAGGGAAGAGAGATGAGGGCAGTGGTGGAGTCCCCATCCCTGGAGGGATTTAAAAGCTGTATGGATGTGGCACTTGGGGACATGGGTTAGTGGTGGCTTGGCAGTGCTGGGGGAACTTCATCTTCGAGGAACTTTTCAACCTAAACAGTCCTGTGATTCTATGAGTAAATCAGAGGATTGGAGAGTGTCTTGGTGATTCCCAGCTCAGCTATCAGAAACAGGTGACACAAAGCTGTTGCTCACAATAATCAGGCTGATATTTCACCCTGACGTTTTTGGTGGAGTGTATTGGGAAACAGCAGCACTAAAACATCCTTGGATACATTACTTTGAAATACCAGCCCTTCCACGAAGTTTATGCATCCAGTTAAACCTGTGTCAGAGGAAGATTAAGCCCATTTGTTACCAGCCCTTAAGTGCTGCCTCCAGGGGCTGGGGGAGGATTTAGAGGCATTTTCTCAGTTTTGGCTCTGCCTTCCCTCTCCCTGCCCACGGAGAAGTTGGAATCCCATCAGACAAGGTGTTAAACTGAAGTTACAGGACAATGCAGGGAGGAGTGAAAAGATCCTGTCCATCCAAGGCATTTCTCCTTCTTTTTCTTCAGTTTGGAGAGAGTTGGCATAGAGGCATGGAGAAATCATCTGCCAGTTTGTGGGAAGAGAGAGGGAATTTTGGTCACCATGGCTGACATGGTTGGTGTGAGAGGTCCCAGTGACTGGGGAAAGTTTCTAATGGGTGGTGGGATACATGGATGAATCCGAGTCTGAGCGCTGCTGCCAATCCTGCGTGCCCTAATTCCCATTTCCCTGCCAGGCAAAAATTCCCTGAAATACCTGCAAGGAGGGTGCAGCAGCTTCTGTGGTAGAAATATCTGTGGAAGACTCCCCAACCCAGCTCAGGTAGGGGAGTCCAGGGTGCTGTCTGTGTACAGAGAACGTTAGGGAAGGTTTGCTGAGGGGAACCCTTCACCAAAAGGGTTGCCAAGCTTTGGAACAGGCTGCCCAAGGAAATGGTTGAGTCACCAGCCCTGGAAGTGTTCAAAAAACATGTGCATATGGCTCTTGTGGACATGGTTTAGTGATGGAAGTGGTGGTGGTGCTGGGTTGGTGGTTGGACTTGAAGATCTTTGACATCTTCTCCAGCCCTAATGATTCTATGAAGTTCTCCCTCCTTGGCTTGCTGGGTAGCACAGAAGGGCAGCCTGCAGCAGCACCAGGCTCCTGGGCTTTCCCAGCACAGGAAGACTCCTTCTGAAAGGCTTTCTGCTGCACCTCCAGTTGCACTTGTCAGCCCAAGAAAGCAGAGTTGGGAAACTCAAGCACGTGTCTGAGCGTTTCTGACCTTCCCCAGCTGTCGGCCTCTATCCATCTGTTTGACACATTCTTTAAAGTTAGGATGTGTCTGCCTTGGAGCATGACTTTGCATTTGCTGCTCCAGGTAATTTATCTTGGGGTTTTTTTGCCTGGATTCAAGGATAGGGTCCATTAGCCTGCGCAGAGCTCCGTGCTCCGAAGGCTGGGCTGCATCTGCTGCCCAAGCAGCATCTGGGTTCCTGCACAGCACAATGAGGCAGGAATCCTTCTGGGCTGTCAGCTGCCTTGGACTGCCTGTCCCCTGGCCTGTCAGCCCCACTGGAATATAAATCACAGTGTCTTTGCTCTCTCTTTAATCTGCAGTAATCCTTGTCCTTTCCCATCCCTGCAGTTTCAGGTATTTACATGTGTCACTTCTCAGCGTGCTTTGTCTCTTCTCCCACCCTTCAGTTTGTACATGTCAGAAAACGTGGCTCCATTCAGACAGAGGAGCTGGATTTCAGCCCCTCTCTCCCCTTGGATTTTAGCAATCACTTAGCTTGATTGAGGAACACAGGCAGGGCAGTGCCTTCCCTGGGTGAGAGTTACTCATTTTTCCTTTGTGTGCCTGTCTGGGTGGCCTTTGCCATGTAAAAAGAGGCTTTCCTTAAGTTGGAGAAATCACATTTATTTTCTAATAGTGATCTATACCAAAGCAAAAATCTGTCTGTTTCCATGGCATTAAAAAAATGGAGAGAGGGGAATGTGAAGGTTCATGAGCCTTGAATTGCCTCTGTCCTTCCGGGGATTTACGTCAGAGGCTGATCTTTGGGGTTAAAATGTTGGCCCCATGGCAGAGCTGGTAAGAGAAAAATGGAGGGAAAGAGCATTTTGCAACAAGTAGCAGGGAGAGAGAGGGTAATTTATGGAGAGGATAATTTTAAAGTGTTCCTTCCTAATGAGAATGTAGATGCACTTTCTGCTTGGACAGTGCAAACCACAAATGACTGATGCTAAACTTGTCTCCCCTCTGGTGTTCACTCAGATTAAGACCCCTTGAGAATGAAAGGAGATCCAAGTTCTTTTCTGCAAGGATGCTCTCCCTCTTTATATAAACATAAACATAAACATAAATATGAATATATATATGTAGAAGTTCTTCTCTGCCTGAGAGTGAGTTAGGAACATATATTGGAAATAAGTAAATTGCTCAGATTTTTGTCTGACAATAAAATAATTACCTCAAACCTGCAGCAGTTGTTGTTTTGCAAAGATGCTGAGTATCAGCATTAATCACTAGAGAGGGGTCGATATGGTGAGAATTACTGGAGGCCTTTGCTTTCTTTTTTCTGTTTTCTCCCCTTGTTTTTGAGTAACTCTAATCACAGACTCATCCAAGCCTGGGCTGTAATAAAGGGTTTCAGCCAGGCTGCTCCCTGATAGCCCATCATTTATTTTAATATACCAGCAGCACCATCTGTGCTTGAGGCTTTATTAATGTGAAGTGAGGCCAAGAGGTTCTCCCATCTGAGTCCTTTTTGAGGCTGTTTTTCCCAAATCCCCCTTTCCCTTCTGGCCACTCAGGCTGCCTTGCTCACTCAGGTGTGTGCATGGACTGGTTTTGTAGGAGTGGCTGCTGAACCTTCTGTTTCTTGTCCCCAGGGGACCCCCTGTTTTGTTTAGCAGTGTCACATGCTGTGCTGCTGTCACTGTCCCCTCAAGCTGCCCCATTCCAGCTTAGGGATGCCCATGCCAAGGTGATCCAGATGATGCTCCAAGGTCCCTGTCAGGAGCACAGCCCAGGAACCCACCCCTGGCACGTGTGGCACCTTGATGACCCTCCTGTGCTTTTGCTGTGTGTGCCAGTTATTCCAGCATTTCCCTCTGCAGGCTTTGGGACAGGTCTGACACCAGCAGAGGATTTCCAAGACCCCTCAATGGCTTTGGTGTGTGCTTTGGTTCAGGACTGAGGAGAGATCTTGGTGTCTGCCCTTCCAGTCCCACCAGAAGCTGTTTCTTCCTGGGAGTGAGGGGGTTGCTTTGCCCTGCTCAGTCCTGGCTTTCCTTACAACCACCCATAAGCAAATTCAGGCAAGTGACAAGATAGGGTTCAGTATGCATGTCCTGTCAGGAAAATAACCTCCTTGTGGGTTTTGTTATTTTCTGTATCTGTTGGGACTGGTTAAATACAGTCTCTTTTGATTTTTTGGTTTTAGGGAGTGCTGGGAAGAAGGTCAAATATAGAGTTAGACCAAGTAGTATCCTCAGTGGAGCAGTGCTTTCTGGTTATATCTGCTCTCCCATGGCCAGAACATGTTCCTGTGAGTGCTGTTTAACCTCTTAAGTCCCAGTTTGCAGTGACTCCATGGTGAGTGAACCCTGCTCAGCCAAACGCTCCAGTGCAGCTGGACAGACTTTATAATCTTGGAGATCTTTTCCAACCTAAACAATCCTGTTCTTCCAATTCTTTAACTGCAGTCTGGAGCAGGAGAGGCAGGGAGTTAATTTAACTTTTGGTAGACAGAGGCAGCCAGGAGCATGTTTTGCTGAGGTCCATGTCTTAATGGAGCAGATAAAGCCAGAATCTCAGCTGGCAAAACTCAGCATTGCTGTGGTGAATGCTCTGGTCCCACAGCCTTGGAGCTGCAGGGGGATCTGTGATCCCCTTTTCTGGGACCAGGAACCATTGTGCTTCAGGCTTAGCAGGGCTGCATCACCGGCTCCTTGTGTCTGATTTCAGCCTCTGCCTCCTGGCAAGCTCAGAGCAAGAGCCACAGTGGTTGTTTGGCCCAGGTTTAATGTCTCAAACTGTGCCAGATCACCCCTGATCAGGCTCTGACAGCACCAAGCAGACTGAGATGCCTTCAGGGCAGTGCAGGGCTTGGGATGCAGCTCCATGACTCCTTCCAAAGGCGCTGCAGGAGATTCTGTCCCCAGGGATGTCCCTGGAGCTGTGGCTGCAGCTGGTGGGAGCTCCTGGGACAGTGCATGGACATGGCCTGGCACAGACAGTGGGACTTGATGATCTTAGAGGTCTTTTCCAACCTTAAAGGTTCCATGAGATGCTGCAGCACCATCCCTCCAAACCAGAGCAGGCAACCCCAAATCGGAGTCATCTGCAGGAGGAAAGGCACACTCAGTGGTGCTAATTGACAGCAGCAGTGATTAGTTATTGAGGTTTGGTTAGTCACTACTGTGTGGGCTCTGAAGATGAATACGAGGGTTTAAAGAACAGTGGGACTTTCAGGTTTTTTAATATAGTCTGGATGTGCTTCAAGTTCCTGCCAGCAGCTCCCCTGGATATATTACATAGTGTGGGTGGGCAGGAGAGTTCCCTTGTCCTCATCTCCCTGGGATGAGCCAGGAGAACTCTGCAGCTACCTGGAGTGCTCCTGAGGGTGCTGGAGTCCCCTCTGATGGCCCAACAGCTCAGGTGTTTCCCTCCTCTGCTCTGCATAAAAGTTAGATTGGATATTATGAAAAAATTCTTCACCCAAGGTATTGTCAAGCACTGGAAGAGGCTGCCCAGGGAAATGATGATGTCCCCATCCCTGGAGGGACATAAAAGACCTGTGGATGTGGCATTTGGGGACATGGGTGGCCTTGACAGTGCTGGGGGAATGGTTGGACTCGATGATCTTAGAGGGTTTTATCAACCTGAACAATTCTATAGTTCTGTGAGTCTAAAAGCAGATTTCACTAAGGGAGTTCCCAGGTGATGGGTGCTGGAGCCATCCTGCCCTGTCCCCAGCCCAATCAGGGATGCAGAGATGTTCCCCATCTCAGATGTTCCCCACAGTCCCTCCAAGCTTGGGATGGGTGGGTGTTAATGCTCAGGCTAAATACCCCTGCTGAGACATGGGGGAAAATAGGGCTTGTTTATGCCTGGGTAAATAGGAAAGCTTAGACACTGTTTCTGAAATCCTAGAGAAAATCCCAGGGACAGTCAGGTTCCAGGGGGAAATTTAGGCTGAGAGCTGGTTTTATTGTTAGTCCTACAACCACAGGAGAGGGAATTTGCATGGCAAACTAAGGACTCTTGGCAAAGAGTAGAAATTAAAGCAAAGCCTCTGTTCCAAATCCTTATGAGGGAAAGGGGAGGATGATACAGTAGGAACACTGGTCTGGAGGGATGTGGGAGGATAAAGGAACAGAGAGAAAAACAACAACCAGCATTTTGTCTCTGAATACTCAGTGCCATTCTGCCCCTCTGTGCCTCTGGAAAGGGACACAGCAGAGATGGAAAGGGTATGAGAAAGAAGGAGGATAACCAAAAGGATAAATTAACATGGGTAACCAGAGGATAAATGGGTTTCTGTGCAAGGAATGACCTTGTCCAGAGCCCCAGAGTGCCAGGAGTGTGAGCCAGGAGAGCGTCACTGTGTGATTGTCCCATCCATAAACTTTTCCTAGACAAATGCTCTTGGTCACTGTCAGCCTCACTAAGCCAGCCTGACCTTTGGTCTGGCCCACACTGACTGTGAGCAGAGCCTGATCTCCTCATCTGATTGCAGCCAGTGCTGCTTTTTGGGATGAGTCCTTGAGCAAATCACTTCCCCATCCCCTGCCTGAGCCCTGGTGTTCATAGATGGGACAATTCCAATGCTCTGTGGGGGTTCATTCTTTTAGGTTCTTCTGGGCAGACACTGCCTCTTCTTTGCATGTTTGCAGAGCATTTATCATGTGTGTGTGTGATATCTCAGGTGGCCTTTCAGCTCTCACAATAACAGAAATTAACAACAAGAAATTCAGTCTCTTCCTCCTGTGTTACGTTTTGGTCGTTAAATGGTCACAGTTGCTGGGACAAAAATCTGTATTGGGACAAAAATCTGATAAAGAGGGAAGCTGTGACCCCTGGATCAGCAGTGACTTGATGCAGGCAGGAGAGTGAGGAAGGGAAGTATCAGCTCTGTTTGCCCTTCCCTGTGAGCATCTGCCTTCAGAGATGGGGTGTGGGGCTCAGCTGATCCAGCACAACCATCCTTATATTTTCTTCCTTTGGCACAAGGTTCCCCCTACAGCCCTTAACCACGTGCCAGGGACAGAAAACCCCGAAACTGTCTGGTTTTGCAGACTGGCAGGGAGCTGTGACTCAGGAAGGGAAGGGACCTTCCAAAGCACTTTCAGGGTCTTTCAAATTCACTGGGCTCCACATAAAACATTTTTATACTGAAATCAGAGGTGTGACCTTGTTGATAATTTAACTGGGGGACCAAAGACAGGCAGGTGAGTGCAGACATCAGTGTAAGTCTGTCTCATCCCCTCCCCTGGGTGAGGAATTTGAATGTTTTCTTTTGTGGCCAGGCTGCCCTGCAGTTGCTGTCACTGTTGGACTGAGTTGATTTCCCTCTTGCCTCTCAGTCTTCAAGGCAGAAAAGCTGGTGCAACAGCACAGAAAGTCATGGCATTTGCAGCAAGGCACCAGGTTGGCTTTGCTCAGCTTCTCAGGGTCTTGCTTGCTGTTCCCAGCTACCAAGTGGAAATTGTCCTGAATGCATAAATTACCTGTGGATTCCCAAAGCTGGTTATGGGTCCAACAGCTCAAATGGAAATGCATGGGTTGTTGCTCCTTTGCTTTTGGTAGATCTGTTTATCTCTTTGAAATGGACTTTAAAAATGAGACTTCAGCTCCTGTATCCCTTTGGGTTCAAGTAAATGTGGACAAATAGCATTTCCCAGTCTGTAGAGACTGATAAATCAGGATATTGTGATGCACTGCTTTGAGTCAACAGTTCTTTGGGTCTGTCAATCAAACCTGTAACTAGGCTGGAGCAGTTATTGCCCAAATCTGTCAACTGATTCACAATATTATAGGGCAAGGCCAGTAAATTATTTTTCATGTTTAGGACTAAATTTCAGAAGTGCTCTGCAGTTTCATTGTTTTCTGTACCTACAAAGAATTTCAGATTTCAGGTGGCCCGTAGAGGTTTTGTTTGTGCTGTGGGAGAGGCAGCCTTTCCCCTAGGAATTCCCTGTGCAGAACATTTGCAGTTCAAAACAAAAAAATTGCTGCTACTTCTTTAGAAGACTAAGGGGTGATTTTGACAACCCCAACCTATTTCCTTACTAATATTTGTTAGTCCTGCAGCTAAGGTAAGAGCAGTTCACAGTGAATCATAGAATCTTATCCCGTTTCTACACCCTGCCGTGAGCAGGTACACCTTCCACTAGACCAGGTTGCTCCAAGCCCCATCCAGCCTAGATTCGAACATTCCAGAAGTGGGGCAGCCACAGCTTCTCTGGGCAAGCTCTACCAGTGTCTCACCACCCTCAGTATCAAGAGTTTCTTCCTGACATCTAATCTAAATATCTTTTCCTTTAAAACCACCGTGCATTCAGGCCACTACAAAAAACGAGTTCAAAAAATGTCCTCTGCTTATTTCATCCTCAGGGCTTGTCAGTGACTTCTTTGTGTGTCTGTCTCTTCAGAGTTTGTCTTCCTAGAGGACTGAGACCACCCTTGTCAAGCCAACAGAACATTTTCTGGCCCATTTGGTGATCTTTGGAAAGCAGGCAGTACCAAGTGGCCATCAGCATTTAGATCACAACCACTTGCTGCTACTTTGAAAGCAGATTGACCTCTGAGGCTTTATCCAGATAATGTTGTGAAGGTTCCCTTGCATCAAATTGTTTCTTCATTATTTGAACAGATGATGGCAGCAAAATCAGGAGTTCACTCAGAGATACTCAAAATATCTTCTGAGAGCCACATCATATCACTGTCCTAATCAGAGAGTGGGCTCCGACCTGTTCCAATCAGGGTAATGCCCTTTCAGGGTAAGTAAATTGTTACAGATTATCTAAATCCTCCTGGAGAAACTCCAGATCTATTCATTTCTGAGGAGAAGGAGTGGGATGGGAGAATGCCACAGCACTGGGTGTGTGTTTGGGGCAGCAGCAAACCCCACAGAGGCTGGAGTCACGCAGGAACAGTGCTGAAATAAATGGGAAATGTGGATAGCAGAGGATCTGAGGATAAATTGACCCTTTCACCTGCAGGGCTGTGCAGAGCTTGTCTGGGAGGTGATGGTGATTTTATAAGGTTCAGTGGGTGGCAGAAAACTTCAGCAGTATTTTGGGATATTAATTTGTCTGCAAATCCTGACCCGTAACTGTTAATAGATGCTGCAGAGAAAAGAGAGGTTTTGCTTCACAGCAGCCCCTGGAACAGCCTCTCCACTGCAGTAAAACTTAATATATGAGGACCTAAGTTGGAGGTACAAGCCCAGAGGGATGTGGAGGTAGAGCTGGTGCTTAGTTTGGTGTTTACTCTGTCAAGCCAGGGCACCTCTCTCAGGTGTAGATAAAATCTGAGGGGGAACCAGGAGCTGCAGACTCCAAGTGATGGCCAGGCACTGCTCCAGGTTGCTGCTGAGTCCTACCAGTATGGTTTTGCACCATCAGCCCCGTGAAATCAGGTTTGCTTGTCTGGGGGTTGAATTTGGCCTTGTGCACTTTTGAAGTGCAGAACAAAAGAATCCAGGTCCTACCATGGCCCACACCTTGAAGCTGCCCATTTAGCCCCTAGTCAAAATTTCTCCTCTTCTTTAAAGCATTTCCCTTCAGAGTTTTGTTGAAGTGTTTGAAATCTGCCAGTTCCCTCATGCAAGCTAAAAACGGAGCTGCCTTTTCCACCTTTTGTCTGCCTGATGTATTCGTAGCTCCTTCATTTGGATAGACCAGCATAAAAGTCACATTCTGCCTCCTGCAAGAACTTTTGTCTGTCAAACTTGCTTTCTCCTCAGCCAGTATAGACTCAGTGAAACCTTTCTGTTTGATTGCCATCATCAGGTGTCTGGGTTGTTATTACTGACAAATACCCATGGAATTACACCTGTGCCAAAGATATTTGCAGATTTTCCCTCCGTTTTCTTTGCTGGCTTTGGGTCTCCATTTGGCTGTAAATAGAATCAGAGAATCACAGAATGGTTGTGGTGGGAAGGGAGCCTGAAGAGCATCAGTTCCACTGCCTGCCAAGGGCAGGGACACCTTCCACTACCCCAGGTTGCTCCAAGGCCCATCCAAGCTGGCCTTGGACACTCCCAAGGATGGGGCAGCCACAGCTTCTGTGGGCAGCGTGGGCCAGGGCCTCAGCAGCCTCACAGGGAAGAATTTCTTCCAAATATCTAATTTAGCCCTGCTCTCTGCCAGTTTGAGGCCGTTCCCCCATGTCCTGTCCCTCCAGGCCTGTGTAAATAGTCTCTCTCCACCTTTGCTGTCAGCTCCCTTTAGGTACTGGAAGGCTGCAGTGAGGTCACCCCAAAGCTTTCTCTTTTCCAAGCTGAACAATCCCAGTTCTCTCAGCCTTTCCTCACAGCAGAGCTGCTCCATCCCTCTGATCATCTTGGTGGCCTCCTCTGGACCCACTCCAACAGGTCAATGTCCCTCCTGTGTTGGGCACCCCAGAGCTGGATGCAGCATGTCCTGTCAGTGCTGTCAGGTTTGGATTCCCAGCCAGCAGATGAAGATGCTTGTTTATATTACAGAACTGTTATGAGTGCAATTAATAAAGCTGCGAGGCTGAAAAGTAGTTGAAGAGCTAAATATCATTATGTAATGAGACCTCCTTCCCAGTAAATGATGTGAAAAATGATTTCTTGCGAAGAATAACAAATTGCCGTGGCTTTTTACCCTAATTGTAGATGCTTGATTCTAATTTGTTGTTTGTCATTTCCATGTAAATGAAGAGTTTTAGCTATAATTACCCCATTTATGGCAAACAAGATATTATCATTTTCCAATGCTCACGAAGCACTGGCATGTTTAGAAATAGAAGAACTGAATAATTATCCCCCTTGTGCAGCTCCAGGGAGGGGTCTACAAGTCATGGTATCCAGCTCTGTGTGCAGAACAGGTCTTGCACAAGATGTTTCTCAAAGGCAGCTGACACCATTAACTCTCTTCTGCATTTGGGGAGCCAGGACTCAGAGACATGAAGTGACTTTCCCAGAGCACTCAGCAGTGCTCCAGGTGCCCACATCCCTCTGGACAGCATCTTCTTGTCATCGCTCTCACAACACAAAAGACAGCAGAGCCATTGTTTAGGTTGGCACTAAATCTCCTGGTTTGTCCCCAAAAAAATCCTTGACTGTGAGGGTGGTGAGGCCCTGGCACAGGTTGCCCAGAGAAGCTGTGGCTGCCCCATCCCTGGCAGTGTTCCAGGCCAGGTTGGATGGGGCTTGGAGCAACCTGGGCTAGTGGAAGGTGTCTCTGCCCATGGCAGGGGGTGGAACAAGATGGTCTTTAAGTCCCTTTTGGTTGGTCCCTTCCAACCAAAGCATTCTGTGACTCTGTGATCCTATGACGATTCTCTGCTCCTCCAGAAGCTGCCTTTTCCCTTGCACATTTTCCAGTGTCTGGGGTTATAAACCAGAACACAGAGGTTTCTGACCAAGGGAGGCTGCACAGCATCTGACCTGACACCACACCACTGGCAAGGGATGAGCCCACATCCCTGTGAAGGCCTTGGTGTGACAAAAGACCAAAGAGTGTAATGTCCCATGGAAATGTCAGTCCCCAGTCAGAAAAGAGCTGCAAGGTGTCACAGTGTCAAAAAACGAGACTTGTAGTGCTGGGTTTCATCCCATCCCAGGCACTCTGCTCCTCTGGTGTTCAGGCTGCTGCCAGCGTTGGGCACAGCATACAGTGAGGCCAAAGCCTTTGCCTGAGAGGTGACTCCAAAATGACCTCAAAATATTCCCCAACCTGAGCCTTTTTCCCTGGGAAATCATTTTAAGGCAGCTGTCAGACTCTGTGTGGAGCCTGCCAGCAGCAGGGAGTGAGCACGTGTCCCCTGGAGGGGCCGATTCCTGCTGGGAATGGATGCATCACCCTGGTGCCCGTGGAAGGGTGATTGCCCACAGCCACTCCGGTTCCTGTAGGCACCGAGCAGCCTGGTAGGACGAGAATGATGTCTCTGATTTACGTTCCATTGCAGCCAGTGCTGTAGTAACACTTCCTGGTGCATCAGATCCCGTGGCTTGGCTGCTGGCTGAGCCCTCTCTTACATCACTTCAAGGGACGTGAGCACAGAGTGCTTCCCTCCCCCACTGGCCATGCTGCAGACTGAGAGTGGCAATGCTCATTCCAAGAGCATTGCAGGGAGTGGAAGGCTCATTCCCACCGCCTTGGCTCCGTGCCCTGTGCCATTACCTCCCTGTCTGCCTCACTTCCAGGCACGGAGCGTTTCTGTGCCATCGCTTTCCTGGAGCTCACAGCCTCATCAGCAGTCTGCCGCTACCCAGCTCTCCTGTGACCTTCTCAGGGACCTGCCCTCCAAGGACTGCTGTAATTCCTGGAGTTTTTCTGGGTTTTTAGGGGATAAGATCTGCCTCTGACTCAGCCATTTGTAGACAGAGGAATAAATCACAGGGAGTGTAAGCACCCTGCTAAATCACTGTGCAGCTCGTAAGATCCTGCTGTGTCCATGTTCTCTCCACACTTGGTTTGCTTTGCCCTTTGCGCATTTCTTTTTACCTCTGTGATTTTCTGAGGGCCCATTCCCATAGGTGTACCTGGAATATTAGAAGTAGTTGGGAATAGTTTTGGGAAAACTGTCAGAGGGCAGGTTTAAATGGGATATTTGGAATAGATTCTTCCCTGTGAGGGTGGTGAGGGCCTGGCACAGGTTGCCCAGAGAAGCTGCCCCATCCCTGGAAATGTCCAGGGTCAGTTTGGATGGAGCTTGGAGCAACCTGGGATGGTGGAAGGTGTCCCAGCCCACAGCGGGGGGTTGGAAGAAGAGGCTTAAAATAATGCCATCCTAAAGAACATTTGTTTCCAAAAAATCCCATTTTACTGTGATTTAATATTTGTACTGTCTTAGCTCCCAGGACATCCCACACAGATGGAGGTGTTACAGTAGGGGCTATTACAATATGAAGGAAGAGGCTCTTGACACAAGGAAAAGAAACACAAGTGACCTACTAGATATGATCTATTATATCTTTAATATTCCCATAGTAAGGATGGAAAATGAACTAAGAGATCAATTTACTTGCCCATAGTTATACAAGAAGTCAGGAACAGGTGTCAGGAACTTTAAGTCCCCATTTGGTGTTTGATCACAAGAGAATTGAGTCACAGTGGGAATTGATGCTCAGTTCTGGATGCAGTGAGAATGTGGGATCAGACTTGGCCTGTTAGCAAACATCAGCAAGTTCATTTTCCTGTTGTGACTAACACTGGACAATGCTGCTCTTCCCAAGTATTTGCAGGAAAATGAGTCTCTGTGATAATCAGATCTTATTTTTAGCATCTAATCGATGCTCAGGGCTTTGTGGTTTAATTACTGGAATAATTGTTTGCTGAAAACACAGTCTAATACCTGTTTTTTCCTTCAAAGGTCAACTCCATCATTTTTGTTTCCAACCATTTAATCCTTTATTGATCTTTATGTCATTTCATGGGGAGTGCTGCATCTTGACAGATGAAATAAAGGCCAAAACTTGAAATAAGAAAAAGATATCCTTTTTCTTAAACACAGAAATGGAAAATCCTCTATTTCAGCCCTTGCTGCAGGCAAATACTTCATACAGTGTCCCCAGGAAATAGGATTCTGAAAATTACTTTTGTTCTTCATGGAAGGAAGAAAGCAAAACCAAGAATCTTTTCCGAGCCTGATTAATATCAGACATAAACTGAAGCACAAAAAGAAATTTTGCAGTGTAGCTGCTGATCCTTTAAAGGAGATAAGGCCATGGGCTCTGTCAGGAGGGCAGGGAGATCTCTGTGGTTTGCATTTAGAGAGGGCTGAATGAGAAATGCCCTCTCCTCTCAGTATAGGGGGTATCACGTGGCTTCAGCTGGAGATTTGGAAGGTATTTAATCAAGTAACAGGCACTGCTGTTTTGCTGCTGTCCTCCAGCTGAAATGAGATGCTGCTGGAGCAGAGGGATGTGTGAGGTGCTCTCCATCTGCAGCTTCTCCACCTTCTCCACTCCTCCCATCACTGCGACCTGGAATTTAGTTTTAATTTGCAAAACTCTATTTGTCTTTGCCCGACTGTGGGAGAGGGTGCTGGGTTATGGAGCAGAAGACAGGCCTGGTGAAAAATGGGCATTCAAAGGTAGCACAGGACCGAATTCCACCTTGCACTTTTCTTCTGTAAATGTACAGGCTCAAACCCTGCAGTCATCCCTCAAAACCAGCAGTGATTTTAGGGGAACTCGGTGCCAGAAAGAGCTACAACATTGGCTTGATGTAAGGATGGAGGTGCCCACACTGTTTGTGCAGCTGGGCTCTGGCAGTGGGATTGGATGGCGCAGCTTCCCCACGGATTCCGAGCGGCTCCGTGGCCGGGTTTGATGGGCTGGTTTCCTCTAATCCCCCAGGGGACCCGGGCAGATGGAAACACAACACAGAGCCTGCTGACAGGGCAAGGATTTCTCCTCTAGGGCTGCACCCTCAGCTGCTGTAAATCCGGAAATGGCAAACTAAGGAGCGCAGTGCACCTTAAAGCTTCTCCAAAAATCAGCCAGCAAGGCTGAGATCATGGAATCACAGAGGGGTTGGGACTGGAGGTGACCTCGAAGACCCTCTCTCTTCACAGCCCTCTGCAAGGTGGTGGGCAGGGACACCTTCCACTAGCCCAGGTTGCTCCAAGCCTCATCCAACCTGGCCTTGAAAGCACTTGCTGGCTGAGGGTAAGCTTTCCCTCAAGGCATTGCCCAGTAAATCTGCACAAGCCATGCCAATCGTGAAATTTTGCTGGATTTATATTCTGTTGTATTCTAGTTCTTGATAACTTTACCCAATTTTAACTGTTTGGACCACGATTTTTCCACGGTGCTTGCCCCAGAGTTTTTAAGAAACTTTTGGCTGAAGAAGTTCACTTGCTCCAGTGGATGAATCACGGGAAGAATAAACCATTAATACGTTTTTTACTGGAGACCTCTGAGAAAAAAATAATTGTAGGGCAAAATTTTAGAATTGAGAGTGCAGGGATTAGGAAAAAGTCTGGAAGAGGTGTATCAGTGTTCTGGAAAAGCCTGGAAAGCATTCTTTCATAGAACCTGGCTCTTCAGCTGCTGCTTGCCTGTAGTTCTATTTGGATAGTGGATATGTAAACAAAGAGCACACAAATGCCACCTTAAAAAGGTTTCTATTAAAGCTGCAAAGTCAAGGCTCATGAGTAAAGAAAGATTTTTCATCTTCAGCAGGATACAGCTTTGATGAGGAGCCTCCAGGGAGACCTCAGAGCCCCTTCCAGGGCCTCAAGGGGTTCTAAGAGAGATGGAGAGGGATTTTGGACATGGGCATGAAGTGACAGGACAAGAGGGAATGGCTTCCCACTGCCAGAGGGTGGGGTTAGATGTGATATTGGGAAGAAATTCCTGGCTGTGAGGGTGGGGAGGCCCTGGCACAGGGTGCCCAGAGAAGCTGGGGCTGCCCCATCCCTGGAAGTGTCCAAGGCCAGGTTGGATGGGGCTTGGAGCAACCTGGGATAGTGGAAGGTGTCCCTGCCCATGGCAGGGGGTTGGAACCAGATGGGTTCTCAACCTTACTGGCTGATTTTTGGAGAAGCTTTATCCCAATCCAGTCTGTGATTCTCTGAAAGCTGGTGAATATGAACATTTTCAGTGCACAAGAAGACCCATGAGCTGAGGCAGGGTGGATTCTCACTGCTGGTGAGTGAGGAGCTGTGCCAGGGCAGAGTGAGGGAGAAGCTGATCCCACGTGTGCTCCAGCAGAGGCGCTGCCATTTCCACAAACAAAGTTTGCATTTCCTCTCCTGGAGCAGACACAGCTTTGGAACACAGTGTGATCCAGTAAATATTTAATCATACAACAAATTGTGACAGCCAGTGCACAGCAACGTCCTGCTGCTGCCTTTTAGGATAATGGGAGAGTTGGTACCTTGGATTGGTTTTAACATCTTGTGCCTGCCTGGGGCCACTGAGGGAGAAACAAATAGTGTGTAGGTGTCAATAGGTGTTCTGAAGGCCCCACAGAAGAACTGAGTTCACAGAGAAATGCTGAGGCACAAGGGCAGCACCTTTGCCAGCCTCAGCAAGGGGCTGCTCACTGTGGGCAGATCAAAGTGGAAAAACAGCTTAAAAAGTGCAAGGGAAAAGGAAAAGGAGGAACCAGACTGAATGCCATGGGGAAAGGAGTGTCAAAGGGGTTGATAAGGTCAGGGGAGGAGTTGGGAAGCCCATTTTAGTTCCTACTTTCTGGATGAGCATGGTGAGTTGTCTCCCCATCTCCATTTCTCTTCCAAGAGATTTGGGCAGGTCGCAGAAGGTGAAGGTGTGCAGCCAGGCTGGGGTTGCAGCTGGACAGACAGGGAAAAGAGTGTGGATGGTACAGTTCTGAGAACAGGCAGTGCCATGGTAACTGTTAAAGTTCACTGGGTTAATTCAAAGCTCACCCAAGCAAAATTTTTATCTGAAAACATAAATGGGAATTGTCAGTTTGACATTTGTTTGATTATCCAGCTGTTCAAGTCTTTTCAAGTTGGGCAATTCATGCATCAACATTCCCATCAGGTAGGTGTAGTTGTTCTGGAATTAAAAATATGCTGCCTTCCAGCCAGATGCCATTTTCTTTATTATTTATTTGTGCTAGTAAGTAAATTGAAAATTGTGCTTTTTTAAGGGGAAGGAGCTGATGCACCCTTGTGCTATTAAGTTGTCAGAGCTGAGCAGATGAAGCACGAAGCATTTCTGCAAAATTGTTCTCACAAGTCTCATTTGGGAAGAAAGTTTAACCTGCAAGAGAAAGGGATGAAATCTGTAATGGAACAGGGCAGGTGGCTTGGTATGTACAGACTGATTGAAAGTAATCAATCTTTTCCTTATTTTTTACACTTTAACCAGCTCTCCTTTGCTGAAAGAGTGCAGTTTTGGATTAGATATTAGGAAAAAAATCGTTCCCTGTGAGGGTGGTGAGGCCCTGGCACAGGTTGCCCAGAGAAGCTGTGGCTGCCTCATCCCTGGCAGTGTTGGATGGGGCTTGGAGCAACCTGGGATAGTGGAAGGTGTCCCTGTCCATGGCTGGGGGGGGGAACTGGATGGGCTTTAAGGTCTCTTCCAACCCAAACCATTCTGTGTTTCTGTGAATGAGGAAGAGGAAAGAGTTGTTGGCCCCAGTGAGAAGCAGCAGCAAACCCCAGCCATGTCATGCTGGGAAATGGGAAGAGCAGGGCAGCAGGCAGGTGTGGAAGAGGGGAATGGATTTTTCTTAGGGAAGAAGGCGATGGCAGATCTGTGCTAAACAGCTTCTCTGGCTCCTGAGATAGGGATGTCTCTGATCTCAGACAGATGCAAAAGCAATTAACAGTAGCTGTTAGATCAAAATCTTTTCATGTTCAGGGCATGACTGTTATTTTCTGATTTCCCAGAGTGAGGTTTGGTGCTGCTCTCTCAGCCTATTTCATTTAAGGAATTGCAGGTGTAATGGTTGGGGCAGGTTGCCTGATCCCCAGGTTAATTCTTACCCATAAAAGCCTCCTTTTTCCCTGCCCTTTGGAAAGCGTGTAGGAACCTGGGTGCCACATTTTCACCACTGGTCTGGTGGTCGTGGTGGAGAGTTATTAAAAGAAAAGGTGATGGATGAACCTTCATCAGGAGCACGATGGAGTTCTGGAATGAAGCTGTAAGTGCTGTATTTGAAAACCAGGTGACATCTGCAGGGATGAGTGATAACGTGCCGTGGAAAAACAGAATTGCTTTAACTGATGATTAAAAAAGAGGATATGATTAAAACAAGCTGAGTAGATGAAACCAAAGTGACAAGACAAAGCAGCAGGGCATCCAAGAGGGGTGGGGGGAGACAGAACTGATGGCAGTAGGGCATGAATTATTGATTGAAATCTCCACCAGATTTTCTTATCTGGGAAGGGAGAAAATGAATGAGAAGCAAACAGAATTATTAAGCAGCTTTATCATTGCATTGGAGTGGATAATTAGGCAATTAGGATTACTAGAAGTTGGCAAAGCAAGAGGCCCTGAGGACTCGTGCTCCTGATTTCAGAGGAGGATAGAGAGGGAATCAGGGAAAAGCCTTTGGTGGGAGATTTTGATGGTGAGGCTGAAAGGCAGGGCCAGGCTCCGGCACCCAGTGCCCTGCAGCTGCCTGGACAGAAGGGGGCACAGGAGACCTGGATAATGGAAAAGAACTTATCTGAAGATGGACAGTCCTTGGAACAGCAGCAGGGAGGGAGATCAGGAGTGAAGGCCTCAACATAAAAAGGACCTGGACCTGAGTGAGTCCAGAGGAGACCACAAAGATGCTCCGAGGGCTGGAGACAGGCTGGGAGAGATGGGAGTGTTCAGCCTGCAGAGGAGAAGGCTCTGGGGAAACCTCAGAGCACCTTCTGCTTTTGGGCATCCAGTGCCATATACCCTCAGATGTCCCCTGCTGTCCCCTCCTGAGCCCCCCACCTGCATCTCCCAAAACCTGAACTTTCAGAACGGTTTTGCTCACAGGGAATTGTGGCTGTCCCTTTGGGCTGGGTCCCTCCAAGAAAGGACCAGGCAGACACCACAGGCTGCTGCTTACCTTGGCAAATGAACCTCACTTCTTTAGCTGGCACCAGAGCTCCTGAATAGCTGGCTGCACATTCTGAAGGGGAAAGCTGGGTAAAACTGACTAAAAATAGCACATTGCATCTGTAACTGTCTGAATTCATCCTGCTCTGAGGCCAGTGCCAGACGACCGCGCTCCTCCTCTGGGCTCCTGACTGGCTTAATCTTAAGCTATATGTTATTTAAAATTAATTTGCAGAGATGCAGACATTATATAAATCACTGAGGATATGTCAGATTATGTATGTAATTTGCAGAAGTGCTCCACGCTCATCTTGCTTAGCTCCCCACGAAACCAAGGGATCAAAATGAAGTTGAGGCAGAGAGTTTGGGGCAGTCACCATCCTTAAAGTGCCGTGGAAGATGAGCCAGCACTGCAGACACTTGTTAGTAATTCACACCCAGATACTCTTGTAATTTCTTCAGGACATTCAGTGATCAAAGAAGGAGGAAAAATGGGGATGATGAAAAATACATGGACTAGAGTATTTCTTACTAATTATTTGCTTGGCCTCATTGGCAAGTCACCTGGTGTTCTTGGGGAGCGCTGCGTTTTCATGGGAAGGTGCCAGCCACGATGTTCCTCTCCCAAGACCAAGTTCAGAATATTAATTATGGATTCTGTTGCATAATTAGAGTCTGAAGCTCAGAATTAATTGATGGTAGCTGCTTAGCATAGATATCAATTCTAACTTGAAATAATGCTCTGTCTCCCTGTGGTGTCCTCAGATGGGTAAATCATTGGAGCAGCGAGCGCTTGGTTTTGGTGACACAGTGGCTCGTCATTTCCTCACAGGTGTTAGAACAGTGATATGCATTGTGACATGAGAAGTGTTTGTAATTCCTGGTAATCCAGAGCTCCTTGACTTGTCCTGGCTCCAGCCTGACAGGTTCCAGAGTCTGGGACCTTGGCTGTGACAGCTCTGTGCTCTCTGCTCTTTCCTGGTGCACTCCTGCCAGGACATTTAAGGGTTTCTGACCTCCTGCTGCCCCAATCTCATTAATGTGGGGTCATTGTTTTCCTCTAGCAGAGGTCAGAGGCTGTGGCTGCATTAGAGCATCCCCTGGAGAGGCACCTAGTCAGGGAGAAATCACCTTGGGTTGTTTTTCCTGTGGCCCGGGTTGATTCCCAAAGGCACCTGACGTGCTCTGCATGGCTGAAAACAAGGCTGGGTTTAATAAGAAACAAACGTGTAATAGCAAATAAAAATTTGTACTATCGAGTTGGTGGGGCCCAGCAGGCAGGCTGCTGTTGTTTTGTGGAGCAGAGATGAACAAAGCCAGAACCTCTGTTCATTAAAAATAGGTAATAGAATATTCTTAGCTCAGCCCCTGCCTCTGCCTTGGCAGAAATACTCCGGAGTTAATTGCTGCCGTTGTTCAGCTGCAGGAAAGTGGGTTGGCTGTTGATGAGATCACTGATCCCATGTAATTGTTGTGAAAGATGTAAGAACAGGCTTTGTGCTCAGCTGGAGTCTGGGCCAGCTGAGCACGCCGTGCACACACTGCAGGTGCTCGTGTGGCCGTCCGGGTGTGCACGGGGGATGCTGTCCCCAAGCCCTGTGGATCTGCAGCTGTGAGGCTGAGCCACTGTCACCACTCCTCCTGGCAGTGTCACATCTGGAAGCCCAGCCCAGGGGAACCATGGGTTTCCTTCCTCTCTGGGCTTCCACTGGGAGTTACATCCAAAGCATGCAGGCTTGGGCTGGCAGAGGAGGATGGTGGTGGCACCCTCATAAATGGAGTTTTTTATGGCTTAGCCTATGCAGGCCAGGACTAATTGTGGGGAGAGTTGATAAAATGAGACCTCTTGTCCTCTTCTAGTGCTCTGTGTGTGTCTCTCTCCTGGATAATTCATCCTTTTCCTCAGCTCCCTGTCAGAGATAAGTGCACCTGTGCCTCTGTCACATGTGTTCACCTTTAGCTAATTTGGGATCCTTCTGTTTGGAAGCTGTTACGTTGCTAACACTTCAAAGGGAGTATTCAAATTGCTTTGAACTTGTGTTATAAGTGAGACATAAAATATCCATTTGCTGCTGGCCCTCCTGTGCCCCCTCCCCACTCACAGAAAGGCTCCTTTCAGAAGGGTGCTCTGAGTGCTCTACATGTACATGCACACTCTGATACTGCTCATTCAAGCTTTGAAGGGATGCTTTATAACAAAGCAGGCTTGGAAACAGGGTCTAAATCCATAAACTGTGTGTTACATTTGGGATTTAACGTGCCCAGGAAGAAATACCCCTCAGAAGTACATCGCTGCATCCAAGAGTTCCCTTGTGCCTGTAGCACTGTCCTCCTGGAGAGATGGGAATCCTTGACAAAACACAGTTTCTGAGCCCTGAAAAAAACAACATATAACTGTTTATTGCTTCTTACCTATGAGCAGGAATTTGTTAAAATCCTAGTGGATCCCTGTGGGCATTTTGCCCTTGGTGCAGTGCAGACACATCATCCCGTGCCCTGTGGTGTGAGTGACTCCTGCACCCACTGCTGAGCCCCTGCAGTTCTTTGAGGTCAGTGAATATTTCATCCCAAAGCACCTGCCATTGCTGAATTTTAATTCTCAGCTGTCGTATTTCACAGGACTTATTTGACTGTTAGGAGAAGAAAGTCGCAGTGCTGGCAGTATAAATTTGCTTGGTTCAGTCATTTAGCACCTCCAGTGCTATCCCAGTCCTCCAGTGACTTCCCAGAGCAGGCAGTGGCTACTCCAGAAAAGCAGGGGAATAAAAGGCAGTAAATAATACATTTTTAGCCATCATTACAGGCTAGACCAAATACAGGGAAGAATATCCATGTGGAGGAGGCCAGTGGAAGGGGAAACTGCACTGTAAGGTTTTCTCCTGGTCAGACACCCCAGTGTGTGTATGAGAAGTGATGCTCAAAACCCCACAACCTGAAATACTGGTTTTTATCTGAAATACTGGTTTTTATCTTCCTTTTAAGTCACTCTGAAGATGTGAATTGCTCAGGCACAGGCGAGCTACTTGCCTGCCAGCTCACTCCAAGAGTTTCTTGCGTTGATTTGCTGCATTTGCTCTTTCTCATGAATGAGAAAAGAGGAAATCTGATGTACAGCCTTATCAGCTTGTCAAGTTAATTTTTGTCTATTTTAATGTTATCACTATCATTTGTTACTAATTAATAGAAGTAACATGATTACAGCTTCTATTTTTCCTTATTTTTCAGTGAGAAGCTGGATGGAGAAGCTGAAAGATAAGGTAGGAGGCTCAGTGTTTCAGTTCCTTTCAAAACAAAAACACTTTTACTTGCAGGAATAAATAAATTCTTGTCAGTGCAGTTCTTTATCTCTACAGAGACAGCTGAGAAAGGGCTTAAAATTTTCTCTGGGAGGCAAATGAACCAGAGGCTGTTGGTGTATAGTGGTGTGAATCCACAGCACATCCCTGATGGGTGGTAACTAAGGGCAGAAGGAGGGACAGAGGTGTTTGATTGATTTCTCTGCACCAGAAATTGACCTTGTCAGACAACCCGAGTTACTTTTTTTATTTCCCCTTAACTTGCCATAGAATAGTTTTGGTTGGAAGGGACCTTTGAGAGTCCATCTAATCCAGCCCCTCTGCACTGAGCAGGGATAACTTTCACCAGATCAGGATCAGGTTGCTCAGGAACCTGTCCAACCTGACCTGGAATGTTTCCAGGGACCCCAGAGTAAGGAACTGAGTTCCACCCCTTTTCTCTAAGTGCTAAGCTCATTTCTGGATCCAAATCAAGATGTTCTGGTGCTGCTCTCTGGTGAGAGGCTGCGGGCCTTGCCAGTGCCTCTGGCTAAGACCTTTCCTACCTCCATATGCTGCAAATCCCTGGAAGGAAAATGATCAAACACAGGAAAACTGACAAGGTAACAGACCCTGATCATTCCTCCCTGGCATCACAGGGGGCTGGTCTTTGGAATCAAGAGTTGTGCCAGCCACAGGCAGTGATGGCTTTTTAAGCTCTGCTGCCCTGGAGCAAATATTGACATTTCAAAATGGTTGTGAAGCTTTCCAAGTGTTGTGTTGCTGACAGCAGCACCATGAAGCTGGAAATGAGGTGACAGCAAGAACATTTCGTGACTCAACAAGCCTTGGAAATTCTTGAACAGGATCAGAGTCAACAGAAAAAAAAAACATCACAAGGAGTGATAGTGAACTCTGAAAACACATCTCTAAGCTCAGGCATACTCACCCAACCAGCCCAGCCTTCCCACGTGGTCCTTAACAAATTTCAGCAGCACTTTTACCATCGAATCAGAGCAGAGAGATGAGGTTTGGGTGTCTGTTTTCCAGGAGTGGGGAGTGGGAGGGTTTAAAGTGGGTTCCTGCCCAGCCCTTGCTGAGTTGCCTTTCTGCCTGCACTAGGAAGGAGGCAAGTCTAGAACAAGCTCTGCTCATAGCAGAGCTCCTTGGCCTGGGATTCATCCAGAGGAGATGCTGAAAGGACAGAGAATGGTTTTCCCAGCGAAGGTAAAGAGCAGCCACCAAGGCTGGTTGTGTGCCTGGAGGGATTGCAGCATGCACATGTCACCTGCTCATGGCAGCACGTGGCACAGCACGAGCTTCGGGACATCAGTGTCTTCTCACTGAACCTGTAGCTCTCACTTCTTTCCTTTTGTCACCTTGTTGGCCACCTCTGTCCTTCCCTGTTGCAGAGGGGCTGCGTGTTCCTGTCTCCAGCAGAGCTCTGCAGAGTCTGATCCTCGTGCAGGGGCCGTGGGGCAGTGCCCAGCACAAGCACTGGTGTAACTGAGGGTCCACTGGTGTCCACTCACAAGAGAGACTCACTCCTGAGCCACCTCCCTCCTCTGGGGAACGGCAGATCTGTCACCTGGCTCACATTTTCCCTTGGAAAAGCCCAACAAAAACCACTCCCTCCACCCCCAACCAATTGCTGGTGTAGCAAATCACTTGCAAATAAACCTGTTCACCCCATTCCTTCCTCTTCCTAGTTGAGTTTGTCATCACCAGTCTTACGTGCCCCTCTCATTTGCCCCTGTCCTGTTTTACAATCCCTCCATCCAGAAGGGGATTCCAGCACATGATGGCCTATCCCTGAGGGATGTCCTTCCCCATCCCTCAGGTGTGGGGACTGTGGGACCAGGAGCACAGAATCAGGGTCAGATTTATGTCTGGTCTCCTGCAATCACTGTGCAAATGCTGCATTTGGTGTGGCAAATAATAGACACGATGTTCCCCTCAAGTTCTCTTGCTGTTATCTCCAAGGCCAGCAGGGCCAGGAAGGTCATGGGCATGGACAAGGTATATCAAAGCATCCCTGAGGAAGCTGCATCTTCCCCATAAAGGAGTAAAAAAGTGGCTTTGGAGCTGCCTGTGAAATGGGGTTTTCTATCAAGCAGGTGCAGAAGCCCTCAGAAGTTGGGCTGCAAGACACAGAAGGGCTGGATTGGCATCACATCACGGGGTTTTGGGGTGTAAAACATTGATCTGGGTGCTGGGGGTAACCTGTAAAAGGCCATGGGCTGGTCAGGCGTGTTAAAGGCTCACAGACAGGCTGAGGAGTTCATTGTGATTCTGACATGGAAACTCAGTTGGGCAGCAGCTAAAAGCCATTTTCAGTGTCCCCTTGCTGCCCATGCCAGCAGCAAAGTTCCAGAAATAGAAAACCCTACACTGCACTAATTAGGTCACCCAATTAAGGCACCTTAATTGCCTCACAGAGACACAGCCTTCAGCTGTGTCCTCACTAACCTCCTTTTTTGGGAGCTGGGCCCAGGAATGCAGCCCCTTCCCAGCACTTGAGCTGAGCAGGGCTGGGTTTTCTGGGGGGGTGTTCAGAGAATCTGAAGGATGCAGCTGGAGATCCCTCAGGCTCTGGGATCCAGACACAGAGGTGTTACTGTGTAAAGCACTGAGTAGGATCTGGAGAGGTTTGGGGGAGCAAACCAGCCCTCCTTGGCACCACGTCTGCCCCAGATGAAAGCAGTTATTTTCATTCACCAGGTAAGTGTACAAAGGCAGGCCAGTACACCTGAAGAGCTTTTTTTCCCTCCCACTCAGTGGATTGTGGAAGATAAGTAATTATGGTGTGTGTGCTGTGGATCTGTGTTGGTATTTTGAGAGCACAGATGAAGACAGGTGGTTGTAAGCACTGAGCTGAGGCTCGCTAGGAGCTGTCTGATAGTCCTCACAATTGGTGCCTGTGTCCCTTGGCAGGTGCAAAATCTATTTTGGGGGGTGTAGATGGCAAAGGGTGAAGCTGTTGTGGCACAGCAGAGGACTCTGGCTGCAGTGTGAGGGGAGGCAGAGCTTCAGAGGGAGGAGCTGGGCTGTACCTGCCTCCCTTGCAACACTGAGCCCCCCAGCCCCAGTTACGTGAGGATGCTGAAGCAATCTGGCACTTTAAAACTTAAGTTTGTTTTCATTTAAAGCAGTTAAATATAAACCAACAAGCACTCAGGAATATTCTCCTAAGGATTTAAAGTGTTTCGATTAATTTTAGATTAGTCATGCTGTCTATATTTTTTTAATGGGCAGTGCAAACATACAGATCACAGTGATTCAGTTAGGGCTGGTTTACTTTTGCTGTGCTCCCCCTAAGGCCAGCTGAAGGTGTGTGTGCCCTCCCTCTATGTCATCGTCCTGCTGTCATGCTGGGGACCCCTTCCCATGCAAAGCCAAAGTGTTTGGTTCAAAGATTTTGAGTACAAAGCCGAGGAGGCCTTGGAGTGGTTCAAGATCACTGCCCTTGGCAGCCAAGGTTTTCTTTCACAGCTGCATCCCTGCTGACAGGGACCTCACCCCAGCACTCACTCAAATTATTCCCTCTCCTAAAGGCAAGCAAGAACCACAGGGTCTCAGCTGTCACCAGGAATTATCTGTCAGAAAAAGCTGAGCTGTGGTGGTGACCAGCTTGGTCCAGGAGCAGGGCTTGCTTAGCCCCTGGAAGCAGGAATCATCCCATGCACCTAGGTGATGGGCACTCAAATCCAATAAACCTTGAGGAAATCACCACTGGGATATATTGCAGTCCTTGGCTGGTGAAAGTGACTCTGAAAGGATGGCTTTGTGAGCGTTGCTCTGCTTCTCCCTTTTCCATTCAGGCAGGATACATGTCGGGGATGCTGGTTCCTGTGGGAGTTGGAATAGCTGGAGCCCTCTTCATCCTGGGAGCACTCTACAGCATTAAGATTATGAATCGCCGGAGGAGAAATGGCTCAAAGAGACATAAAAGAAAGGTATGGAAACTGCCAGGGAAAGGTATGGAAACTGTGAACCCTTCTGGCTGTAAGGCAAACACAGCCTGGGTAGGGTCTGTCTGAGCTGGAGTGTCCAGGGTGCCTCGGTTATGGGATGGGGGCATGCAAAGAAATTCTCTTTGCATTTTGTTTTGGTTTTGCACGTGGACCTCTCTGACGTTTGTTTTCCTCCCCCAGCAGAGGGAGTTTAACAGCATGCAGGACCGGGTCATGCTCTTGGCCGACAGCTCTGAAGACGAATTTTGAGTGGAACTGCAGTGCCCTTGGGAGAGCCCGTGACTTTTCAGAGGAGGGAGGGAGGGAGGGAGGGGGAGAAGAAGAACAAGCGACTTTTCTGCTGCGCCGCTGCTCCCTCGGCTGCCCCGAGCAGGGGCGGTGTCCCCAGCCCAATGACAATGACAATGCTACGCTCTACGTGTGCCACCCGTGATGTTTGTTTTGATACAGTAGCGGAGATCTCACACCCGCCCCCGGCGCCTCATTCAGAGCCACAGCTGGAGCTGATCCATATGGATGATTATTTTCCTCTTGCCCTGGTGTACTGTTTTGGTCCTGGCTGGCAGTAATCTAATCATAACAATAGCTCTCACTCATCCCAGGAATGGAAATCTTTACTGTGAATGACTTCTGTCCAATTCATTTTAAATGTCACATTACCTGAGCTAGAGTTCATTAGTGCTAAGATTAGCTGCTCTGCTTAATTAATGAGTTGTAAGCCTGAACTGTATCCCTGGCTGCCCGAGAAGTGCCCATGTACAGGGTTCTTGATACAGTTTGAAGCACATTTCTGCCCTCGGGTGTCCCCACCCTCACCCCTTTCTTCCTTCAGCTCTGCTCCACGCTGCTCAGAGACACAGGAATGGCCTCAGCACTTGATTTCACCACAGAATTCCTTGTCCATTTTGAACCAGCACTGTCTGTTACAGCACAATAAATACCAGCGCTCACCTACTGACGGGTGGTCTTGCCTGGATCTCTTGGCTTTTGGTCAGTGTGCAAGGAGGCGAGAGAAGAGGCAGGTCAGAGACTTCCCCAGCTTCTGCCTCCTGTTGGAAGGACACGAGTTCCAGGTTCTTCTCTTTCCAAGGCTGCTTAGGGATGAGAGCGGAGCCTCTGTACCCCTTTACCCCACTGGAAATTGCATTTTCAGCCCCTGAAAGCTGCCTGAGCAGCATCTTTGGGGGATCTGCATGGGTCTTGTCTCATAGAGTCACAGAATGGTTTGGGTTGGAAGGGATTTTTCAAGGGACCTGGTTCCAACCCCAACACCTTCCACTATCCCAGGTTGCTCCAAGCCTCATCCAACCTGGCCTGGAACACTGCCAGGGATGGGGCAGCCACAGCTTCTCTGGTCTCCAGACCATGGAATACAGAAAGGCACTAAAGGTTGTGGAGCAGGTGGCAGTCAATGTTGAGGGATGGATTTGTGGCTAGTGTGGGAAAACAGCAAGAGCTGGAGAGATGTCAGCTGTGGGGGGTGAGATGACCATACAGGAAACCCTTGGCCATGGGGAGAAAGGTGAATTCATAGGACAGATGGATGCAGGGGATTGTGGAGGTGCCCTGTTAGCCCTGGGTACAGAGGGAGAGACAGTGCCTGAGGTGTCACAGGCATCGAGCAGGGGAGAATAATGTAGCTTTGCACAGAAATGCTGTCAAAATAGCCAGAAAAGGGGCTGCACTATTGACCTCTGCTTCCCATTGTGGAATTACCTCAATCTGACATGCAGAACATCCGTGTGTCTGAGGTGGGAATCGCTGTTCTGTGGGGAATCATCCTTCATGCAAGGAACAGCGACTGTTGCCAGAGGAGAACTGATCAGAAAAATAAGGGCAGATCACACATCTGCTGAGATTAAATCCCACTGAGCCTTTGGAGAAGCGGGAGGGAGGAGAGTTTGAGCAGGGGCAGGAGTAGGATTTCGTTCTCTGAGAAGGTGGAAAGGCCTGTCAGATGGTGAGAGGTGGATGGTGAGCAAATGTCTCATGGAAGTGGCAGCAGGATTGCAAGGCAGAGAGGGACATTCAGAAGACCCTCCTGAGCTGAGCTCTCTCTTGAGGGGCTCAGGGCCCTCTCTGGACATTAACTCATCAGATGTGATGTTCAGCTCTGAACAACCACTGCTCTTCAGAGCCCAGGCACTCTCCTGTGAGCCCGTGACACCCACTGAGTCACCTGGACAAGGACAGGTGGGACAACCTGGTTTCAAAATGCTGCTCCCAATGCTCAGTCTTCCAGTCCAACAGCTGTGTGTGGTACCTCACCCATTCATCCTGCTGGGTGCGTGGGGAGCAGGTTGGGAAGGTTGGAGGGGGTCTTCATACCCTAATCCCTCCAGGAGAGGCTTCCCTAGACAGGGGTCCACAGTGCACCTCTTCCATTTTTGTTCCTGAAACTTCAACCAGGAGGATTTTGCCTTGCTAAGAGCAGGCCCCCATTTTTAACAGGCACTGACTGGCAATACACCATTAAATCCAAAATTAAGGCCTCTTTCTCACATAGTACGTGGTCATTCCAAGTTAAGATGAAGTTTTCCTTCCAGACTGATCTCTCCCTATTTTATTCTCATTCCTAAGTCTCTCAGAACTTGGAGGTGCTTGGGAGGTGTTAATAGTCCAGGTGAGCATTCCTGGCTGTCTTGCAGTATTGGGAATGGGGAAATGTTATTCCTTGGGCCCTTTGATGATTTATTCCTGGCAAGGCACGGTGGGGATTGCAAAGTGGAATGACTTCTCCTCTTTCCAGGTTGCTGGAAATCACCTCTGTAAAGGCTTTTCTTTTAGGTGCAGGGCCAGGGATACTGGAAACAAGACTCACAGGCAGCTGCAAGGTGTTCTTGAAATGCTTTACCCTGGTCCAGCCTGGGGACACCGAGAAAGAGCAGTGACAAGGGGCATTGGCCTCTGCAAGAGGGAGTCTGTCCTGGAGCACAGGTTAAATATCTGATAAAACACAGAGCTGCTGGGTCAGTCAGTCAGGAGGAGGAGGAGCTATGGCTGAGCAAGGCTGCAGGCTGCTGGTTTAAGTACCCCAGCTCTGACAGCTCAGGAGGATCCTTATGGATGGGTTGTCAATTTGATGGATTGGGAAGGCGGGTGGGGAGGTGCTGTGGCCTTTTGTTGTGCTAATAAATGCACAGTTTGGGAAACACTGGCTTTCTGCAGGGGCAATCAGTTTCCCTGTCTCTCTTCTCCCTCTCCAGCATAATGAATTTAAGGAATTAAAGGCAACACTGCCAGTCAGAATGATGAAGTTTTACTACATCCGTGGGGGGCCCCGGTGTCCTCAGAACCAAGCTTCCCTCAGAGAGGACGTGGCAGGGGTGGCTTGGATGCTGGAAGTCAGCAAGGAAGGGAGGCCCGGTTGCATGCACAGTTCAGTGTGGGCTCTCTGGTCTCTGCTTTAGGCAGGCTTAGGAGCTAGGTGGGTTTCCCAAAGGTTTTTCTTGTGGTCCATCTTTACTGCCAGGCCTGACTCTGGCTCTGAAATCCTTCACCCAAGGATGGGACCTGACCACTGCTGGCCAACGTCCCGAGCTGCCCAGCAGTGCAGAGATGCCAACTGATGGCCATTTGGAGTGGAATTTTCTGTGGAACAGTTGGTTTTGGTCAGCCCTGGAGGCTCTCCAAGCCTTCAGCTTAGCCTGGAAGCAAGGTGGACAGTCAGAACCAGCCTTGCCTCAAGGGAGGCTGTGGGAGCCTTTGCAGCTCAGACAGCGTTTCCTTGGCATCAGTGCTGTGTCTGCAGGTCCTTAAAGCACAGGCACCACTCAGCCCCTTCCCTTCTCATTCAAGGCCAATAGACTTTGGATTGGGCTCTTAAAAATATTCTCTGCACAGCTCCTGGAGTTTGATTCATCCCCTTGAAATGATGAGATGGCAGCAGGGAGGGGACAGGGGTTCAGGTGGGAGCTGAAGCTCCAGCGGCCTAGCACTGCTGATTTCATCTGTGCCTCTGCATTGCCAAAGCAGCAGATTCTTCTGGAAGAGGCAGGGCAAGGAAAGCAGCCAAGAAGGGCCCTCCTCATCCTCTGTGCTGGCTGAACTGCAAGCCCTGAGTGCTGAGGGTGGTGACATTGGCACCTTCACTGCAGCAATAACAACCCCTGGGCTCCACACAGGACGGGTCACTCACCTCTCTTGTGCATTTTCCTGATAGCACAAGCCAGAATTTATTGCAGGCACCACACAACAGCTTTGGCACCCCCAGCCCCGTTTCTGACAGGAGGGACCAGCCTGCCTGGCAGCTCTTGCCCTGATGGAATGCACCTCCCCTGCACAGCTGCTGATTCCTGAAGGTGTCTCTGAGGCCAGACGTTCACCCTGGTGAGGCTTCTCTGGACTGCACTGCTTCCACAGAGTAGTGTTAGCAGTCCTCCTGCTTCCTCGTGGTTTTCTATTTTGACAGGAACAACTCCTCATCCTGTAACTATGGAATGTAGCACTTTGTTAAGTGAAAACATTGGGAAATAAAAAGCTGCCCATCATAGCTGACTCCAAGCGCTTCGTCTCTCTGATCTGTGGTTCATTCACTGTGTCTCAGGCAAAGCTGTGAAGTGATGCTTGGAAGACTTGAGTGTTGTGTTTCTTTCTCCAGGCTGCATGGTCAGTGCAAGGACTCAGGCTGGGCTTGCAGGGGTCATAGGAGCTGTGGGGAACCTCAGCCTGGGACTTTTTGGGTAGGATTTACCTGGAGGTTGGGGCTTGCCATAGGCTGTCATGGGTAACACCCCAAAGTCCCTTGGTGTGGTTTGCAGTGGCAGGAACGAGCCCCACAAGTGACATCTCTGTGCCTTCCAGGACATTTTTTATTTCTGTTTTGTCCCTTTTTTTATTTGTCTGTGCCCAAATCTTCCAAGACCCCAGTAATAGGGTGGCTGCCTGCCCTCCTCCCATCTCCCTCCACTAACAAGAGCCAGCAAGAACTATTTGTCACTGTGTGGATTTTCTCTAATGGAAAATGGCTTGTTCAAAACAAGAAATTCCCAGGGAAATTGCTGCTTGGGGACTGCATGAACACATTCTTTGCTAATTGGTAGTTGCCAAAAACAATCTGTATATTCATGAAGCTGCTTGCTGCACTGCTGGCTTTTTCAAAAGAAAAAACAAGACCTGCTGAAAGAAGATAAACAATGACAATGTTTCTTTTCCCCTAGGTTTATTTCCTAAGGAAATTACTCTCTGTGATCTCGCTGCCTCACTGAGAGCCTCTGTCCATCCGCTGGTCTCCTTCTAATGTCCCTGACCCTGCCAGCCAAGCCAGGGGCTTGTGAAAATGGGGGAGAGGGGAGAGACTGTAATAAAAAACCCCAAGAAAAATGGGGGGGGGGCTGGTTCTGAGGCTGCAGAAGTCCTGCATTTGCAGCTTTTTTATGTGCTTTGATGGACAGGATGAGCTGGATGTCCTGGAAATCCTTGGGGTTCCTGCTCTCTGTGGGTTCCCTGGGCTGAGCAAAGCACAGGATGAGTCTGGCACAGGGCTCAGCCTAACACAGTCACGAGCAGGACACTGTGCAGAGCAGCAGAGCCAGCCCAGCTTTGGGGTTGTTTTCATCAATGTATTTGGGAAGGACAAGCCAAAGGCATTCCCTGCGTGTTCTGGTGGTAAAGGCACACACCAGGATCTGTGCTCAGGGCCAGGCACAAAAAACCTCCTTTACTCTGAGGCAAATCTCATCCTCTCTCTGTGAAACCCCCAACACATGTGGGGGTCACAAGCACTTTAGGGTTGGACCTCATGGGCAGGATTTCAGTGCACAGGGATGTTCACTCTCAGCTTCCTTAAGGCTTGCAGTGGTTTCCCCTTTTTTACCCCCAGTGGTGATGCCATCCCAAGGAAAAGGTTTGGGTCTCAGCCAGCCAGCAGCAGGGAGTCAGCAGAGATGTTCCCAGAAGAAACACTTCATTTCTTAATGATAAGGGCTGGGCACCCAGTGCTCCACGTGGTATTTGCAGCCCAAGTTTTCCACCTGCCAGGCACTGTGTTTTTTTCTGATTTACTTTAAGTCTTTTTGACTTGGGTCTTAGTCTGATTTCCTGCCAAAAATCTCTTTCCCAGAACGATGGAAATGTGCCATGCTCTCCTTCTGTCCAGAAAAAGCTTCTTAGCATCGGGGTGGTTGCTGAAAGGCCACGCTCAGCAGAGCCTTGAAGTCCAGGCAGGAATATTCATGGGTGAGGGGGGGGTTGGTCTCTTCTCCCAAGTCACAAGCAATAGGACAAGGGGAAATGACTTCATGTTGCACCAAGGGAGGTTTAGGTGGGGAATTAGGAAAAAATTCTTTACCGAAAGAGTAGTAAAGCACTGGAAAAGGCTGCCCAGGGCAGTGGTGGAGTCCCCATGCCTGGAGGGATTTAAAAGCCCTGTGGATGTGGCACTTGGGGACAAGGGTTAGTGGTGGCCTTGGCAGTGCTGGGGGAATGGTTGGGCTTGATCTCAGAGGTCTTTTCCAACCTTAGTGATTCTGTGGTTCTCTGGCACTAAAAAGTTGCCAAAGACCTGAGCAGCTCCTGGCAGTGCTGGGCTGCTGCTGCAGCTTCAGCATGGGGGCTGTGGAGGGACGTAAATGGAAATTAATGGCAGCTTTTGACTGTCCCTTTCCAAAAATATCCCCAGAAAACTCCTGGGTCTTGCACACAGTGCATGAAGAGGAATGTTAACCTCTGTGTTGGGCCAGCATTCAGGAGCAGAGCCTTACCTGTACTAATTTTCTGAATCTTTAATACAAAATGACTGGAAGGGTAAACTTCAGTCAATGAGGCTCTTCACTAAGGATTTCATTTCATCTGAGGCAGAGAAAATGGAAATGGGCAACAGAAGAGGCTGATATTAACAGATTTTTTTGTTCTTTAATGGAGGGAAAATTGGTAATGTGTTAAAAAAATTTAAATCCCTGCAAAAAATGTGTTCTTACTCATATAAAAGGAAATTCAGAATTAAATCAAGAGTATCTGCTGTAAATTTAAAACATCTTCTATTACACAACCAAAGTGTCAATAATGAAAACATTGGCCAGCATCAGGCTGTAACCTGACCTGGGATTTACAGTCAAAATGTTTAGATCACTGGGTTTAACTGTACTTTAGCTCAAGAAGCTGAACCATGCTTATTTTAAATAATTTGACAACCAGATATTTTTTCATTTTTAGCTCTTTTCCCAAGGTTCATTCTTGCTGGTCAATATGCCTTTTAAAAGTTATTGATTTGCCTCTGGAGATCGTCCACCCATGGAGTTGTGTTTTATTCTTTCCATAACTTAATCTGCACTCATGGAAGCAATTTCAGGGTTTCTGATTTAATTTTTTTCCCCAGATTATTTACACTTTGCATTTTTAATATTAAAAAAAAAAAAAAGGCAAATAACAGTCTTCCATTCCACTGATTTATTGCATTACATTCCTGTCTGGTTAAATCTCACTTGGATACCAGCTGAAATTCGACTGAAATACCCAGAAATTGGATTTTTGTTACAAGAGCAGCAGCAGGGCTGCAGAATGGGAGCTGCACTGTTGCGTGAACATCCAGGGTGGGTTTGTGGTGACAAACAAGGTAATTTGGGCACAAGGAGCTGGGGGATTTGCTGGTGGGGTTGTAATTTGTGAGATTAAATAACATACCAGCAATGTCAATCCTGCATCCCAGAGGGGTTTGGAGCTGCCCCACTTCAGCAGGATCAGGGGGAAGAGTTAACTAGAAAAAAAATTGATATTATATTCAAGACACAGCCATGGCCAAGGAGACCTGCATGAAAAATACTCTGGTCTTGGGTTTAAAATGGAAAGGAGAGAGGCAGTAAAATGCATCACTGAATCCAGGCTGGAATGAGGGAAAGCCGTGCTGTGCCTCAGTGCTGGGCACGTGGGATTTATTTATGGGCAGGAGGGTGCCAGGTC
The DNA here is from genome assembly GCA_013398055.1 of Ifrita kowaldi. Classification (NCBI taxonomy): domain Eukaryota; kingdom Metazoa; phylum Chordata; class Aves; order Passeriformes; family Cinclosomatidae; genus Ifrita; species Ifrita kowaldi. The sequence continues at coordinate 443,148 of VZRS01009808.1, forward strand.
TGCAGCTCCTCTGGACAATGAGAAACGGTGGCAGAGGTTTGTTGGGTGTTTTGTCCTTGCTGGAAGTGACAGAAAAAGCTTCCAAACCCACCATGGCTCACAGGATCTGCCTGTTGGGCAGGAGGTCACTGCCATGGGGCTGCAGCAGGGGGATGCACCTGCTACAGAAGACTTTCCTCTACAACTGAGAGTGAAGAATGTGGTTTAATAGCATGAAAAACAAAAGGCCAATCAAGGGATTTGGCTGCATGCAAGCTGTACAGCATCTATTAAAAATAAGTATTTAATTGGATATTTGTTTTGCTGTCAGCATATCGGGCTTAAAAATACACAACCATTGCCCTGAAACATCTGAGTGTAAAAAGGAGATGAGACTGTGGAAATACTGAGCCAGAAGATACATGAGAGGATTTTTTTTTTGGATAGCAGAGTACAGAAACAGGAAAAACATTATAATTTCACATTTACCTTATAACAAAGCAAAGGGCTATGAGCCACACTGGGGTTTGTGGTGCTGAACAACATCCACAGGTATTTGGTGGCTCAAGGCACTGAAAGTGTAGGGTCTGCCAACATGCCATGGTCCAGAGAGTGCTTTAGGCATGTTTAGGGAGTGGGAAATCTATGGAACATTTTTGGAACTTGTACCAGGCTCTCTTCTGGACACCCCAGCCTGACAGAAACCTGGTGCTAAAATCTCAGTGTGGATTGCTTGTGAGCTCTACTGCCATGGCAAACTCTGAGCCCTGACACGGTGCTCAGGAGAAAACCAGTGTGGGAATTTTCTGTGGAAGAGGGATCTCAGCTGACACTATGGAAATAAAATATTAGTGTGGTTTTATGGGCTGAACATTGGATCTGAAAAATGGTGAAGTGAAGGAAAGGCTCTTCCTTACCTGGCTGTTCTTGAGGTTATAAACCCATGGCCACTGCTTGTAAGACAAAATTGAAGCAAAAGATGTAATTTTGGGCCTGGTCAGCAGCAAATGAGTGTATAAGACATCAAAAATTGATGCAGTGGAGAAGGGAAGTGATGCAGTGATCAGCCTGGATTTAGCGAGTGAACCTGAGCCCTGGAAATGCTGCCAGTCCCAAAGATTAATTAAAATCTGCATCCAGCAAACCCAGGGACATTGTCATGGAGCTGGCTGGCCCTGCCACGTTTCAGGCAGCAATGGGAACATTTGCACAGCCATGCAGCAACAAGAAGCACTGCAAGTGTGAAGTGGCTGGGCAGGCACACCTTCCACCAATAAAGTTGATTTAACAGATGGGGAGGGCATGCCCTGGATAGATACAAGGACCTGACAGAGATTTGCTTCATGGCTGAGCATCCTGGCAGGTCTTGTGCTACATGGGAGGAGGGAAATGTGTTTCAGGAGACAAAGGGATGTCTGCTTGCAGGAGAGCAGCAGGGCACGAGAAGCCAAGCCCTGGCTGGGACACTGGAGACTGAAGGTCCCATGCCACAGGATTGCTGGGTGATCAACAAGCAAATTAATTTCATCAGCCTTGGCTTTCCCTTTTTTAAGAGGGCAAATGGTTCCCCAGACAGGCTCATGTCCATCTGCACACGACAGTCACTGCTGCAGGGTGTTTTTCCTAAGTGGAAGTGCAGTGTTGGAAGAAAAAAACGTTTCTCTCTGCAGTTTGTTTCTTCCTCTCTGATACATTGGAGTGTCCAAAGACCAAACTGAGCACAGATTAATTTTTATTTTTTCCTAAAGCAAACAGCCAGCTCATCACAGGGTGGGCGAGGTGCAAAAAGCAGCACCTTCAGTCCCACACCTTCCTACTGCGCTTCCTCCTCTGGAAGGAGCTGAAGAAACAGATGAGACCCGGGCACAGCAGAGCCCACGATCATTTCTCCAAGTCCTTTTGCCCATTTGCCTCCACCCTGCAGATCATCTAGCATGAAGAAAGCAATTTTTTGCCTTTGATACTGAGAGCAGGGAGCAGGGTAATTGGAGCCTGAGAGGCTCAGTAGCTATTGAGCCATCTCAGCCCTCACAGGTCTCTGATGTGCTGTAAAACACAGAGGGGAGTTACAATTACTACCTATTACTTGCCCTGGATGATGATTTATCTTGTAGCCACATGAAAGCAAAGTCTCTCTGATCTGGTTCTTTTTTTTCCCCCCCTGCACCTGATCAGGATGGATCATACTTCAGATTAAAGGGATTTTCTTTGCCAGCACTGAAGGAAAACCTGTGTGTGACGTTCGATTATTCTGTCCTGTAAAATAATATCCCCAATAAGAAGGGAGTTATTGCCGTGCTGGTGTCCTGAGAAATTGGATGCTAAAGTGGATACCTGGAGCATCTCATGAAGGAGCACGGAGCAAATGGTTTAGTGGATGTTTTCCCAGCTCCTTTGGAAGGGGAATGTTGATTCATTTGTTGAGGAGTGATCCGGGATGCAGGAAGTGAGGCCTGAGTTTCTTCTGTTGCTGCAAATGCAACAGCAAAATGAGTTACAGGCAGGACATCAAATTTGGTGGCTGCCCTGGGACATATTGCCTTTGGGATGCCAGAGTGTGGGACATGTCACACAAGGTCAGAGCCCTTCACCTGTGTGCTCTGGTCAACAACTGGCACTTCAGGATGAGATCTACGGAGCCCTGATGGGTAAAAGGAGCTAAATGGGGAGCTTCTGCCTTATTCTGGGATTGGTTTTATTTTTACTCAGGTGACTCCTCAAGAGCTGGCCCCTGAATTGCTTCTTGGGAACAGGCAGCAGCCTCTCCTGCATGTCATCTCAGCGCTGTAATAGCACTATGCCTCTGGAAATAGCCAAGATGTTCTAAACTTGACATTTTCCCTTCTTTTCATGGAATATAATAGCACATCACAGGCGTAGGCTGCATGAGAAACCCTCCTGGCAAGTGGCAGTGCCACTGATGGGGAGGATCGTGCCTGTGATGTCTCTTTGTCTGCTGCTCCCCTCCAACTCCTCTCTATTAACAGATGCTTTTCAAGGCAAAGAGAGAGGCTGTACATAACCCGAACTCCCACCGCTTCAAGGCAAATGAGGCCCTTTTCTTCCAGCAGCCTGTTGGAAGCGCAAGCCACAGACCTGCCAAGTCTCACACACAGAGCAGGGAGGGCTGATCTGCCTCTTGCTTCTCCTCCTGGCTCATCCAGCATCCCTCACTCCACTGCAGATTCAGCCGATTTGGGATCCACGGCGGTGTCGAGGCAGAGGGGAGGTGGTGGCCTGGTGGGTTCCCTTCATGAAACAGCTCTGGGTGGTGCTGTGGTGTCATAAAATCACAGATCACAGAATGGCTTGGGTTGGAAAGGACCTCAAAGATCATCCAGTTCCACCCCCTGCCATGGACAGGGACACCTTCCACTAGACCAAGTTGCTTCAAGCCCCGTCCAACCTGGCCTGGAACACTGCCAGGGGTGGGTCAGCCACAACTTTTCTGGCAAGAAAATAATGGTTTCTGCTTTAGGGATGCTTGAGATGATCTGTAGGATCGGATATAAGAGAGGGGAAAGGTCCCAGGAAAAAATAAAGGTGCTGGCCCAGCCTGGGTTTTATGTGCTACCACAGGAGAGCTTCAGCCATGGGCCTGGAGAGCTTCGGTGTCTCTGGGGCTGTGAGTGCTGTTTGTGCTCCAGGGCACAGAAAACACCTGCACCTGAACACAGACCAGAAGGTGCTGTTGAGGAGCCAGGAGCAGATTGTCTCAATCAGAGATGCTCTGTTGCTCTCCTGGAGAAGCTCTCCTGTGGGATGGGGACATGGCAGAAGGATGTCACCAAATGCTGTCATGGCCACGAAGGCTGTTCACACTGTCCTTGCAGCCCACCTGTCAATTTGTGGTGGCTCCTGGTGAGGCTGGAGACCGAACCATTATTTTAATGGTCTATTTAAAAGCACAGAGTCCTTTCAAATGAAATAATTTGCTGGATACAGACAAAAAGAGGCCCATAATGGTCCATGAAGGACATGATGTCCACCAGTAGATCAAATGCTGCTGTGACCTGCTCTGCTCTGCTCTGACAGCTGCACATTCCCCTGAGAGGATGCATGTTACTTTTTTAAAATAGATATGGCTGTGCCTGCTCAGAAGGCAACAGGATTTTTTTGCTGCCTTTAAAAACCTGCCAAGTGCCAGGGGAGTCATCACTAGCTCTGAGCAGCAGCACAGCCTTGCTCCAAAGACATTAAGCAGCAATGTTTCATGACTTTATTTAGCTGTATTTGTGGAACACCTTTGCAGAGAGGAGGACCCACCCTGGGAGCATCTTTGTCACCCTCGTATCACCTGCACAGCTTTCAGGATATGGTTTCTCCCAGGAATGGAGGAGCATCTCCAGCACTGGCAGCTAATGAATGTCTGCTGGAGCACACCCATGGACCCTCCACTGCTGTGCATTTGGACTAGGGAATTACCTGGGTAAGAAACAAGCCACCAGCCAACCTGAGAGCTCGTAGATTCTCCCCTTGATCTACTGCCAATCCTTGGATTGAGTGTTGGTGGTGAAGGCAGGGGGAAAAGGGGTAAAAAAAGGAAGACAGGGTTTGGTTCTGCTAAAGGAAGCAAGCTCATGGCACCCTGAGCAGTGTAAATGGGGAGAGAAAAGGCTCTGCTCAAGTCCTTGGAGTGATTCAACAGGACAATTCAGACACTTATTTGTCTGAATTTGGCTACTCTGGGCTGTCCTGGAGGATGCTCTGCATTGTCTGAGCTGGTGCCACGTCCTGTGGATTGTAAAATATATTTTATTCAAGGTCTGTGCCTCTCCCTACTGCTCTCACCACTGGTCTGTGCCTCGCTCCTGGTGCTGAGAGGGGTTTTTGGAGGGTCCCTGTGGGCCCTGGTTTGGGGCACAAACAGCCCCTGGTCTCTGACAGCTCAGTCAATATCTGCATTTTCCAAATGCACAGGGCATGGAAGTAATTTTTTTTTCACCCTAGAGAGCAACTGGTGCAGGTTTTCCCCCCGAATAATGCTTTGGAAAACCAACAGTTAGTGGGCTGTGGCAATTTTCTTTCTTTCTTTTTTTGCTTTCTGGGTGATTGCTGAGCAGACCTAGAGAGGAAACTGCGGGAGGAGAGCCTTTGTTCAGTATTTCCAAAGGAAACACAGTGCTGGGAACAAAACATCTCCAGCAAAGACTTTCACTCCAGCTCCTCAGATCCCCATCCCACAGCTCTCACAGGTTACCCAGCCTGCTGAGTGACTAATTCCAGCTCCTCTCTGGAATTGCCTTGGCTGGAGACTATAGTTTAAAATGCTCCCAACTGTGGGAATTTCGCTGTAGCACTTTTCCTGATTTATGAATAGAGATGGATATGAAAAAAAGCCCAAACCTTCTCTCCAAGACCACTCTCATCAGACCCTGGGCAGCATCAGACCCTTTCCAGCCCCTGGGCAGAGTGAGGAGGAGCTGGGAAGCTGCCAGGGAGAAAGAAGGCAGTGCTGGCCTTGGCTAACACTTGACCTCTCAAGAGCTTCTGCAATTTTCCAGGCCCTGGGTTGTAACAGATCTCCTCACCCTTGCAGGAATTCCTGGGAACTGTAGTTTTTCCATGTTCCTTGAGGGCAAAAGAACCAGCACAGGCTGGGGCTGCACATCCCTGGAGGGCTCTGGAAGTACAAGGAGACCTTAGGAATGGTCACAGAGCCTCAGTGTCTTTTGGAGCTCGAGATTTCCACTTACAGACACTTCTGACTCCCTGGGATAAGGTGGCCTTGAACAGAAAGAACACAGCATTATCTTTTCCAGGGGAACATATGGAAAAATTCAGTTCAGCTGGGATTGTGAGGGCTTGGGCTGGCAGGAGCAGCAGAGGACTCAGGTATCAGAACTCTGTCAGTGCTGAGCTTCATCCAGGCTGACAGAAACAAACTGATCCGTGGTTATGAGGGCAGATAAAGCAGGGAACTGCATTTTCATGGTTGAAGGTGTGGGGTCTCCTTACAGGCCCTAGACAAGGTGAGTTTCTCTGTCCTGTGGTGGTAAAGGGAATCCATGGAGATTGACAAGCTGCTGAGTGAATGTGTTGCAATTTCAAATCACCACTGCGGAGCCCAGACTGGATTATCACGGCAAGACAGAGCAGGCAGCAATTTTTTTCCACAGGATTGATTTCTGTAAGATGCAATCTTATGGATATCTTTTTCCTTTAGAATGATTGGAGATGCATCTTCTCTCCTGCTGGGATTTTACCATAAAAACTTCACCAAGTTTGTGGCATTACTCATGATTAATTTAGGTGAGGCGAAAGGAGAGGTGGATGCAGCACTACCAACACATTTTCATTGTGCAGCCTTAGGTCTCCAGTTGTTCATAATTATAAGTCATACCATTATCCAGATTTTTCAGATGGAAGAAAGCGAGTTGCATTTTGGTGAAAACCTTGTCAAAGTTTATTTGGCAGAGGTGGAAATAGCCCAAAGGGTTTGCAACAACACTGCAACAGTTCATAGGTGTGCAAAGACCAAGAATATCCAAATGTGAAATTAAATCACTGGTGTGAAGAACTGAAATTCAAGGAGTCATAGCAGTAAAAATCAATCAAGGATCAGCTTTATTCACATAGTAACTGGAACAGACATAAAATTGCAAACAGGTTCTTAGAAATGTTGTCCAGGGGTGGTTACACACTGTGATGATTGATGGGTTGAATTCTTAATACTCCCTTTGGGTTTACTATAAGCTGCTCACACTTATTATAGATCTACTATATTTAATTTTGTTACCAAGTTAATTGTATTTTCCCTAAGAGCTCCAGTAGCCTGCTGTGTATTTCTGTGTCTTTGCCAATGAACTGCTCCACTTATTGGCTAATAACTGACTGTAAGAATTTTTCTTTATAAATGCAGACTCCTTAAATGTTCCTGATAACGTGGTCTGCATAAGTATTCTTGTGGCTTCTCTTTCAGTTTGCCTTGCTCTGAGCACAGCAATACTTTGAGCTACTTAAAGGTTTAGTGCCCCTTTGTCATATTTACTATCAGCATCTGAACTGCAAATAGAAAAATGACTGGTTTGTAAAAGCTACTCTAATTGCTCCCAAATCTCCCTTAGTGCAAGTGAATCTTGAAGCAAAGGCTTAGAAGGACTGGTTTTGTCAAACTGCACAGTGTAGCTTGGAAATACTAGGAAAATAGCCAGGGAAGCAAGGAAAAACAGCCTTCCAGTACCTAAAGGGGCTATGAGAGAGCTGAAGAGCAACTTTTGACAAGGATCCTTGCTGGATCTGGCCTGGAGCTCCAGTGGTTTATCCTTCCTTCACTACCCCTGTCCATGCAACCTCACCCTTTGCTGCCCAGGCTGCTGGAGTGGGTAATTAGATCTGAAATGAAAACCTCTAATGGATATAAATCATCCTCTGCAGACCTACAAGGCGCTTACAAAGGAGAATAAACTTTTAAGGGAGTCTATAAACTTAGGTTTATGTCCTGATTTTGGCTGGGAGAGAGTTAATTTCTTCTTAGTCACTGGCACAGTGCTCTGCTTTGGATTCAGTATCAGAATGCAAGGTTGATTTTTTATTTTTCCCTGGTGATTGCAAGTGTCCCTTTGGGCTAGTCACTTAGGGATCCTCCATGGGGAGAAATCTCAGGGAGACAGGAGATCATCCTGAGGACATGCACGAGCTCTGGCAGCCTGTGAGGCTGAACCTGGAAACAGCTGGACAAAGTTCTCTGGCCTCTGTCATGCACTATAAATGCATCTTTTGTTTCACAGCTGAGGAAGCCTGAGGCAAGAGGAGTTGAAGTTTGACCTAAAGTCACACTGGCAGCCAGACATTTCCCATGAGTCACAAATCATGGAAGTTATTGTGATGCTTTCTAAGACTTCTGCAATTTTTTTTTTGTTTAATCCTCCTTGAAGTACCAGTTAGGACATGATGCTGAGTGACAGGCATCTACTAAGGGTGTCATCGAGGATCCTTCTCCTCAGGGTGGTTAAAAATGCAGAGAAAATGGTAAGTAAAGGATCTTCAGATACTAATGAAATGGTAAAATGCAAGATGACATTCAAAGGTAGTATATACAGAGAAATATACTCTTACAAAGCATTCATAAAGAGAAGCTCTAAGTTGGCTGCTACAATCCAGAAAAGAAATCTTAAAAGCTGTGGCAATACTTTCAGAGGTGCCCAAAAATGAAAACAGCATGGGAGGGTTATTAGTAAGAGCAGATAACAAATCAGAAACCCTCACTTGGCTTTTTCTGCACATCCACAGCGTGTCTGCATTAGCTTGTGTGCAGTGCTGCTCCCCCAGCTCAGAAAGGACATCTCAGATAAAACAAACCAGAGAAAGACACAATGAAGGACATCAGAGATGGCCGAAGATATACAACAACTTCTCTATGAGGAAAAGGGAAGTAAATAAGACCCTTCAGCCTGGAACAGAGATTAAAAGGCAGAGAATATGATGGAGTCATGTAAAAGCAACAGGAGCATGGAGAAGATTTAAGGGAGCAGTTCAACACTGCTTCTCCTAATGAAGAGACAAAGGGCCACTATCAAGTGGTCAAGTGGGAGGTTTTAAAGCAGCAAAATAAATTTCCTTTCACAATATGCATGTTCATGTGAGGAGCTTGTTGTTTTCAGACCTTGTTTATAGACATGCCTACAGACATTCAGAAAAATCAGGGAAGAAAAGTCCTGTTAAATGCAGCTTAGCAATCATGGAAAAACATCCTGCCACCTGTCTGAGGCATTGGGATTAGGATGGGATGAAGCACCCTGGTTCTCTTTCTCCATTAATTGCAGCAGGAATGCAAAGATTCAGTTTAGACTTAACAAGGATGTTTGGAACAGCTAAAGGAAGGTGTGATAATTCTTCTCACCCTTTCTGACAAGTTCTCCTTGGAACTGACTTGCACATGGCTTATAGGAAGATAAATCCTTTCAGGTACAAGGTGATGAGCTCAACTTGTGATCAAGTCAGCAAAAAGCTGGATTCTCTGGCTCAGCATTGGAAAAGCACAGGAACACCAGCCGGTGTCCTGGAAAGAGAAGCAGCAGATCCAGAAGGGAGCAGAGGAAGGTGGAGGGGTTCAGAGTGGAGATGGCACAGGAGGAGGGACAGCCCAGCCCTTTGGTACACAACCGGCATCGATTATTGCTGACACTGACAAGGAATTACAAGCGCTTGAAAGCCACGAGTGTTCCCTCAGCTTCCCTAATAATTCTGAGTATTACAGATTCCTCTGGGCTTGTTTTGATGTTTTTGTAATCTCTTAAGGAGCGTTTTGAGGCTCCTTTTCAAAGTGGTTGCTTGTATTTGCGTTTGGTTTTGTTTGTTTGTTTTTTTAAACACAGACACGATGTGTCTTTGTCTGCACCACATAATTCTGGTCTGGTTTCCCTCCTGTATCTCACTGAGTGATGCTGTCCTAGAGGCTTTGGTCTCTCAGGCTCTGTTAAGGAGATTGATTTTTGCTCCAAGAAAGCAAAGCCTTTGTTAATGTCCATTGCCAAGCATCCCATGGCAAGGCAACCAAAACAGGAGGAGGGGTGATAAGCAAGTTTCTTATCCCCTGAGGTCAGTGATTATCAGTGATTTGTTGTGTGAGGTCCACTCAAACACCCACTAGGCTTGATTTGGGGATGTCTTGAGCTCTCCAAGCTCTCCATGCTCTCCAAGCTACCCGTGAAGACACTGAGAGCTGTGCCTTGAGCACAGAAAGTGCTAAACCACAGTTAAATATCTGGAAAATTGGTACCTTTGTCTCTGCACCTACTTCCCTGTGTGCAAAATGAGGGCTTTTCATGCTAGTGGCATGTTGTGAAGTCTAAAGAGTGACTTTGGTTGCAAAACTCCCAGTTTCTCTTGTGATGAGCGTCCCAGAAAAGTCCCATGGGGAGTAATTCCTGTTCAGTTCAGCGCAGAGCTTTGGTGCTCTGTGGGAAACGGGCTCAGCTCTCACACAGAGCATGGAAAAATAATGACTTGGTGTCTTGTCCCCACTGTGTCAGCAGCTCCAGGAGGCAAGAGACTGGCAGGAAAAACAGTGTACAGTAATTTCATGGAATGTGGGCTTGGATTTGGGAGGATAAGTAAAAGCCAGCTTTGAGGCTGTGCTACTTTTTAAACCTTGGAGATGTGAGAGGGGATGTGTGTGGAAGGAAGGATGGGGATGGCTCAGTGTCCAAGACAAGGGGAAGACAGGGATGAGGAGGAAGAGGCATCCTTCAAAGGCATAAATACTTTTAACAGAACATGACTTTGAGGTAAATAACACAGCTGTTGGAAGTGGGGCAGCTGCACAGGGCAGGTGGGACTTGTCAGGGCTGCTTCATAACAGCAGGGTGGGGACCAGGAATGATTTCACAGGTGGTAAAAGCCCAGCCAGCACAGTCCTGATGGCACAGGCAACCTGAAAAAGGTGCTTCTGAACCTTTTAGTGCTTGGCCTTATAACCTTAACCTTAGCAGTCCCTGTTCTTGATATAATAAATTGAGAGTATCAACAGAAGTTTCAGATACTTATGACATCTCCTTGAAATGGAAACATTTGATTTATACCACCATTGAATAGCTCCCAGGGAGGTAATTTATTAAAAACAAAGGGAAATGACTGCAAAGCCAGTTATTCTTCCCACCAGGTGTTAGGAAATGGTTATTACTTCTCCAAATTTCAATAGTATAATAGCCACAGCCCTGAGTTTAGTAAACTAATTTCTTTTAGAGATTATGCAAGCAAATGTGTCAGTTCCATGTTACACTGGAAACAGAAACCCAGCACTGCCCTGGCTGTCACAGGAGAAGGTTTTCTGCCCTAGAGCATGACTTCTGCCAAGTATCATATTAAAAAAATATAAAATAAAATAAAAAACCCTTCTACAGAACTAGTGCTTTGTGGTACCCTCTCATGTTGATGTCAGTGCTACCCCAAGTACCATTTTTGTCATTGAAAAATGATGCTGCCAGCAGTGTTGGGTATGAATTAAGCATTTTTTCTTCCTGAGTAAAGAAAAGTTCTGGAGTTTTTTTTGTAAAGATAAAGATTCACATATGGCAAGAGGGAGCAGCAGAAAATTAATCACATCCAGACACTGAAAAACATTGTTCACGGTAAGCTGCATTACTCTGGAAAACAGCAAGAAGTGTTACAATTTAAAAGTAATATATTTAGCTAAAAACATTAACAGCTGGCTCTGTTCTTGATGAAAGATTTCATAATTTACGTGATGAATAGCAATCAGTTTGGATGTCTTCTGGATCAGTATTTCAACACGACAGCTCATTCTGGCTGCACAACAGGTTGGCCTGTGCAGGAATTTGACAAGCCCTGTTAGAAACACAAGCCAAACTCTGATCACTGTGAAGACCAAAGACCCCAACTAAATGACTGAGGTGTAATGTGTGTGATCACTAAAGGAAGAACCACTTTGCCATTTTCCTGGCCCTGTAGCCACATCCAATTTTAAAGAGACGTGTGGCACTTGGCAAACATGGGATAAGGAGATTTGTTATAAAAAAGAATATCAGATGGAAAAGTTGCCCAGGGCTTGCTGGCACTCTGGAGAGCTCTCTAAATAAAATATCAGTAAAAAGGAGAAAATGAGATATCTACACTGGGATCCTACCTCTGAGGGCTGAAGCACAGAAAAGAACCAAGCAGCAGACTGGGAGATCTGGAAGCAAGAGATCTGGAGATTCATGTGAGTTTTGAAATGCTCACAGAAGCAGGAAAAAATACCAGTAGAAAAGTTTGGGTTGCAGCAGGTGTCCCTGTGGACACAGAAATAAACCTACAAATAGAAGAGCTCACACAGAAATTACAGAGACGGCCATAAAATATTCTGGGAACAACCTGGATTTCATTAGAAAACTGTTTGCAAAAGAGATCTGTTGTGCCTCCCAAGCTTTGTCCTTGGACACATTGACAGATCTCCAAAGAGCAGGGCCAGGTCAGGTGTTGGAAAACAGCACTGGAACAGCTTTGCCTTTGGTACGAGGCAATGGCTGAAAAGTTGTACCAGCAGAGGGAGCGGGACACCAGATTTCTTTCCCTACGTGTCTAACCCAAGGAGTTTCCCGAGAGAAACCAGATTCTGAAACGCGGACTTTACCCGCTGATCCTCTAGAGAAAGGGTCAGCTGATGGAGGTTTTCTCCCGTGGCTATGAAGTAGCTGCAGAGGCAGAAGAATAAAGTCTCCTAATATGCTTTGCAGCAAAGATTAACCAAAAAGCTCATGGTATTTTTTTTTTTTTTAAGAGTACGGGTCAGACTCTTCCAGTTTTGTTTTTAATGTCCTTTCAAGAGACATCTCAGATTGGAGGCATGAGAGATTGAGGAGTGAATACTCTGGGCAGTGGGGCTGCAGTATGTGATGAGACCTGGATAAGGACACTGGGTCAAGTTTCTGGGGTTCTTTGGGGGAAGGGGACAGGGCTCCTTTGGCAAGGACTTTGGGAACGATGCAGTGCTGCTGCAGGGGCTACATGTGGAGCACCAGCAGCAGGCCACAAGTCCTCCATGTCCATTTGTGAGGTGGAAGAGAGTTCACAGCGCTGGGCTGCAAACCTGGCATGAGGTCTGAGCCCAAAGAGGAGGCTGTGCAGCGCTCCAGCCAGATCTGTCACCTGGCAAAGGTGCAAAAACGTGAGCAACCCGACTGGAGCACATCCAGGCAACCTGAATTCACGAGGTCCTTCTGCAGGGGGCTCAGGGATGTCAGTGCTGCTTGGCAGTGGGACAGAGCCAGCAGCCTGGGGCCGGGCACTGAGGGCTGACTGCGATCTGCTCGACTTAGCCCAGCACGGCAAACAGAGGGAAAGCAAAGGATAAAAATCAACCTCACCTCCACAGACAGTTCACGCCATAAAAACCTCATTCCCAAGAGCAAAAAGGCTCAGCTTGCAGCTGTGCTGCTCCAAAGGGTGATGTACCACCCTCCTGAGGCTGACAGGGAAAGCAGAGCACAGTGAAGGCACCATCCCCAGCCTGGGAGCCTCTCTTTCTCCACATATTCATCTTCCTGACTGACCAGCATGTTTTGAAAGGAGATATGCACACACACAGAGACCAATCCGAGTGCTTGCCCCTGGCCTCTGTTAAGTTGTGCTGCCCTATCCCATTCTAGGTACAATTTGGATAATTCAGAACAGGCAATCAGCAAATCCAGCCTTGGGATACAGCAACAGCCTGCTCCTCTGCCTCCTGGAAGTGACTCAGGATGAGACATCCCAGCCTTCAGAAGCACCAGGATGATGTTTTTTCCCAAGCCAAGTCACACAGGTATTTAGTGGTGACACTGAGGGCTTAATTCACACAAAACTTCAGAGCAATTTTGGATGTGCTCTGATTCAGTCTTGGACATCAGAAGGAGCTGAACCTCCATCCTTCTACAGCACACGGATCTGAAGGACCTGTGGAGGGCAGGGGACAGGGCTCATTTTATTGCTGGGGCCAAGTCACATCACTTGTTTCCATCTCCATGTTTGGAGAGTGGGTGTGGAGAGATCACTTTCCAACAGCACAAGATATGCCAAAAGGAAGGAGGCAGAGGGGGAGATCTTCCACCTTGGCTTAACTGCCCAGAAGTGTGGAGCAGCCTAAAGGAATTGGTCTGATGAAGGCAGGGACAAGTGTGGGAAGGAAAAGCTGAGGAAGATGTGTCACTGGGAGCTTTGTGGAGCTACAGAACAGATCTGAAGACACCAAAACCTTTGCAGTGATGTGAGATGATCAGGCCTCAGCCCATCAGCATCTCTCCTGTGTGCACAGACAGCAAATCTCTGCCACCAGGAGGTAGTAGAGATTTTTGAGTTTTTTCATGCTACATTCCATGAACTCTTTATCTCCTCAGAATACCATCTGGGAAACTCCATAGGTGCAGATGTGTCGAAAGAGCCAGGATTTTATCATTTGCAGGAAAGCTGCCTGATGAAAGTGCCCAATAGTGCAGATTTGTTGTGTGTGTTACACTGTGGGTCCTGCTGGTGTCAAAAGCCACTGAAAAACCATCACAGACAATCTCAGAAGAGATTTCTGACACCACATCATGAGCTCAGTATTGTCCTGACCACCAGCCATCCAGACACTTCCATGTCAGTGCATCTGCCTGGTCACTTCCAGCCTCCAGATCCAGGGGCAGAGATAAATACACAAAATCTTACCAGCTGCTCAAGAAACTGGTGTGGGTTTCATCACAGCTGAGTCCTGACACACAGGGTATAACTCCAGCTCCTCCTGACTGACAGACCGTCCAGGGATGAAGTCCTGGTTTGAATGGGAAGGGCAGGAAAGCAGTTCCTTGGAAATACCAACACAGATTTATTCCAAAAAGTACCCTGTGTCCTCTAGAAATAATGATTTAATTTTCCTATCACTACCACTGCAGTCAAACTGGAATCTGGAAGTCCAGCAGACTTTGCCAATCTGAATTCTCACTACTCCCAGGAAAGACCTGCTGGTACACGTGGCCACAGCTCTACTGAAAAGAGCAGAAGAATTTAGTTGTGGTGGTTTATCATCCTCAGACCCTGTTGAAGAGGTGGGAGTTGAAAAGGAAGAGCAACGGATATTGCTGTGTACCTCTAGCTGCCAAAGGGGAAGGCAAAAACATGGTCAGTACTTCATAAAAACGGGTCTCAGCTCGTCTTAAGTGATGCAGAACACAGTGGCCATGTGCTATTTGCATTTATATGGAGTTCTGCAACTGTTAGTCTTATTTTGTCATTGAGACTGAGCACTCTCGGATGATCCTTAGGGAGCAAATACCTGCAACAACCAGCTGCAATTTCAACTGATTTCTCTGTTTGCCTCCCTTTGAAACAGGCATCAATACATTGACAGTGCTACTGCTAAATAAATGTTTCCAGGAAATGTTTGAGTGCGGGCCCAGAGGAATAACTGCATCCCCTTGCTATCTGCAAACAAAAATCATCAGTGCCCTGAAAGCTCCTTTCTTGCTGCCTTTAGTAAGAATGAATGTACTGAGCTGGGGGCTTTCATTTTATACACCATGGGGGCAATTGTTAATTGCCCCCCATGATTCCTGGTGTCCCAAGTGGATCAGAGCATGGATATATCCATACAAATTGGTTTGGAACATGCAGGCTGCTCTGGCAGCTTTCTCCTCCATCCTTAATGCCATCTTTGTGTCATGGTTTCGGAAAGAATTGATTATTTCTTGTTCTGCCTCCCATCAATGAAATCAACTGGCATTAAAAAAGCTGCCTTGCTCATTGCCAAATCAAATCCTTTTAATATCTGGTGATGCTCTGAAATATGTTGGAACTGGATTTCAGGTTTTGGTTCAAGCTGGAATCTCCCCAGTGTTGAAACAGAGGGGGGAAAAGCTCTTTAAACTGAGCTGCCAACTTGAGGCATCTTTACACTAAATAATTTCATATTGTCCATGAGTCCTTTCGACCTTGAGCCCATCCTTCATTCCTGGTGTGCATGAGGCAGATTAAGCAAGAACTGGCTTTGCTCCAGTGACTTTCATGGTGCCACTTCAGAGGACAATTAAAGGAACTTCAAACACTACAGATTTTCTTTTCCCTATCTATGGGTCCAGCTTCTTCGTGTTTATGCTCGTTTTACACCAGTATGACTCGTCTGAAAGGACAACTGGGCCCAGGACACACAAAATAATTTTCTCCAAATGACAGCAGAGAAGTCCTCTTGGCCATGACTTTTTAAAGGTTCTTGCTAAGGTATAATCCAAGCCAAAATGACACATTCTTGTTTAAAACACCAGTGTATTGGCAGGATGAAAACAGCTAATTTGGAATGATCAACTTGTAATTAATTTTTCACTTAAAAATCTCACTTGGCATTAAACAATCCTCTCTGTGTGAGTCCTTTTCTCCCTTTTTCACACATTCACAGGCTCACAGGTAAGCTGCATGACAGACCAAAGCTGCCTGTTGTTTTTCCTCTAATCTCTCAATCCTGGTAACAACACAGGGCAGAACCTCCTGAAAGGGATGAGACAGCAGGATTGGCAACAACCTCTGCTCATGGGGAAAAATTTCCCCTTTCTCTCACCTCAGGTGGACTGGGGAGGTACATGAAGGATGATGGAGCAGAGAAGGGGGAGGACATGGAATTGGCATGGGAAAGAGGAGAACTGGGCTTTGTTCCCCAAAGCCTGTGGCTGATCTTCTTAGGGCTCTCGGGCAACCACTCCAACTCTAAGCATTTTTTGCCACCACTCTTGCCCTGCCTCTTTCCCTAAATCCTAAAGCCCTCAGGCTCTGTGGTGACCTTATTGAGGCTTTCAGTACCTAAAGGGGCTCCAAGAGAGCTGGTGAGTGACTTTGAATAAGGGCATGGAGGGACAGGACAGCAGGAATGGCTTCCCACTGCCAGAGGGCAGGGTTAGGTTAGATTTTAGGGAGAAATTCTTCCCTGTGAGGGCGGTGAGGCCCTGGCACAGGGTGCCCAGAGAAGCTGTGGCTGCCCCATCCCTGGAAGTGTTCCAGGCCAGGTTGGCAGGGGCTTGGAGCAACGTGGGATAGTGGAAGGTGTCCCTGCCCATGGCAGGGGGTTGGAATGAGATGATTTTTAAGGTCCCTTTCAACCCAAACCATTCTCTGCTGTCCATGACCCCCTGGGCTGTTTGTCCAACATGGGGAGCTCTGAGCTGTCACCACTGGGACTTTAGGGTATCTTGCAACACAAATAAGGAACTGCAAAGGAGAAAACGACACCTCTTGCGTCACAGAGAGCAAACCAGAGGTGATGTGGTCAGAAACCAGGCAGCTAAGGAAAGGTCTGCCTCTTCAGGCTCTGCTCACGTGAGGATACTCACGGTTTCATGGCAACCCCATCCAGTGGGATTGGAAAGGCAGCTGTGAAGTACACCCAGAATCTTGTTCCTTTCTATTTGAGGCTGTCTGGGAAAGCTGTGAGCAGCAAAAAAGACACTGGGACTGTCTGCAGAATCAGCAAGATGATCAGGAGACATTTACATTGTTCTCTCACTTGAGAAGTTATTTTTGCAAACATATGGCCTGGAGTTAGGTATGGTTTTTGTTTGAAAACAGTGTGGCCAAATTCTGTGGCCAGTAATGGTGTAAGGCTCTTTCTTCTCCTAGAGAAAGACACCCATTTGGAGAGTCTGGGGGAAATTCACCCTGTACAATAAGCTACAGGTTAAATTGATGCTTTTAAAGCTCCTTTCTGGATCAACCCTCATATTTTAGTCACAGAATGGTAAATACACAAATCTCTCTGCAAAATCACTGCAGTATATTTATATTTATGCAAATAGTGACTTTGATGGACCTGTTAACTTGAAGAGAGGAAACAAGTCCCCATGTGCCCCTCACCATGTGTCTTTTTCTTGATAACAAATGTAGTTAATACATCTTGCTCAGCAAGGTTTCCTCTGCACACCTTTAACTGTAACTTGCAAAAAGCCCAATTGCAGAGAAAGCAATTTGCTTGATCTTTCTGAAAAGAAAAATAGTCAGCATAGTAAGAATTCAGAAACAATACAGAGCTGCAATTCATTATAAGCTTTCAACAAGACAGAAGGTATCACTGTGCATCCATTGCACAGAGTGATGTTGGAAGGGAACCACAGGCAGGAGCAATTTCAAGAATGGCTTTGCTTGTATTATAATCTAGTGATGTTTAAACATGCACAGCATGTCCTTGAAAGCCTAGGGATAAGAGGAAGAGAGGAGATGAAAAATTAAGCCTGAACTAAGGTGTTTGGAAAGCTTGCAGCTCAGAGTTGTTTCTGGGTTCATCAGTTTAACCTTCAAATGAACCAGCCATTTCTTTCCTTCTCTTCAAAGTAACACTTTTAAGTCCCAAAATTTGACTTTGAAGCTGAGATCAATGCTGGTAATGTTCTCATAACACCAACTCCCACTGGAGGTGAAATTGGGAAGGGGGGGACTTGTGGTTTGTTCAGAGATTCCACACAACACACCAAGCAAGTGATTTTTGCATCAACTGTGCTTCCCTAAGTAGGACAGGGAATTTTAATCCTGCAGA
The DNA here is from genome assembly GCA_013398055.1 of Ifrita kowaldi. Classification (NCBI taxonomy): domain Eukaryota; kingdom Metazoa; phylum Chordata; class Aves; order Passeriformes; family Cinclosomatidae; genus Ifrita; species Ifrita kowaldi. The sequence continues at coordinate 461,092 of VZRS01009808.1, forward strand.
AGAGCTTAGAGCCTCACCAGCTCCTACTGACCCAGCACCTCTCAAAGCCAACTAATACCTGGTCTGGCTCTCAGCTGCTCTGTCCTACGGTCTGGGAAATCCTGGAGGGGTGAGAGCTGCTTATGGCACTCCACAGATTAGAAGGAAAAGCAAATGTCTGATGTCAATTGGTGTAAATTCGCCATGCAGGGGTCTGTGCTTCTGTTGGACAAATACAAAAAAAAAAATCTATACACTGAAAAACATGAAAAGTCACCAGTCTTGTTTCATAGCTAGCTTAAAAGGGGATGGGGGAAACTGAAATGAGCTGCGCCTCGAATTCCTGAGTTATTTTGGTGGTTGATTTATCACTAATTTGTAGCTGCCCTTAGTATTAGCCAGCAGCAGGGCAAGAGACAAGGAATCAAGATCAAAAAGGTATTTAATATTGCAAGTGCATTTTCATATCTGCATCCACACACCAGAAAACCTTGATCTTCAAAGCACTGTACAAACACTAACCAGCTAATGACTCCCTGAGCAAAGCCACAGCAACGGCTATTTTTAATACATCTATTATTTGTTTGTGCTCATAAAAGGCAGTTTTGTGCCATCAGCTTATTTAGCCAAGTACAGAACGGAGAAAAATGCATGTGAGCAGAGGAGGAAGCAGAGGATATGGAATGTCTTGACTGGGTTCCCCATGTACCAGTTAATGAAAATGGCTGGATGGAAAAGGAGTAAGTGAAGGTAAGTAGACAGAGCCACCAAAAAAAAAAAAGAGAAACAAAAAATGTGAGTTTGACTACTGGACAGAAATACATTTTAAAGGAAAAAAGGCTGGTTGCTAATGGTCCTTTCTAGCACAGAGAAGCACGGCAAGGACCAGCGTGCAAAAAGTCAAGTAATTCAAAGCCTAATTGTTGCCAGAGACAGAATTAGCTTCTGGAATGACTAACAAAGCCAAATGGTGAATTTGTCACCTCTTTTTTTTCAAATGCAGACAAGGATTTTGTGGACATTGTATGGAGAGATGTTAAAGCAGGTGTACAACCTGTCTGAGCAGCTGAGGGCAGATATCTCTTTTCCTCCTCTGAGCTCTCACAAAGTGTGGGACAGCAGAGCTGCCACCACTGAGGCAGCATTTCCAAGTGACACAGAGAGAGACAGGGGCTCCTCTGGAGGGATGTGACGGAGGTGTCAGATCAGAGGGCTGGAGCTCCTCTGACATGGGGACAGGCTGGGAGAGCAGGGGCTGCCCAGCCTGGAGAAGAGCAGCCTCTGGAAAGAGCTTAGAGCTCCTTCCATGGCCTGAAGGGACTCTGAGAGAGCTGGGCAGGGATTTTGGACAAGGGATGGAGAGAAAGGACAAGGGGGAATGGCTTAGACAGGACATGGGGGAACTGGCAGAGGGCAGGACTTGACGAGATATTGGGAAGAAATTCTCTGTGAAGGTGGGGAAGCCCTGGCACAGGCTGCCCAGAGAAGCTGTGGCTGCCCCATTCCTGGAAGTGTTCCAGGCCAGGTTGGATGGGGCTTGGAGCAACGTGGGATAGTGGAAGGTGTCCCTGCCCATGGCAGGGCGTGGAACTGGATGAGCTTTGAGGTCCTTCCCAACCCAAACCATTCTACGACACGGACAGCATGGAGCGCTGAAACCTTGCCCCTTCAAGAGTTCGAATTAAAGGACCCTTTCCTTCCTCTGACACCTGTGTGCAGCCCCTGGGGGGGTCAGATCCGAGGGCCTGAACCTGCTGGACCAGTTCAGGACACCCTCCTGTCCCACCCCAAACGCCAGCTCCCAGCGCCTGGGGAAGCGCTGCCCACGCCGGGGTAACCCCGCTCAGCTCCGCAGCCCACCGAGGGTTTCGGGGCGGGCAGGGCGACGGCGGCGCTCCTTTACACAGACACACCGCGACTGAACCGAGGGAGGAGACCCCTGAGCGTGCCGGGGGCAGGATCCGACCCTCAGCCCCGCATCCCGCCTCACCTGAGGCCCGGCGGAGCCGCTCCCTGCCTTCCTTCCATCCCCAGAGGGCGGGGGCCGCGCTGCGGAGCCTGTCCTGCACCAGGCGGCGGAGGCAGAGCGAGCGCCCCGCCGGCACCGAGAGCTGCGGCGGCCGCGCTCCTCCTCCCCCTCCTCCTCCTCCTCCTCTCCTCCTCTCCTTCTCTCCTTCCTCCCCCTCCTCCTGCTCTTGCTGCTGCTCCTGCCCTCCCGGCTGCGCTCGCCGTCCCGCCCGGCCGCCCNGGGGCGGGGGCCGCCCTGCGGACCCTGTCCTGCACCAGGCGGCGGAGGCAGAGCGAGCGCCCCGCCGGCACCGAGAGCTGCGGCGGCCGCGCTCCTCCTCCCCCTCCTCCTCCTCCTCCTCTCCTCCTCTCCTTCTCTCCTTCCTCCCCCTCCTCCTGCTCTTGCTGCTGCTCCTGCCCTCCCGGCTGCGCTCGCCGTCCCGCCCGGCCGCCCCGCGCGGCTCCTTCCCTCTATGGATGGGAAGGCAGCACCCAACGGCGTGGCCACCATCGAGGACAGGATCCTGCGCATCACCGGCTACTATGGATATTACCCGGGATACTCCAGCCAGAAAAGTAAGGCTCCCTCCTGCCTCTCCCGGCCCTTCAGGGGGGTGTGTGTGTGTGTCGGCAGAGCCCCGAGGGTGCCCGTGCCCCCCACCCCCCAAGTGCTGCCCCATCCCTCGGGGTGGGTGTGGGGGCACAGGGCGCGGGGTGCCCGCTGTCCCCCGAGGGGACGCGGCGGCTCTGCGGCTGGAGACGGGGGCGGCGGCGCTTGGCCGCGGAACTTCGTGGCTCGGAGCCTCTCAGGGCTGGCGTTTCGGGGTTTATTTTTCGTTTCCACCCCTCCCACCCCCATCCCCGCCGGGGTGGGGGGGTTCGCTCGCCGCCTGCCCCGCGCCCGCCGCACCGGGAAAGTTTCAGTCCCGGCGGGTCCCCCCCGGGCGGGCGCGTCAGCTCCTGAATTATTCATCTTTCTCTCGAAACTTATGAGATTTTTCCAGAAAAGTGGGGAGTTACCGGCGACGGGGGGGTCCCTTCGTGCCGCTTTAATACCAGACACTTGTGGTTTAGGGCGTTGGTGTTGGTTTGGGGGTATTTTTTTTTAATGTGTGTTTCTATTTATTTATGTCCCTTTAACAAAGAAGCAGAAATTAAAGCAGGTTGTCCTTGCAGAAATTCTCTATTTTTTTTTTTTTTTTGCTTTTGAAGTTTTTAATTAGGAGCAGCGGGTTTCTAGCAGCTGGGAGAGCCTTAGTGGGTTTCTCTGGAATTCTGGCAGTCCCAGCACTCTGTTTGACAGGGAGAGTTTGGCTAATGAAAGAAATGATTCATTTTTACCACCAAGGAAATGTGTGCAATCAGGTTTTTATTGTATTAGTAGCTGCTTTGCAGTTGGCAAAGCTATGACATGCCATAGCTTAACAAACAGAAGAGGAATTGAGGCCAAGTGAGGGGCAAAATAAAGGAAAGGCCAAGAAGCCCACTTGGGTGAGGTGAGCAGTAGAGAGCAGACTTTCTTCTGCATATTCCCCTTGGAATATTCTGCTTTCCAGAACAGCCAGTGCAGTAGTCTCCAGCTCCAATGCAATAATAAACCAAAACACAATTAATAAACTGCTAATATCAGAAAAACACATCTGTAGGCTTTTTATGATGGAGGAAAGCCATGCATTGAAGTCACTTAGTAAATAAAAAGTCCTCTGTGTAATAGTAGCTGAAAAATCCAAGTCAAGCCCAGTGGTTTTATTCAGTTGTTATTTGTGGCACACTAACAGCATGACAGGTGTTATGAGCATTTACTTGGTGAGGCTAGTTGGTTTTTCTGTAGTTAGAGGAGTTGGTAAGAAGCTCTGAACAATCTGAAGGTATGGCTGGATGTCAGTCCAGGGACTAGTTAAGTCTGAGCCAGGTGGGACCTGTGTCCCAAATTCTGCAGTGACTCCAGAGTATCCCTGCAGTGTGATGTACCAGAGAAGAGTGAAGATTCTGGCTTAGTAGTTTGTTGCAAGTTTGCTTCCATGGCAGAATGCAATTTTTCAGTCTGCAGCAGCACTCCCACTCTGTATCAAGTTATAGATCTGAATCCAGAGTTGTCAATCCAAGTGCTCTGTGTGGTGCAGTGGGAATGCCAGGAGAGCACTGCCTGGACAGAGAAAAGCTCTCTTAGTCCATGAGCAGGTTCTGCAGATGCTACAAACTGCATCTGCTTAAAATTAGAAAAAGCATGCCAGGAGAGGCCAAGGCTTTGAAAAGTGCTGACTCTTGGGATTTTACTGCAAGTCTACTGGCATTTCGTGCCTTTCTGGCTGGGTGCTGAGGCAAAACAAAAGTAGCTCGGGCTTTGCTGTTTGAAGAAAATCAGCCAAATTTGTGGTTGTCACATTTAAAGAGGAAAACTGCAAGTGTGTAACCCAGAGGTATTTCAATACTTAAATGCCTTCCTTTGGGTAAATGAAAGACATGAACCCCGTCTAAGCTGTGAATGCTTTTCAAAGCAGTCCCATAAGTTTTAGAACCATCATCATAATTTTTGGAGTGCTTGCAGTTGGCAGATGACTGCTTTGTCCTCGTGGCTGTGTGGTTTGGGTTTATAAAGTACTTTAATGCTTCTGCAAAGATGTTCTGGCCTTACCTGAGGTAAAACCAGACATCCTTCAGGCCTCAGGAACATGCATCCTCTTGGCACTCAGTGAGAGTCACTCTTGGAGGTCCTGGCTTGGAGTTCTTACTCTGTTCCTGTGTCTTGGCCAAAGTATTGCCTTTGAGTGGTGCTGCTTCAAAGTTCTGTTGACTGACAGTTCCTGTCAAGGCTAATTGTTCACACAGAAGCAGCACTGTGAACATGCAAGGTGAGGAGTTTGTACCCCTAATTATTAATGGATTTGATATCTCAGTTTATTTCAGTGAGGGCACCATTTTTGTCACCACTATCCAAACCCAAGTTTAGTGCAGGTGGACAATGCTGGTGGCACACAGCGTGCTCAGAATTCCAGGCTGGTTGTGCCCATGCCCTCCCCAGTTCCAGGAGAGCCCTTTTCCTGTCATATGCCCAAGCCTGTGGCACGTGCAGTCATCTGCTTGCTCTGTCACCTTGCTCCTGCCTGGCTCTGGAGGGTGCCTGAGGATGAGCTGTTGTCCCCAGGATGGCTTTGTGCTCTCTGCTTCTGAGCAGAGAGCTGGCCACGCACCAGATGGGGACATGATTTGGGTGGTGACAGCCTGCTGATGGTCACCACCTTCCTTGAGGCTCCTCTTTGTCCCCAGCCTGCAATGCCCAGCTAGGGACAGAAAGATTCATGGAGGGAAGTTGAAGGCAGCAGTGGGTGGCTGCTGTTCTGCTCGCTCTTGGGGGGTACCTGGAAGATGACAAGGAAAGCCTAAGGCTTTGTGAAATGTGCTGGTGATTTGCATCCCTCCTTGGCTTGTATTCCATGGTCTAACAGCAGATCATGCCATGGTTTCTGTGTGTGAAGGCTGAGCACTGCTCACAAACAGCCATGAAATCCAATGTTGAAGCACTGTGGTGTTCAGGAGCTGTTATCACAAAGATACTGTGAACAGTATTTCCTAGTGACTTGTGCCTCATTGTCTATATTTGTGTGCATTAACCTACTTCAGACTTGGGGTGTGCATGTGATGTTTCTTTTATTAATTTTAAGTCAGGCACTTTTATAATTTTATTTATCCTTAAAAAAGTTGCTAGAGAAGGAAAATACCTATTTTATTTCTCTGTAAATCATCTGAATAAGCAGAAAATGTATTCTGGTCTGGTATTTACATCCATGCCTATTGCAAAAATCCTATATGCTGCATAATAAGAACAAGATATGATTTTTTTTCTCCCCCCTCACTTGGTGCTGAGATGGAAAGGGCTCTTCCTGATCCCAGTCAACTTGTACCTTTGGATGCATGGCTTGATCCTTCACTTCTTGCATTTTAAATGTACAGAGTATGTATGACATGTCTGGCTTTTGTGGGAAGGAAAGGGGGCTGTGTCTCTCTTCCAGCCAATTTCTTCAGAATTCGTAATTTCCAGGGCATGGTGCTGTTGTAGATCAGATGCTCCATCCTCTGACTTGGGGCTGCAGATGATGCTCCCATGTAAGCTCCCCTTGGTTTCATGTTTCCATGTGTGCATTTTCATTTGGTCTGATGCAACTTTTTCATCTACACGAACAGTGGGAGACTCTGTTCCCTCTTCTGACCTTTGCTGTAACTTCTCATTCTTCTCTGATTTTTCTGCTGGCAGTACAATCACATTTAGTGTCTCCAGGGTCAAGAGTATGTATAGGGTTTGTTTTCTGTGGGTTTTGATTTTTGTTTTTTTGTTTTTCTTCCTTTTTTCTTCCTCACTCTTTCCAACTGCCGCCCCATCTGCCTTTCATCTCGGTACTGAAACCTTTTTTACTTTCACACTACAAAGTTCCTCTCCTTCAAGTCTGTCCTAACACCTCTTCTGTGCCTTCCGCTGAGTTAAAATTGCTCCAGTCAAAGTTCCTCATCTCTGATCTTCATTGACTTCACCAAGTCAAGTTTCTGCCTGTGTGTTGTCTTTCTGATGGAGCCCTTCCCACTACCCACTAAGCCTTTTGCCTTGCAGGATGCTCTCGGCATCACAGATCTGCATTTCTGTAATGCTGTTTTCTCAGGCCTGGACAAGCACAGCACCAACTTTGCTGAAAATGCAGTGGTTCCTCCCATGGGCCATCGCCTTCTCCTTTTCATCGTGCTTGGAGAGCTTCTCTTAACGTGCACTTGTGGCTGGAGGGTTTGATTCCCACCCCTGCAGGTTATCAACACCCATCTCCATGAGGCACTTGCTAGACTTCTGCACGAGTTCCTTTGGCCATTATCCCATGCTGATTCGATCTCCCCTTTTCCTCTGCTTCAGGCCTGACGTGAAACCATAGAGTTGTGTAAGCTCCTGGAAGCAGCAGGTGCTGTCACGTGTCTGTGCAGCAGCAGGACTGTGACATTGGGCTCACAGTGGGACACTGGGTGACCACTCCCCTGGTGATGTCTGCCAGGGAGCTGAGGAGCCCTTATAGCAGCGTGTGACCTTAGCAGTGCTCGGGGAAAGGCTGGACCTGTCCTTGCCATGAGCACAGTGGCTGTCAGGAGCAAGCTGTGTGTTTTCTTACTGCCCTGCAGAGCAGCTCTTGCAAAGGTCTGTGGTTTAATTTGGCCAAGGTCAGCCTCAAGTCAGCTATCTGAACTTCAGCACCTGCTTAAGTCTGTACTTGCTCTATGCCACTGGGCTTTGACAATGCATTCAAAGTTAAGTCCATGCTTAATTGCTTTGCCTTAATAAGACTGGGATTAAGGCATGCTGAGCCAGCATCAGTGGCTTGATACTTTGGCTCTTGTTCTCTGTGCGGAGGAAAAGGCTGTGGAGGGAAAAGCTACCCCTGAAACACTGGAGAGGATTTTCTCCTGGTTATCTCAGCAGCTGTGCCAGCAGCTCTGCTGCAGTACAAATCACATGGCAAACCCAGATCATCTCTGTGCTTACTGAACACCCTGCCCTCCTGGTGGCTTGTCACTTCCAGCAAGAGGAACAAAGTCTCCGTCTGTTTACTGGAGGCACCCAGCTGCTTCTCCAGCAGTTCCCAGAGCCCCCGGTTTCTCCATGCAGAGCAGGCACAATGGGAGAGAAAGGGGCACTCGAGGAAAGATGCTTTGAAATTTGTGGTGGATGAGGCTGGTTTCACTGAGCTGTGTTTGGGGGGTCTGGGAGGGAGGAAGCGGTGTCTGAATCTCTGTGTGAGTTGAAGTCTCAGGGCTGTGTTGGCTTTACCAGTTGTGGCAGCTGTCCCTGTGCCACCCGGTAGCATTTGGGTTGCAGGGACTCCAGATGCAGGGCTAGCCTGTAATGAGCTTTATTTCAAAGCCCTTCCTTTCCCCACTGGATGGGAATTTTCCATAGGAGAGCTATTCCCTAGGAGGGTGTGCTGCAGTGGGGGCTGGATTGCAAACTGCCAATTTAACAATTTCCCCCCACCCCAGCTCTGGGGCACAAGTGGATGTCATGGCACAGGACACAGTCCTGTTGCAGTTGCTTTTTCTCACAGACTTGTCTCTCTGTTTGGGTAAAAAAAAAAAAAGTATGGCTGTGTATCAGCACTGGTAGCAGTAACTTATGAAGTAGTTTCTTTCAGCAGAACAGATTTTATAAATACTCCTTCGCCGACTAATATTGGCAAGACCAAGTTTGTTTTCTTTAATGGAATAGGGCCAGGCTTTGTGTGGATTTCTGTTTGTGCTGGAAGGGACAGCTTGGCAGCCTTGCACTGGTAGCTGGAATACAGGACCTTCCCCTCACCTGGGGACACCAAGTGTTGTGGAAGTTGAGGGGTCTCATCAGCTGGGAAGAGAGGAAACTGCTTCAGTCCTTGGCCTTCCCTCAGGGGCTGATTCATCCCCTTGGGGTCAAATCCCTGAGGAGCTTAGCTGTGAAACTGTGGTACTGGACATGGATACAGTTCTGGACATGTGTGGGCAGGAGGGAGGAATCCAAATTGGGAAAGACACCGTGGTGAGCAGGGCAGTGAAGAGCAGATCCTTGCAAGAGGGAGCTGATAGAGCTGAGCCTGCCGAGGCCAGGATGGGAGCAGGGCTGCTGCTCCAAACACATCTTGGGAGGATGAACAAGGAAATGTAGGAAAGAAGAGTTATTTAAACTGAAACGGCATGTTGGCACACAGGCAAATGGGTAGGAGCAGGCCATGAATAAATTAAGGCTGGAAATTAGCAGAAGGCTGAAATTAATGGCCAAAAATCTTGCGCGGTCTTATGTATTTAAATAAGAATTATTTCCCAAGCTTTAAAGATGCCTCATAAAGACGTCTGCCAAGATTTTGAGAAAAATTACCCCTATTTGGCAGGGAAAATTGAGACAGTAAGATGGGGGGAGTGGTGCTAATTTGCCAGAGGTTGTTCAGAACAAGCCATAAGTTTGATGGAGTGATCTCTGCCTCCACTGGTGGCTGCACAGCAAGTCTGGAGCTGTAGCTGGCCTGGTGCTAGGGCTGGTAGAGGTGCTCTTGATAACTTGGTAGCTTTCTACATGTGCTCTCTGCCTGCTTTTGAGTTCCTCTGCCCTTCCGTGCTCATTGTCAGGTTGCCAGTGGTGTTCCCAGGGCTCAGTCTTGGGCCCAGTCCTGTTTAATAACTTTATTTATGATCTGGTTGAGGGGATTGAGTGTCCCTTCAGTAAGTTTGTGGATAACACCAAGTTGTGTGGGAGTGTTGATCTGCTGGAGGGCAGGAGGGCTCTGCAGAGGGATCTGGACAGGCTGGGTCGATGGGCTGAGGACAATTGTATGAGTTTCATCAAGACCAATTGCCAGGTCCTGCACTTTGAGCACAATAACCCCATGCAGTGCTACAGGCTGGGGCAGAGTGGCTGGAAAGCTGGAAAAGGAGCTGGGGGTGCTGGTCAACAGTGGCTGGACATGAGCAAGAAGTCGATGGCACCTGGACTGTGTCAGCAGTGGTGTGGCCAGCAGGACTGGAGCAGTGACCGTCCCCTGTGCTCGGCACTGGTGAGGCCACACCTCAATTGCTGTGTCCAGTTCTGGACCTCCCACAACAAGAAGGACATCGAGGGGCTGGAATGTGTCCAGAGAAGGGAATGGAGCTGGGGAGGCCCTGGAGAACAAGTCTGATGAGGAGCAGCTGAGGGAGCTGGGGGGGGTTCAGCCTGGAGAAAAGGAGGCTCAGGGGGGACCTTCTCACTCTCCACAACTCCCTGACAGGAGGGTGCAGCTGAGGGGGGCCAGACTCTGCTCCCAGGAAACAAGGGATAGGATGAGAGGAAATGGCCTGAAGCTACACCAGAGGAGGTTCAGGTTGGACATCAGGAGGAATTTCTTCGTGGAAAGGGTTGTTAAGCAGTGGGATGGGCTGCCCATGGAGTTGAAGTCCCGTGTTCAAGAAACAACTGGACATGGCACTCAGTGCTCTGGTCTGGGTGACAAGGTGGTGATTGGTTACAGATTGGACTTGATCTCAGATGTCTTTTACAACCTCAATGATTCTGTCATTGTCACAGAAAGTCTTGCTGGCTGCCTGGCCCTCTGGCTGATGGATGGGATGGTGGCACAGCTCCCGGCTCCCTCCTGCCTCACCTCGCCCTCACCCATTCACCTGAGGTGGCTTTAACCTCGCTCAACTTGACTTGCTCACCATGGCTGCATGGACCTGCACTTCCTTCTTTTCTTATTTTACCTAAAAATGTGGCTGCTGCACACAGCCCTTGAGGAAATGACCTGGACACGCTGTGAGCTCCTCCGTGCTCTTCTGGAGTGCACAGAAGGGATACCCCCTCATTTTCACTGTTCTTCCAGCACTCTCTCCTTGACATTGCCTTCCTCATCTACTCAGGCAGGCAGCTGCGTGTTTGGCCCTGGTTGAATGTGGCAAAATGATATTCCAAAGTGACAGATGGTTCTGGCAGACTTTTATCCCTCCAGTGCTTGCATTCCTGTTTTTTAATAGTGGTTTTAAAGGTTTGCAATTATTTCTTCTGCACATTTGGAAATTGATGGGCTTTTGCTCAAATGCCTGCATGGGAATTCACCCATGAAAGTGAACTTACTGTTTGTGGAAGGATTGGTGGCAGGGATTTTTTCACATAAACTTGCTGCTGGATGATCACAGCGATGAATAATGAAAATGCCTGCAAAAAAAAGTCAGTGTCTCTTTGAGGCAAATGTGCAAATAGGGTGGGGGGAACAAAAAGCGAAGTGCTTAACTGAGTGGTTAAATTATTCACCAGGTGCACCAGCTCTACTTAGTGAGACTGAAAATCGTTTTTTCTTGTGGTGAGGTGAAGTGAGACTCCCTGGTGGCCGAAGGTTCGGGCTGGCCCTGTGCAGAGTGGCAGATTTCACTGCATGGAGGTGGAAGCTGTAAGGTTATGCTGAGCTAATGCCCAGGGTATGGCTTTCACAGAGCTGTAAGTGAGAGCAGCCTGGGCACTTCGAGTGCCAGCAGTGAATTTATTCCAAGGCATGCAGGATGTGCTCAAGTGACAGGCTTTTGGTGTGTATGCTGCACAAAGACCTTCCTGTTAGTACTTTAAAAACATATTGATTCTTCCTAGACCTCCCTTGCAAACACTTTTGGTAAAATGGACTTGCCCTTTCCTGCATTCAGCTGGGCTGGATCAGGAGTAGCAGAGTGAGAGAGTGAGAAAGGTGTCTCTGCTGTTCTTCTTGTGGAGGAAGAAGAAGATGATTTCCTCCTGTTCTGGGGCAAAGGAGGAGTTTTCAGGTCCAGGGTGGAATATGATGTTTCCTGCTGTTTGTGGCAATCTGAAATCTGTTCCTTGTCTCCAAGCTGTCCAGTCTGTTTTGACTGATACAAGAAGAGCTCCGATGCCTGTTTTGATTCTTGTTTAAGTTTCCAACTGCATTTTGGGGGGAGAGGGAGGGAGAGGCAAGCACCAGCACGGCAGCTCATGGGTCAGTAAAACTCCACTAAAACAGGTCTCCCAGATCCACTTTTAGACCAGTTTTAGTCCTGGTAGTGGACTCTCCATCCAGAGTGAGAAAGACATTGTAGCTTGAGGCCAACCTGGTGACTCTTCCGGTTTTATTCCTTCCTGCTTGTGTTGTGGCTGGGAAGTGGCTGCTTATGGCACTGAACTGCTTGAGCAATTTCCTGCTGAGACAACATCCAGTACAGCTCCCTCTCTTCCTGTGGAGGCTTAGTCTTCTGGGGGACTTCTAAGGCTAACACACCTCTGTTATTAACGGGGTAGTTGGAGACTTCACTAAAAAGGTATTTTCGTGCTGGGAACTGATTTTTAATAGGATTTGTGGGGGCACAATGAATTCCAGCTGATGCGCATCATACACCCGAATGTGTGAGGACAGCACTGGAATCATCTGTGCCTGTGTAAGATAAGCATGAAACAGGGCTGGAACACATGTCCTCTGTCTGGGAGAGAAAAGTGATCCCATTAGTCCTCGTGGTGTGATTTATATTCTGCATCTTGAAGTGAGATGGCAGAGTTGTTATAAAGCAGTTGACAAGTGCAGTCATTGCAACCCTTTTCTTTTACAGATCTGAATCCTGGAACTTTTAAATCCTTTCTTAGACGAAGCATGGCATGTGGAGTGTGCAGCCCTGGAATTGTGTGGGTGCAGATTGGGGTTTTTCTCTGCAGTGCCAGAAATAACCTGTTGTGTGATACGTTACAGGGGCTAGGATTTGTAGCAGCTTGTGTGCAAGTGGGATGCTTCAAAGTGCTTCACCAGAGGAAATTCTTCAATGCTGACAGCATGGATAGCAGGCAGGTGAACTCTCCGTGATGTTTCTGCACCATGGTTTGGACTTCTACCTGAGGAGGGTTGGTTCTGTGTCTGAGAAAGCTTTTACTCAATGCTCAGTACTCAGTGAGGCTGCTAACACAAAGGTGGAAAATGATTGAACTTAGCATTTACCAGGGACATATTTGATGAAGTTTCCCAATTTCCTATCAATTTTTTCTTCTTTCCAGGGTGGGATGGAATGGGGGGGGAAAAAAGTGAGGAACTAGAAAACGAAATATTTCAAGAACATTTCTGCTGAGGAAAAAGAATCGAGGTCTGAAATGTAACTAAAGAAGTGCCACATTTCACATGCATTGGAAAACAAGCCTTGGAGGAAGGAACAAAAGGCATTTTTCAGCTGAAAGACTGAGCTGAGCTGTTGGTGTGCCAAGGCATATGTGTCCTGTCGAGGTGATTCATCCATACAAGCCCTGCCTTCTGTCCCTCTTCTTGGGGGGCCCTTTGGCAGCGGGCACGGGTTTGTCTGTGCTCCACAAAGCAGGGAGCACCCGGCTGATCTCAGTGTGCAGGGGAGTGCACAACTGTCCTCTGACCTCTTCATGGAGCTGTGTGTCCAGGGACACTCATTCCCAAAGCCATCTGCTCTGGGATGCAGCCCTGACTGGTTGTTCAAAGAGTCAGGAGCTGTCCACCCATAAATGCTCTGCAGCAGGGGAAGGTGGTGAGGAGGCTGCTTAGCTTGGTTTTCCAAGGCATCCTGTTTGTTTCAGTGCTGGAAAGGTGGTTAATTAGATCAAATTAGGCCAACTCTATTTCTAGCTGGAGTCTATGCAGTGTTTTTGTGCACTTCTGCTTTGAAGTGAATTCAGAGCGACTGTTTTGAGCATTGTGGTGGAGACAGGTGACCCCGGCTGTGAGTTTCGAGAAGGCAGCCAGAAGAAAAGGTGTCTGCAAGTGGCCAGAATCCAGAGAACTTCCTCAAATTTAGGTATTCACACTGTGCACAGGTACAGCAGTGACTCCTTTGAGAGCCAAAGACTCTTGGGCAGACCTGGAAATACCACTGGAAATACACTGTGTGTAAAGCTGCAGTGCTCTCAGAGTTTGTGTGCCTGACTTTTAGAGGCACTGCCTCGAAAATGTGCATCTTAATTATTCTTGGTATAAAATATTTATACAGTTTAGTGAAGTTTTGTAGCACTTTGTGGAGATAAGAGATTCATTATAGTTTATTGCTTTAAGAAGGCAAAGTAAGTGGGTGGTGCAGCTCCCAGATTTGCCCTGTTAGGAGAATGGAGGGTAGCAGAAACCTGTCACTGTTGTTTTACACATTATTAACAGATGTTGGCTTTGGTCTGTTATTTTATCTGGGATCTCAGATTTGCTGTAGGAACAGTAACTCAGTTGGCTGGGTTCAGATTTACTTTAGTTTGCTCCCAGGTGTGGGATGTTCCCAGGTGAGGGTGGTTTTGGTTTAGTTGCAGACAAAACTCAAGTCCTTTTAAACATGATTTTCTGATGAACACAGCTTTGGAGAACAACATCAAGGTTCTGATAATTTTCAATACCTTTTTTCTTCCTCTCCATGGTGAAGCAGTGTGTTACCTGGAAAATGATCACCTTAGGGCAGGAGAATCCTCTGGTGCTTTAATGACTGTTGCCCTTCACATCCTCCCTGTGGATGATCGATGGTGTGGGGCTGCCTAAAGCAAGTAATCTCATTCTGTTCATGATCCCTAAGTTTTTCTGTTTCCCTACTTGGTACCATTGACAGAAACTGTAGTTCAGAGCAGCCTGAGCTGCCAAATATCCTCCTTGCACACAAAGACCAGATTTATAGGACTTTATTTGAGGGTTACAGCCATCTGCTGTCACATTCAGGTGTCTCAGAAAGCCAGCTGGAATTGCACAGTGCACTTTGAACTGACTGTGTAGGTATTGGGTCTTCTGCTGCATTTATGCTTTCCCTGTGTATTTCGGTGACTTAAGCCACTCTCCTTGGTCCTGACTTTCCTTTTCATCCTATCAGCCTCCCTTCTCTCCCTGTCTGTGGTGTTACACTGAGCTGGTTGAAGGGATGATCTGAAAGGAAATAAATTTGGTGCCTTTGATGTGCAAAGCCTTTTTTTTCTTTATAGGTTATGAACAAAAATTGTGTATTCCCAAACTGAAGAATACATGATTGCTGTTCCCAGCCTTCCTCTGAGAACAGGCTTTGACATCATTCATGCTCTATAATTCATGGTATTTTTGTAGCAGTCTGTTAAGGTCTGCAAGAGAGTGAAGGGGATGATTTAGAAAGGCAAGAACCATCCTGTGCCTTCTGGTAGGTCTGTGACCGAGCAGGTTCCTGCTCTTTGGAGTTGTTACTGGGTCTCTCTTATCATGGAATAATTTTTCTTTCTCTTTGGAGTTGTTACTGGGTCTCTTTTATCATGGAATAATTTTTTCCTGCTCTTTGGAGTTGCTGCTGGGTCTCTCTTTTAGCATAGAATCGTTCTTTTAAGGATATTATTTTCCTTAATGTAAGCACTTGCTCCTTGTCAAACACATCCTCGTATGCCCCGTTAGGACTTTGCGCCTCGTTCCGGGGTGTTTTAAAAGCACATTACAGAACGTCTTGTAACTCGTCAGCTGTTGATTTTTTTAACCTGGTTTCTTAAGGAAACAAGGCCTATGTGAACACCATCCCTCTCCCCCTACTACCTCCCCCTGTAACTTTTGAATCTATTGGCCAAATCCAAGTAAAAGTACCAGGATTTAGAGAGCGTGAAAGGCGTGAAGCCCTGATGGACCTTATAAAAACACAGCTAGAAACAGGGTTTCTTTCACAGTGGGAAAGCTGTAGGATTACCTCACTCCTGGAGATGAGATGTACTGCATACAATTTTCGGGGATTTTATCAAAGACACATCTAGTTAGTATCCAGCTTCAGACAGTGACCAACAGATGTGCATGGAAGAGAATAAGGGAGGTTCCTGGTGTGTTTCCATTCACCATTGATCTATGCTTTGGGAGGTTCTTGGTGTTTGCCAATTTTAGTAGCTTTTAATGGCTATTTCTCCCAGGAGTTTGTAGGGGTGTGACTTTGTCCATGTTGCTGTTGTGTAGGATTTCTTTTCTCTGTTGCTGCTGGCTCTTTGGATGTTCCTCTTCTGCTGAGGAGTGAGGGTAACTCCCATGAAGTCTTGGAGGCGGGTCCTTCCCACCCGCCCATGTATGTAGAGAGAGGGGAGGAGAAAAAGAACAAAATGTTGGCCTGTTAAGTGTGAATAAACATCCTGTGGAGCTAACACATGTTTTATTTCGTGATTCCTTCCAGCACGGAGATAAGATCTATCCTGGGAAGAGAAAAATTGGCTTTGTGCCGTTTGGCTGCTTCCTCAGGCTGTAGTGGGATGCCAGGAGCCTCGCAGGGTTCACCTGCCTTTGTTTGGGACTTTGAGATGATGTAGTGAAAAAATGTAAAATGGTTCCACAGCACAGTTTTAGCTTTTGGTCTGGAATTCGGTGAATAAAAGATTGTTCTGCAGAACCCCAGCTATTGGTAAAGGTCTGTAGAGCATCGCAGGCGATGGTTGTGAACACTTTGCAGTTTTAAAAAATGAAGAGAATGGAGTTATTATGGCTACAGAAAATGTTATCAAATATTCATGATGATCATCTCCTCTTATTTGAAATAATAAATCCAAGGTTAATTTTGTACTTGTAGAAATCTGGTGCCTGAATATTGGCCCCTTATTTCTTCGCTGGTGTAATGCAATGATAATATTTAATATTTTATCTACTTTGCAAGGATGTTATTAAGTTCACAAGTATGTCATGGTGTCCATAGAAGGAAAAGTAAGCTTCTCCTTCTTTCTCCTGCAGGTCAGGGAGAGGCTTCTGCAGACGTTTTGCAGTCCAGGGAAAGAAAACATTGTGCTCAAGAGGGCTCATATAAGGCATAAATGTTTGTCCATTGATGAATTTAATGTTCAATGTAACTACAAGGTTTAAAACAGGCAATAAGGAAATGCCACCAGTTCTGTTTATTTTAAAGGCTAAGTCGTTAGAAATTATTTTTGTCACTCATGCCATCCATCGCGTTGCCAGTTGTGACATTTGTGACCTGTGTTGCAAATCAGAATTTGACATTGTGGTGACTTCACTGAGCAAGGAAATATGCCCCAGGGGTTTATAAATAGGATTTAAAGAACCCATCCCATGATTGCATTTCATTCTTCTGCTGTATGTGTTTCTTTCTTTCTTTATTTTCCCCCCAAATGAATGCAAGTTTTTAATATCACCCTGTGGTGACAACACGAAGCCTTTTTAGTCACCGCTGCTGTGCAAAGTATTGTAAAGTTTCACATCCCTTTGAAGAACTGTTCTCAGCCACTGCTGCTATTTTTATTTTTGAGTTGGTCTCTGTAGAATATTTTTTATTTTGTCCTCGCGTGCCCTGAATTTTTGAAACATTTTAAAATCAATTGAGGTCTTTCCCTCTCCTGTGTTTTCCCCACTCTTATTAACTTTTACTGGACTGTGCCTTCGAAAATCTAGTTGAAAGTTTTCTTCCCTTGAACTCCAAGGAGTCTTTAGAGAAACATCTGCCAGAAGCACTGACCTACAAAATCTATTAGGCTCTTCCCACTGGTGTGAAGCTCATTTATGTAATGCTGCTGGATGGGGTGGCTCTGCTCTGGAGATGAAATACAGAATTCCGTTTTGCTTCCATAAGCACAGGTGCAAAGAAGTGGCTGATACCAAGACAATGTTAAAGTGTTAAAGGTTGGATGTTAACTGTGATCAAGTGTAACTTGTCAGTTGTAATGTGGCAGAGAAGGGTGTCAAAACCAGGGGAATTAATTGTCCAAGAGAGAAATGTTTCTTCCCTCCATTTCTGAGCAAAGCAATAATTTAATGTAAAATTAGTCAGGTTGATTAATCTTATTATAAAGACAGAAATATAAATAGGTGATGGGAAGATAAGACTAGATGACTATAGATTTTCATAAATTATTTGGTGATCTTTTGAGTTTGGTGATTTCAGATATAACTAGCAACTTATTCACACTCTGTATATTCCTTATAAATGTGCTGATAGTGGGAAGTACCAGACAAAGTACCAGAAGTTTATCTCTTTGCCTCTGAAAGATCTTCCAGGGGTGGAGATGCGAAGGCATCTGCTCCATCAGAACATAAAAGTGGAAGCAGCAAGTAAAAGGGGAAGTAAAATGTCATGTGCATGAGGTGGATGAGAGGAAAAGGGCAACCAGCCCATGAATTTGAACTTGCACTTGTTTGGTGTGGACTTGGGAGACAAGCAGAGAAGGTTCTGAAATTTTCCTCTTCAGTTTTGGGGATTTTTGCCTTGGTGACATTTTGCTCAAACTTTGTCTCCATGGATGAGTGAAGTTAAAGCACAGCAGAGCCCATAATCTTCACTACGTAAGGGTATGGAGTGGCTGATATTATATCCAGCAGCTTGGAGCTGTGTGAGCAAGGAGCTGCTCAGAGCTGGAATAATTTGGAATGTAGCCTTTAGTACAAATGTGGACCAAGTCTGACCTTTGCCTCAAGGCTGGTGAAAGGATGCCTTAAACCTTCTGCCCCAGCACCTATTTTTAATGCTATGTGTGCCCCCATTTGATTTTAGGGAAAAGTTTTCTAATTCCCTTTGACTTCTTTGAAAGTCATCGTTTTTATCTTTTTGAAGAGACATCTGAAAGCTGTGAATCTCTTCAGTGCCATTCCCTAGGGAAGCCTTGGCATTTCTGAAGTGGGCTGGGGGACATGTCCCAGACACATTAATAAAGCTCCACATCATGAAGTGTCAGGAGGAGCTAACAGAATATTCATGCCTGCTCGTTCCCTGACCTTCTGTAATTGCCTCTGATTATTCTATTACAGCAGAACATTTTAAAGTAATTGTAGAGATCGGATGCAAGTGTGAAGCCACAAAGGCTGTCCTGAAACTTGGCAAAATCATGGACAGGCATCCAAATTGTGAGGCAGTCTGCCCTGATCTTTCTCAAGTGGGATGTTACCCAGGCTGAATAATGATTTCCCCCCAATGAAGTTACATGGTGAAGAGTGGCAGAACCTGACTTGGTTCTGTGACATTTTTGTCATCACTGCAGGTTCCAGAGTCAGGGGGAGTTTTGACTGACTACAATGTTTGGGATTTGGCCACTTGTACAAAAATCATCACTGGTGAGCTCCGTGGTTTGATCAGTTATCATCTGGTAAGCAGATTGCAGAGCTGGCAGAGGTGTGGAGAAGTAACTTGTGTCTTAGTGGGCAGTCACCTGGATCATTCTCAATGGGTATACATGGCTAATCCATTTTGAAAACATCTGTGGTGGGGATTGCCCACTTTGCAGGCATTCTGCTCCAGTGCTTCATTTACTGTGATCTTCTCTTGGCTGAATCTTTCTTGGTGTACTTCAGACCCAGTTCTTGTCCTAGTGCCTTGTGACTGGTTTCCTTCTCTGCAGCAATATCTTATAGATCTCAGGATTTTTTTTTCTTGTTTTCCTTCATCTTTACTAAACAAACCAAATTCTTTCACTCATTCTGTGTAGTCATTCTTCCTGGAAACTTGCTTCTTGTCTTTATCTTCTGAAGTCTATGCAGTAGCCATCACCTTTCTTAAAATGTGGTTCCTCAAACTGGACCGAGGTCTTCAGTTGAGGTCTCACCTGTGCAGCCTTGCAGAGAAGAATTACTTTCACATCCTTATTGTACAATGGATTGTTCATCTCATTCAGTATCTGAATTTTTGGTGACTGTATAAAAGGTGATGCAGCTTCAGCTTGGGATATCCTCTAAACTCCCAGTCCTCTTCTAGAAAACTGCAGCTGTTCCTGAACTGTGTCTGTACAGCTGATTCTCCACTTAGGTGGGAATAACCTTTCACTTTTGCAAATAATTCTTTATCCAGGTGATTTCTCAACGTTATTAAAGTCATTCCCGTTCTTTCTTCAACGTAGTTGAAGCCTTCTTGTTTAATATAAATTTAGGTATAATGATTAAGCTCCCTATTATGGAAATAAGAAATGCTAAAAGGACCCTCACTTAAAATCCTTTTGCCTGACAGTGACCCACTGATGCCAGCCCCAGGGCTGGCTCTTGAGCACTTTTCCTCCTGGTGAAATTGTTTCCCTGTCACGTCGTTCTGGGCGGTGTCAGCAGCTGTCCTGGCGTCAGGATCTGTAATGTCTCCTGTCCTTCACTATTCACCAACCTGTTATTCCGTCATGGAAAGAAACTACATTACTCTGATGGGATTTACTCTCAAGGAACCTCTGACTGGCATTTTCCTGGTTTCCTTACATGTATCCTGTTTGATTATTTGGTCTGGTATTTTGATGGGAACAGAGGACACGGGCCGCTGGTTGCATCTGACTGCTCCGATTTATTTTCTACTCAAGTTTGTGTTTTTCCACTCTTTTCCACTTTCTTTCTCCAACCTAGAGTTGTTAAAGATGCTTTGGCAACCTGCTGTAGTGGAAGGTGTCCCTGCCCATGGCAGGGGGCTGGAACAAGATGGGCTTTAGGTCCCTTCCAACCAAACCCTTTCTTTCTTTTTGTGCAGCTCCCTGTAACATTTTTAAGCTAAGTTTAAAAATTCCATTGAGTTCCCAAAACTGAGACCAGTGCTTTTATACCAGACGACATTGTTGATGTGAAATGCATCCCAGAACTCCAGACAGGCCTTGGTGTGGTGCCACCTCTCTTCAGGATTTACTGCTTCACAGAACAGTGACTGCAGAGGCACATTAAATACACAGGATTTCATTGCTCCATTAAGAATTTAAAACATATATGTTAAGATAAAATTCTGGTTTTCCCTTATGTTTATGAGATCAAGGCAGAAGCTGGGCAGATAATGAGGCAAAATTTTTGGCTAAGTTATCAGTGACTTTGAAATGACCTTTGCAACTTACTTTGTTATCTTTCTCTCCAGCATTTTGCCAGCGCTTGGGAAGTGAAGTCATGTCAGCATATTGCTCACAGATGGTGACATTGTTAGATGTGGTATACGGCAAGCAGGGCTCAGGTACCGTGTGGAGTTAGATTTAAATGCATTGTAAACACCACCCCGACCTTGGCACAGGTTGAAAAATTCACCTACACAACGAATTACAGGAGACAAAAGGAATAGTGAGGCAGAAACTGCTTAAATACCAGAAGAAATGTATTTAATGGCCCCAGTAAAGAGTACAGTGTGGTATTGTGAGTGTTCAGGAGATTGTTAGAGACTGTCCAATCCAGGCCATCTCGCCTTCTGCCTTTTGGTCTGTAGCCTTGGCAATTCAAGAATATGCATTAAACAGCAGAGTGGCCCACCAGGCAAACATCTCCCACTTCATCACTGCATGAAAATGCTGCTGAGTTGGACCACAAGTTGCAGCTGTATCCGTGGGAGATCTGAATGGTGAAGGGGCTGGAATTCAAAACTAACCTAGCCCATGGCTGAAAATTCGGAATGATCTGTGATTAGGTTGTAAAGGAGAAGGACAGGGAGCAGTGACTCCTGGAGTTAGGTTAGATCAGGCTGATGGGAGATCTACCTAGAAATGGTATCTAGGAGGAAATGTCTCCCCATGGCCACGCAGGGAAAGGGCCCAACAAGCTGAACTCTTCATCCCTTGCCACATACCAAGCTCCAACGGGATAGGTCATGACCACATTGCTCTCTGAAAATTCATGGGGATTATTTCTTAAGCTCATAATCATCAGTGTGTGTCTTGTTAGTGTGACTCACTAATATTTTAAGGATTCCCCCCCTCCCCCCCCAGTTCTTTGTAAGTGAAGTGCCACATTCTTGGCGGCCTAACTTTGATTTAAACTTCAAAATCCTTGCACAGCTCAAAGGGGGATCACGACTCCTCTGTGCCCCAGTCTCATTTTGCATGGAGAAGCTGCCTCGAATCAGCTGCCTGCTGACTGTCTTCTCCAGAACCATCTGGTTTTTTTCACTGAGTCCCAAAGCTTGAGTTTTGCATGCTGGTGACAAACCCTTTGTGACTTTGGTGTCTTGGGAGATGGAGAAGCAGCTGATGAAAAGTAGAGTATTGCTGTCTGATACATGATTTAGAGAGATTTTTTCTGATTCACTGGCAGAGTTGTCTGTGGGTTGGATATTCAGCTGTTGGTCGGGTTCTAGAGCTGGATTCCTGACTCAGGCAAAACTACTGAAAGGAATGGGAATGTTGCCTGGGGTCAGGGCTGCACAAGTAGCCCTTGGTCTATTTTTCCCTCTCTGCTGCATTTTGTCTTGTTTGAATCCGCTTGCAAATTGACTGCACTTACTGGTGCATAAAGTGAGTTAATTTTGATCTTGGCCTGTACTTACTTGTGCAGGTACTCATCTATCAGCCTGTGTTTGTTTCTTTTGCCCTGTTCAATGACCATTTCTGCAGATCTAACTTGCAGAATAGAAAGACTCAAGCTGGGAGAGCAGATCACTTGGGCGTGCTCAGGTTTTGTCTACTGCTTTGTGGAGTGTGTTATTTGAGTTCTTTGTAGAAAAGCAAACAGCTGACTAATAACTTTAAATGTTATATACTATTTCAGAGCGATCGCAGCACTGTTAATTTAGTGATCACAGGAAGACATGACCGTTGTGTGAAATTAGAGAGGATTGTATCTTTGTTATTTTCTTTTATCTGAGAAAGCAAGAAAGCCCATTCTATTAGTTTTTTCTAGAGCAGCAATATGTTCCTATCTTAAACATGCCATGTAACATAAATAATTAACCACAAGGATTAAAAATAGAAATAAATATAGGTTAGTAATCCTGTGTCTAGATGAATCCTCTCTCCATTTACAAAAAAATGCAGCATTACACCAGTGTATACCTTGTGTGAGTGAGATCAAAATTAGATCACTGAATATTTAGGTTCTCTGTCTGTGTTTGACAATTCTCATGTCTTGGTGCTTTTCAGAAGGCTGCTGGAGTCTATTTATAGCACAGATTTTGAGCATCTGACACATAAGCTCCTGTGGACAGTCGGGTTGGTTTTTAGATGCAGAATACACAGAGTTTGCTCAAGTTGAAAATGCTTTTTTAAACATTGCCTTGTTAAGCTGTCACCTTCCCCTCCACACTGGGGAATGTGGCCATTTGTGAGCTTGGGATCAGTCTGAAGTAGCTGTTTATGAATAACTCCTTTACAACAGGGGAATTTATTTCAGGTTCTCACTGATGTAACTGGGATCAGAGCTTTGGGATACACAAACACTTCAGAAACAGAGATCACTTTTAGAGTGCTTTGTGGTAACTTGGAATTTAAATTGCCTTTGAATAAAAATATCGGCTGCTATCTGTGCAGGACAAGGGGGAATGGTTCTAAACTAAGACAGGAAAGATTGGGATGACATTTTAGGAAGAAATTCTTTACTCAGGGAGTGCTGAGGCCGTGGCACAGGTTGCCCCTCAGAAGCTGTGGCTGCCCCATCCCTGGCAGTGTTCCAGACCAGCTTGGATGGGGCTTGGAGCAACCTGGTCTGGTGGAAGTTGTCCCTGCCCACAGCAAAGGGACTGGAGCAAGATGATCTTTAAAGTCCTTTCCAATCCAAACCATTCTGGGATTCTGTGAATTCTTGGGGACTTGCAGATGAACCTCCTGGGATGGCTAGTAGGGGAAATGAAATGTATTCTGCATTCTTCCAGTTCTGTGGAATCATCTGCTAATGATTTTACTCCTCATTAAACTGACACACATTAAAGAAAACATGATAAATATCTCAAGAAAAGCAAGCTCTACATTTTCTCCTCTATGGGGTTTCCCTACTTGTCTATTCAGATCTAATTCATGCAGATCTAATGCATCTAAATTTCCAAGTGTGTCTGCTTGGAAAGCATGTGGGAAAAGAAGTTTTGGTAACTCCTGAAATGAGCCTCCTAGCTATCACTGAACCTCTGAGGTGTTTCTGAATTTTCAGAAGGACAGCTCTACCATGGAACCACTTCTCAAGGAATTGTCTTCTCTGCTATTTTGGCTCCAGAGGTCTCCTTCACGTCTGAGCTTTGTGATCTGCCGAGATGAAACAGGAAAGTAAAAGTTTAAAATGCCTTTGGTGCGAGCTCTGCTCAACCTTCAGCACTTTTGGTGCTTACCTGCATCAGTGAAGAAGAATCCTACCTGGACTGCAATTTTCCTAGCAAGCTGTGAAGGAGCTCCAGAGCTGCTGGGTTCTGCTACCACCAGTGCCATCCTTAGATTCCAGTGATGTTTGAACCAGGGAGCTTTTATCTGCTTAGGATTCCTTGACTGAGTTTGTCTGGCAGCTGAATCACCTGGGTCTGTGTATGTGTTTCTAAAGCTTTGTGACTGATAGATGTTTTTAAGGCCAGAAGGGACAATTAAGGTTAATCTGACCTCCTTGATTTTTGTACTACCTTATATACAAATACTCATTATTATGTAGTCTAACTTTTGCTATATAAACCAAGACATACATATAATGTTAATTCATATGTGTTAGAACCATAGTATAGGAGTCAGTTAATTTTTCTTGAAGCTATGAGAAATCTTTGGAGAATCAGAGTAGTCTCTGGCTGTAGTTGGACTCAGTTTCTGGATCTTAGCAAGGGAATATGAAATTTTATGCCTGAAGCTTGCTGTGAGCTTGGACACTGTGCTTAGTTCCCAGTCTCCCATGCTTGGACAGAAGTTGGCCAGTTCCTGCTTAGGGGAAAGTCATTGCAAGCTCAAAGTGAATATTTATAGATAGTGATCAATGGGAAAGGGAGGACAATTATTTTTAGTCATGTGAGTAAATGGAAACTGTTTCATAGTGTCCAGGCTTGTTCTAGCACCTCATCCTTGGTGTGTTCCTGAGGTCAAGCAGAGCTTGCCCATGACTCACCTCCTTCTAGCACCTACTTTTGACCATAATTATGTGATTTAGTTGACAGACTCTATCTCTGAATGAAGTTTTGCTTTCATGTTCTAAATATAAAAAGGTAGCAGTCTTGATGAGAAATTCTAGTTGCTTTTGCCAGTGTAGTTCATGAATAACAGTGGCAATCATGGGAGATCTTTCCCCTGGTTTTACCCCAGTGAAAACCCACAGATTTTAATGGAATTGTTGGAGATTTGTCCTGGTGCAATTGAAAAAACGTGGCCCAGGTGTTGCCTGTTTTTTCCTAAACACATCTTGTGTTTCAGTCAATGCATCTTGTCCCAGAGCACAAATCTTTACAACAGCAGCCTAAAATCCTACAAGACAACGTAGGTTAGCTAATTTTCGTTTTTAATTTCATTGACCTTGACCAATACAAGTTTTTCTGTTATCCTTGTTTACTTCAGCTTTTCTTGCCCTTAATCCTCCCTAGTGTTTGTAGGAGGGATGCTTGTGGATACTCAGGAGGTGTGGGCCTCCAGCCAAAGCTGGAATGGTGATGGATGTCTGGCCATGGGAATGGAAAATCTCTGTCCACTGGGGTTTATACTGAATCACAGTGAATAAAACAATCCAATAAAACCACACCAAAACTGAGAAGTTTTGAAGTTTTTTCTTTGGTTGTTCTGCCTTTGATCAGTCTAAATCCAGCCCTGTAAGAGTATTTCATCATACATTTTTGTCTGTTTTGTATACTGCATTGCACATCCATCCGGGATAAGAATAATGCAAGGATAACTGCAAGGATCCAGCTGTTTGTTTGTAGTAGAAATTATCCTTTGATACTGAATTAATTAGTTCTTAATGCGGATCATACTGATTTATATAAACACTTGGAAAGAAAGGACAGAGTGATGACAAAAAAATTAACTGGTTATGAAAGAATTGAAAAAAACAAGACAAAAAATGCTTTACAATTTTGCAACACAGCAAGCTTTTTTTCCAGCTAATATGAATTGTTGAGAAGTGTTATAGAGAGAACTGCATTTACTTCATGCTGTCTGATTAGAAGTTTTGGCCTTTTATATATTTCAGCTTGGTGTGTTTGCCCAGCACTCTTATTACTTCAATCAATTTAAATTTGCAAGACTGATGATCCTGACAGAATCCATTGGCACATCATGTGATCCCGGAAGCTAAAAATACCATTCTCTATGGGGCTTGCTTATTTCATGCTTCAAAGCCTAAGAAATGTTCGTTTTAGGAGAGGGGAAAAAAAAAGAAGTTTGCACTTTGTGCGATACCAGTAACTTCTTGAAGGAAAAACAGCCGGGGCTTTTCATGGAATGTTGGGGATGTTTTGTTGTTGCAGTGCTGAGTTGTGAGTTGTTTTCTAGAAGTGCCTGAAGATTCCAGGTGGAGAGTGGGAGAAAATGTCTGGATACAGAAAACATCCCCTCTGTTGGGGTGAGAGTAGCAAGGAGGGTGGGGCACACTCCCAAACCTGGCAGCAGCAGGGATAGGAATAGGAGCAGCTCTAATGTCTGTTTTCCTTAGTCCCTGCTGTCAAGCCTCACATCTTGGTTAACTAAATGATGTTTCCCTGCCCCAGATATGGTAGCTGAGAGAGAGCTACAAGAATTGCCCTGAGTCTGCCCTGAACTGTGACTTTTCATTTCAGAGAGGGTGTTTGAATCTCTGTGGGGCCGTCCATGTGTTTGCTTTGGCCTGTTTTGGGGTGATCTAGCTCCACCATTCACTGTGCATGTGTGCAAGTCAATACTAGTGGGATGCTTGAATTCTGTCTGTTGAAATCTCTCAAACTGCCTTCTTGAGCACGATACAAAATGCTACTGAGAGCTTTCAAACCTCTCCTCTGTCTCTCAGCACTCACTCAGAGCTGAGGAGCCTGAAGAAACTCAGTGCTCTGCGGGCTTGCTCTGTTTGTTGCACTGGCATTAACCTTTGCAGTAGCTACAAGCTGCAATTACATCTCCTGAGAACCTCTGAAGTTGTTCCTCAGCTGGAGGTAAAAACAACAGTGCACCCCTACAGCTGATTTAAAAGGGTGAAAAAGGTCAGCGCCCTTGTCCTTCAAGTTGCAGCTTGGGAGGTTTGTTTGGGGAATTTTTGGTGTTTTCTGTTGAATCAGGCTGTCCCTGGGAATGGCAGAAACTCCGTCCTTGGCTTTCAAGGTTCAGCTGGATAAAGCCGTGGCTGACCTGATGTGATGCTGGCCTTGGTACCACTTTGAGTAAGAGGGTGGTGGGAAGGGAGGAAATGTCTCCAACATTTCTAAGCCCGTGTTGCAGAACAGCTGCTTTTTATCCATGCCTGATTAATGAGTAGTGTTTAATTAATGCCTGGCACTCTGCAGGTTTCCAACAATATCTCTGCTGTTGTTAAGAGACAGTGTTATTGTGTTGGGATGTTTTTTCTTTTTTAATTTTCACCTGCTTCTCTCCACACAGGGAGTTGGGCAGCAGGGCAGAAAAAATGTTACTTTATCCAGAATACATTCTGTAGGCTTAACTTTGGACCTGGCTTTGTGTGAGCACATGCTTGCCTGCAGAACAGCGGGATCTGAAGCACTTTTTCCTCTGTTTGTCCTTCAGATTTGGAGAGCTGAGCTTGAGTTGATTCTTCAGGCTTGGAATATTTTCTTTACTTGTGTTATTCCACAAGTATTTGTGCCCTGTCCTGACATGAGAAATTTGAGCTATGATGAGCTGTCATCTTTCAGCTCCGGAGATCAGACCTCTCAGAGCTGTGTAATGTGGGAAAATTTGGGCTCTCATAACAAGCCATAACAAACTTCTTATAGCTTTTGATGGGCATTTCCATTTTGTCATTCCAGGCTGTTCTGTGACACTCGAGTGTTGACTTACTTCTGATAGAGCTGGCAGAGTTTAGGGCTGGTGTGAGAAAGCTGGAGGTAAAGGCTGATGCAAGTAGCTGGGAGGGTGCTTAGAGAATTGCCTTGTACAGTGAAGCATTTGACTCAGCATTGTCCTGGCAGGGACTTAAATTATTTGCAAGTGGTAAGAGTTCTCTAATGGGATGAACAAACACTCCAAGGAAGAGCTAAACAAAAGATTTGCACTCTGGGCAACAGCAGGTTCTCAGTCCTGCTCTCTTTGCTTTCAGAGGATTTTCTGTGCAAACAGCGTCTCAGGGTTGCTGGAAAATCTGGAGATCGTTTGCTCTTTGTATGTAAATGTGTTCTCATCCTCCAAACAGCATGACAATGAAAAAGGGACTTTTTTTAAATGGCCTGGGGAAAATCTTCCTTGAAAAGTCTAATAAGGATCAAATTAGTGCAAATAAGATTTGATTAGCTCCAGAAAGGGCAGTTTCATAGGACTAATCTCTGACTTTTTTTTTTCCCCTTGAACTACTTAGTCATCAGGCAAGGGTAGGATTCCTTTCATCTGCTGGAGGCAGGAGACAAACAAACTGATGTACTGAGCAACACACTGTCATCCTTCCTTCCATATCCATCTCTTTGGTGTGGAGCAAAAGTTAAAACCTCGTAACATTTGTTAAGGTGTGGCCCTTCGTGATGAAGAATCCCACTACAATAGGTGCAAACCGTGGCAATTAAATCAAACGTCCAGCCTCCAATGGAGCTTATTCACTCTCCATCTAAATAGAAACACTTGGCAAATCTGTCCTTTGGAGCTAAATATAAGCCTGGGTCTGCTCAGGAGTCTGTGTCCGCTGCTCCCGTTGGTAACGTGCAAGCTGGGGTGAGGAGAAGGATGCTGCTTGATCTCCAGGAGTGGAGCAGGAATGTGCCGTGTGTGGGTGCATAATTCAAGGCTGACATTCCTAAGCTGTCCAGTTCCAAGGAGTCTAGGATAACCTAGAAAGGGTTTTAGGTCAGCTGAATGAGGAACGAGGAGTGCTGGAGTTAGAGGCCTGTGTGGTGGTGTGTTATTTTTTGTTTGTTGTTCTGAAGTGCGTTTGGTACCTTTGATAATGATCTGTCCCTTGAAATTCTGTGCAGGATGAAATCGGACAAAGACAAGTAGATGGATTTTTAACTCTTTTTTGCTCAGCTTTTTTTGCAGAGCTTTGGCTTAGTTTATCAGTAAAGGGAGCTTTTCCTGTCTCTCTGGAGTCTGTTATTATGTTTGCAAGGAGTCTTTGATGGTGAAAGGAAGTACTGAGTGAAAGTAAACCATTCCTAATCCCAGCAGCAGAGCCTGCTCCTTCCTTGATAACCCAGACACAGCAACTGACTGAGGGAACCTGACAGAAATTCATGGGCTCAAATAACATTCTGGCAATTCGAAGCAGACCAAGTTCATCTTAAATTTACTTTGTCCCCTAAAAGATCAGCTTGGTGAGACATGCCCTTCAGGGATAAGTTCCTCTAATCATAAATAAAACATGGGCTTTCCAAGGAAGGCAAGGGGAGGAAACAGAACTGAAAGATTCAGCAGTAAATTAAGACTATTACTTTGCTTTACTGTGGTGCTTTTCTCCTTAACAGTGTTGCTGTCAATTTTGGTTGGTGCGGGCAAAGGTTCTTTTTTGATCTCTTCTCAGTCCCTTGAACTTTACTTTATACTGGCGTGAAGTGATTCAGGGTGTATTAAGTAGATTTCTTTTATTTCAGCTCCTAGTATTTAATTATGCTTTTAAAAGAAAGAAAATTCAAATTTGAGACCGGGTTGTCTGCTAGTTATAGTAAGTTCTTTCTTCTGCATCTATTACTGCAGCTGCTGAATTCCTGGCTCTCAAACATCTTTATTATAGAGTTTAAAAAATATGTGAGGCAGGAATCAATGCCTTACATAATCTATCCACCTTCTGCAGTGAACTTCTTATGCTTTGGCTGGAATGCTAACACAGTGTTTGTTTATCAAAGACAAGGTTTTTCTGTCTTTAGGAAGATTCTTTAACTGCTGGAGCAGATAATCTCCTGTAGGCTGGAGAAGAGATACTGAGGTCAGCGCAAAGCTTTGTGATTTGCCCAGCTAGGCTGGTAAAAACCAGGCACATTTTCTAGAAAAAACACATTTGGAGGAGCTGTTCTTGTCTTGTGATTAAATGAAATAAAATGTGGTATAAAACCATTGCTGTGCTTGGCCTTTTAGCGGGAACTTTGTAGTTCTCTTCAGAAGGAGATGACTTGGACGTGCAGTAACATGCGTTGATCCAAGAAGACTTCTTCCAATGAGTTTGGTTTGGTGCTGAACATTTGAAAAATGGGAAGAAGATCTGAGCAGCAGTGGACAGTGGTGACAAACACTGCCTTGTAGCCTGGCATTTATTTCAAGGACCACTTTCTGATTGCTTTTCTCGGACCTGCTGTGCTGTTCTGTTGGATGGCAACAGCGCAGGTTGAAAACAATTTCCCCTTACTCAGTTCTGTGGACTTTGGCAGATTTTTCCTGTCAATGTTAGCAGAGGATTACCCCCAAGATCTCAGTCCTCAGGCTGTGTAGGCATTCCAGTTGATGAGAATTTCCCAGTCTCTGCATCCCATTCTTTGGGCCTCATATTTCCAAGGAAACACAGAGCAGTATCGAGCCTTTTGTGGAGCTGCATGTCTAAGTCAGCAATGCCTGGTGAATTGGGTTGCTTAATGGAGTAAGCAGTGCTATAATCCTAAGTGATCACCAATATGCTGGCATCTCAGGGGAGGAAGGAAAAAAGAACCCATGAAATCATTTTTATGGAAACAGTAACGATGTAGATGGCCTGGTGTGTGTGCATCTCCGGATTTGTCACATTGGGTTGGAGCAGAAGCCATTATTTTGTGCTGACCTGTTTAATTTTAAGGAACAGCAAAATTAGGTCCATGCATGATGACTTGAAGCTGTAGTAATGGGGCATATGAGAGCACGATCCTCCTTTTTACTCTGAGGAGGGTATTTTTTCTCACACTTTATTTCTCCATCTTGTTGACACAACACCGCAGCACAATAATCCAGGGTCTTCACAGAACATTTAGTAATTTTGATCCTCAGATAATTCCACTAAATGTACTGCTGAAGCATGGCTAATTTTGCAGAGGGTGCCAGTGTTTCCCAGGGGTGCATTGAGCAGGCTTTGCTCTGCTCCTGCTGCTCAAAGTGTGATTTGTAGCTTCCTGCTTTTAATTGATAATAAACCAGATGCACGTCCCATTTTGCTTGGGATCCTTTTTGTTATATGATGAAGGGCCCAACACTGCTGCCTGTAGAGAGTGAGATGTGCTGGTTTTAATGGACTGAAGAGCTCTGGTCCACTCCAAAATGTCTGAAGTGACTTCAGGACCTTTCCATGCTCAGGAGTCATTCTTGTGTCTTGCAGACGTGATGTTCTTCTGGGCCAGCTCAGTCTCTGATAAAATTTCCTGCAGTGGCTACTCGAGTCCAGGTCTGCTCTCTGGGTTTCTCTAGAGCAAATCAGAGCATCTCAACTTGAGGCCAACACCAACTTTTGAGCCCTTCCCTACGTCTGCATTGAGGAGGAAGGAGCACAGGAGCCAGCACCTTGCGTAATTCAAAGCGAAAGAAGTGTCAGACAGAGAATCCAGATGTGTCTGCCCTGCAGGCAGGAGGAGTAGCTAAAGATGCAGACTGATTAAGGCTCTGGCACCCGAGCTTGGCACTTGTTGAGTCACATTTACCCCCTTTGAGTAGGGCAGTGCAGTGTCCAACTCCATGGAGTGAAATCAGGGAATCATCATGGAATGGTTTGGTCTGGAAGGGATCTTAAAGCCCATCTCATTCCACCCCCCTGCCACAGGCAGGGGCATCTTCCACTAGACCAGGTTGCTTCAAGCCCCATCCAGCCTGGCCTTGGATACTTCCAGGGATGAATGAAATGGAGCTTAATGATTCTCTTTGAAAGTTCCCTGCCAGCAAACCAGTGCATCCTTCACCTCTGACAATCCTGGATGTTGTGGGATAGTTTTGCCCAAATAGCAGAGTTTTGCCTGTGGGAGGGGTTTGGTATCTGTCCATGCTTCTTATTTATCTAAATGCTTGGAGTCAGCCCAAGGGGATTTAGAAATGGTTGTGCTCTTGGTAGGTTTCTTGTTCCTACACCACCTAAATGCTTCAGAGTTCTTCAGCTGATCTTGTGAATGAAATACTTCAGTTTCAGGTTTTGGCTGTATGGTTGTGTTTGGAAAACTCAGCTCATCAGGCACAGGTTTACAGCTCCTGTTGTTGTTTGGATTGGCAATCTTAACTCAGAGTCCCTCTGTTTGCTTTGTGCCTGATCCCATAGCGAATGTGAGGGTGCAGTGAATTTTGCTGTGAAACTCAGGAACATGTTTTAGATGGGCTGCTTACAGTGGTCACACCCTGCTTTTAGGTGGCAAAAATGTTAAAACTTGACTGTCCTGGTCTTTCAGCCTTAATTTACAGATTAAGGCTGCTCTCAACTTACCTGGATGTGATGTTTTTGCCTGAGTGTTCACATAAGACACACAGCCTAAGCCAAGTGCAAATTGTTACCTGTTGGGTTTTTTTTCTTTGTGTTTTTACTGGTACTGTTTCCTTAGTCAGTGCAAGAGCCATCAGAAGCTGGCTCTACTTGCTTATGATCCATCACTGTTTGAAGGCATTGCTTTGCTGCTGGAAGGTGTCCATGTTATTGACAGAGTGCTACAACTTCCCCTGCTTTTCCATCCCGTATCAGCCGTGCATTTTTATCGATATGTTCTGGGCAGCAAGCAGTGCAGTGTGAAGGGCAGCCAGCTGAGGCAGGGCAGATCTCAGATGGGAGCAGTGGATTTATCACATAACACCCAGCT
This sequence comes from Ifrita kowaldi, assembly GCA_013398055.1. Lineage (NCBI taxonomy): Eukaryota > Metazoa > Chordata > Aves > Passeriformes > Cinclosomatidae > Ifrita > Ifrita kowaldi. The sequence goes on from VZRS01009808.1 coordinate 492,961, forward strand.
GGGAATTTTCCAGCTGACAGATGCCAGGAGATGACAGTTTATAGGAGGGATGGTATTCCTGTGGGAATGTTCCACCTGAACTGACAAATGAGGAACACCTTTCAGGTCAACGAAGAAATTGTGACCAAAGGGAATAACCAGTACCATGGTGCTAGGGCTGTGCTGCTGGAGCTCAAAACTTGTCATTTTTAGGAATTTTCAACAAGGACAGGTGTAAAACCCTGCCTCTGGGATGGAGCAGCCTGCAGGCTGGGTAGGGAGTAGCTCATCAGAACTCCTGAGGGCAGGACCTGGTGTTCCTGGGGAGCCACACGTGGAACATGGCTCGCTGTGTAGTGGGCTGCCTGAGCTAGAGTGCAACCAGCAGCCAAGGGAAGGGATGAATTCCTTCATCCCAGCACTGGTGAGGCCACATGTGGACTGCTCTGGTTTGTACCCTCTGCCCCAGTTTTGAGAGAATGCCAAACTGGAGAAAATGCAGTGAAGACCACCAAGGAGGTCCTGGGGCCAGGGCACATCCTGTAGTTTTGGTCTCCAGTTAGTTAAAGATGTGTTATGTAGAAGATGGAGTTGGACTCCTTTCAGAGCCCCATGGAAGAAGGATGAGGTAATGGATGTTTGTTGAGGTAATGAATTTTTGTTGCAGCAAGAAAAATTCATTTGGATATCAGGATGGGTTGGAACCCAACACAAGACCAGGTAAGTGCTGAAATGGGGATCACTGGAGTTGAGGAAACTCCATCTTTGGAGACAATAAAAACTCAACTGGGTGAGGTCCTGGACAACCTGACCTAACTGTGATGTGGGGTCCTGGCCTGAGCAGACTGGACAAGCACGTGGAGGTCCTCTGCAGCCTCAGTTGCTCTGTCACTGCCGCGCAGTCATCACCTGGACAGCTTGGATGGCCTGGAGGGGAAGGCAGGAGCCTCATCATGAAGTAGTGCTCTGAGACATTCTGCAAGTTAAAAGGAATAAATTTGATGCTCACACTGGGCCTGAAATTGCGAGAAATCTTTCCAAGAGCTGTTTTGTTGTGGGAAAGCACAGTGACTTGGAGGGGATGGAGCGTCCCTCCCAGCTTGGCAGCCTTTGGCAAGGCTTGTCTTCAGCAAATGCTGCAGTCTCTTTCTGGTTCAGCACGTGAGAATCACATCCCAGCTGCTGCAGAGTAAAATTTAAACAGTTTGGGCCAGTCACTTAGGCTCAGTATCAATTTCTGTGTTCTGTCAAGGTCACTCCAGTGCCTCTTGCTGAGAGGAGATTGCAGATGCCCTTTGTGGCTGAGTCAAGCGTGTGATATGTCTTACACCAAGAGAGGATAAACTGACACCAACCACATTTCTGTGCGTGGTTTGGTTATTTCACGTACATGGGAGCAGAATACATTGACAGCAGTGGTTACCATACTGCTACCACACATCAGTAGAGTTCCCTAAAATCCATGGAGCTGATTCACCTGCTTGGAGGACTCCTGGTTTTTGGAATCATAAAGGCTCAGAAGGGATGTCTGGGTGCTCCTGCCTTTGTGGCACGAGGCACAAGGTGGAAGTGGGCAGTAGGCACAGCCACTCCTCCTTGCATCATCCCTTCTCCAGGTCTGCAGCTGTCCCAGTGAAAACAGCATGGCTCCTGCTGTCCTCCAGAAAGCCCGTGTTGGACACCAGGCCATCCATCACAGCACAGCCTGGCAGCTCCTGAGGCTGCACGCTTGTGAAAATCCATGGACAGGAGAACAAGCTGTTCCACTTCGGGTCTCTGAAGTGGATTTGTGATGTCGGCACAAAAGCCAGCTCTGTCCTGGAAACAATCTGCTGCTTCTCAGCAAGAGGAGGTGCCAGGGCTGCCTTATGCCTCAGGGATGTTCAGGACAGCTGTTCTTTGTCTGCCCTGAGCAGTGGTTGATCCAGGTGGCCTTTCTGACTAGGAGGTCCTGTCCCTTTTCCTGGTGGTGGGCTGTGGTTGTAGCATTGCTTGAATAGTTTTGGTTTTCTCTCTGAGGACTTTCCTCTCTGGTATTTTTTGCCTACAGCGTTGTTTGCCTTTACATCACTTCCCCTCCCTGCCACGTTTGGGGTAAAGTCAGGAGAAGCTTTTTCCCTGCTTCCTTTACAGTCGATGCTGGTACTGTGAGGAGCCCAAGGGATGCTGAGAAAAACGAGACAGGATATAAAAAACCTGCACCTTTATGTAACGTAGCCCTCTTTCCCCTTTTGAGTGGAGATCACTGGTGTGCCTGATCTGAGGGGGAGAGGTTATCCGTGTTCTGCTCAGTGATGCTCTCTCCTCCTTTCCTTTACTCTGTATTTTCAGCACATTCCCAGTGGGGGTGATGCCAGCTTGTCTTGTGTCGTTCAGCACCATTTTACTGCCTCACATAACATGTAAACCCCACATGATGAATTAATGTCAGCAGGAAGCAAAACCAGCTGATACTTTTGTTTGGGAACTGCTATTTCTTTCCTTTAACCACTAAGACTTCAAATTCTGAAATACTGTCCCTCTCCTAGGAGCTGTAAATAAGGCAGCTCTGGGTTTTCCAGGCTCTACCTCTCTGAGGTACAGCATTCAGAGGGTGATGTGTTCGTATAAAAGGGTATCTCACCTCTGGTTTGCTGTGACTGATTTATGGTTGACTTTGCAAGCCAAGTTCCACATGGCTTATAAAGGCATGCAGTGGAAGTTCATGGGGAAAGCAGCCTTTTGGAGCAGGTTAGAAATAAATGTCTTACAAATGGTAATGTCAGTTCCTACCTCCACTTTAAAATCAGTGCCATAATTTAAAGGTATTAAAATTAAATAAGCTTATAAAGATGCATCTGTGTAGCACAGACCTTGCTTGCAGCTGCAGCAGGCAATGAAGGATCTTTGTGGAGCCTTTGGCTCTGCTCTGGATCTGAATTCACTGGGCACACACTTTGAATATGAAGGAATATACACATCTCTCACGCTGATCTCAGTTGAAATCTGTGCTGTGTCAGACAGGTTCCTTTAGAATAAAAATGTGCTCTTTGACTTTGTGAGTTGTTCGGTGAAAAGGGCACAGACCAACAGGCCAAAGATGAAACTGTAGTAGTAGCATACCTGAAAAATCAGTTTGTGGAGATGTGGAGTGGCTTTATGGCTCAGAGCAGGGCAAGGCAGCTCTCTGAATCGTTGTCAAGTTGCTGGAATAAAGTATCTACTTACGTGGGCAAAATAGCTCATTGTAATGCTTGAATAGACTGTTATTTAAAGGCCCGTGAGTCTCATTCTATATAGAGCAACATTTCAAGGGGTAAAAAGACTAAATTTATATTGGTATTTTATTAAAATTTATGCTGGCACAGCAGCACTGGAGCTCCAGTGGAAGCTGAGTTGGCTCTTTCATTCAAAGTCACAGTTCTGCCTGCTTTATAACTTAGTGAAAAATTACCTGTGGAGATGAGGTTTCTCATCCTGATCTCAGCCCACCAGGGTGTTTGGTCTTTTAAGTGCTTCATTACCACTCTCTGCTGCTGTGGGTGTTTAAATGATGGGGCTGGAGAAGGTGCTTTCCTGGTGAGGCTTTCTCTGTATTTAGGGCTTGAGGCTTTATTATCTTAATTATTTCTTTGCTTTTACAGAGGCCGGGACATGGCTTCAGTGCTTCCTGTGGAAAAGCAAGGAAGCTCCTCAGCCTCTGTCCCACGTGGGAAGGGGCAGGGAGGCACAAGGACACAAAAAGGATTTGCCTCCCCTGCACAGGCCAGCCAGAAAGAGAGCCCAAGGGCAGCTTGGCCACTGTTTTGTGCCCTGGCCCATACTCCATCCTCAGTTAATTAGCTGCAGCTTGTAGACACAGGAAAGGCTGAAGTCATCTCTGTCATCTCTTGGCTCCAAAGCTGTCACTTGGCCTCTTGCCTTTGCGCTGGCGTCCCCTGCGACGTGCACGGCTCACACCGGAACAGGAGCCCTTTTCACACTCATCCCACATTGCTAAGGAAAAGGAAAAATTATAATATAACCCCCTGTGTACCTGGAAATAAAGCTGACCTCCATTTACTTCCATACAGTGCACTCTGGATTGCATTGCATGTGTTGTGCATCCTCGTTCCTGTGGCCTCTCTGCTCAGGGGTTTGTGTCTGTTGGGTTTATGTTGTAGGTGCCTCATTGAGGAACTGGTGCAGTATTTTGGACAGACTGGGAGGAAATTTCAGAGGATTTGGGGGTTTTTTTTAAGGGTATAGTGTGTTCTCTTTTGAAATTTATTTCCATCTTTCCTTATTCTCATGTGTTCAGACAAACCAAGCCCTGTGCCTGTTCCCTGAGGTGTTTTTGTTACACATGCCGGGGTAGTTTGTCCACGGCAGCCTTGGCCCAGGTGATGTCAGAGTTGGCTCCGTGAGGTGTCCTCGGAGACAGGAGCCACCTGTCTTCATTGTTCCTTTGATGTTGGAGCCTGGCAAATCCCTGCTAGGGATGGCTGGCTGTGAATCCCTATTGAAATTCTGGCCCAGTGCTACCTTGAAAACCCTGCAGCAAGTGTTTATGTTTGGAAGAGCTGTAGCCTGAAAACACCACCTGACTTCTGGTTCCAGAGCAAAGTCATTCCACAGGGTCTAGTAGAGATGTCCCTCACAGATGTTAATGCTTCAGCAGGATTTGCTTTCCCATCCCATGACTTCCCCGTGTGGTTTTGTCCTAATGGATGCCAAAGTCACCTTTGAAGTCTTTGTCCCATAAAATATTCCTTGCTAGATAGTTACAACCTACCTGCCTGAAGGCCCTGTTGTAGTTTAATCCATGTCAATCCTCCTCTGCTTTGCATCTTGGGAGTCACCTTTATGGGGTCAGTCACATGTGGCTGATGGCTTCACCTCAGAAATAGGGGATGTGTATGAGCAGTCCTCAAATCTGAAGTGCCTTGGGAGTCTCAAGGATGATGTGTTCCACCAGAGGAGTGGAGCAGCTGCTGGTCAGTGGTGGATGGGAAGCAGGACTTGTGTGGGGTGAAAATACCTTGGAAGCTCACGAAAGATGAAGGCAGGAAAAGCAGTGCTTCAGTTCTGCCTTTCTTTGAGAGCTAGAATGTAGGTGTCCTCATTTTTTTTTAACTTGTGACTTTGTCATCCAGGATATGGCCAAAAAGAGACACTGAAATGCACAACTTGTTCTCTTTTTTCCCCTCCACCGTTGATGAACACATCAGCAAGGACTGTGACCTGAGACTAGAAAACATCTGGCTTCTTTCACTTGTTCTGTCCTTGCTTGTCCATAGGCAGAGGGAGGGTCTCTTGCAGGATGCTTTTATGGTGCTGATGCTTTTATGGTGCTGATGGTGAAGCCCCCTGGCAGGGCTGGTGTTCTGTGCTCCCAGCACTCCTGATGTTCTTGCCTGTTTTGCTACAGCATTGTCCTGCTCTGAGGTGGTTTTTATTATTTGATTAAGAACGTGTCAAGGTGGTTATGTTTGGATTCTCTGTCTTGTCTGAGTTGTTCATGCAAAGTCTCCCTTAGCTTCTCCCAGTGCTGCAGGAGCTGTGGACTCTGTTCCCTTCCCACCTCCATTATTCAGGGCTTGGTACAGCAAAGCTCTTAAACCCATGGTTTATTCTGAGCCTGCAGATGATGATTTCACTGAGAGCAGAGTTTGGGTCTCTGTTCCAGTTTTTGTTGTGGTTATTTCAATGACAATCAGAGAGCCAAGATAAGACAGGGAGAACAGCAGACATGAGCTTGAGGTTTTTTAATTGCTCTCATCTCTGCAGCAAAGAAACCAGTGGAAAGATCCTGTGAAGTGATGCAAATACGAAGCAGATGCTCCAGCTGGGCTGGACTGGTTCCAGATCTGTGTCTTGATGAGAAATGTGCTCCTTGGATCTCACTGGCATCTGGGGAGGAGGGAAGGTTTGGGGGGTGCTGGCGGTTCCACAGAGGGACAGTGTCTCTGCTGGTGACAGTCCCAAAAGTGGCACTGCCAGTGAGCAGCTCCTTCTGTCAGTGCCCAGCTGGGGCTGAGATGCTCGTGAAGCACCCAGCTTTACCCAAGGCCTGTCTGATTTGATGACTGAGCCATTACAAAGCATGTGGCAGAGAAGTGCAGAGGAATTTTCTGCGTTGGAAGGGAATATTGTTGCTTGGTTGATTTGAAAGCCCATTTATGGCATCAGGTCAAAGGCAGTTGCTTCTGCTGCTTCCCAATTAGAAGACTTATTTATTGATGGATGACTGAGGTGAAGAAGTGAAAAATCTTGATTTATTTTTCCTCCTGGAAGAGTTGGCTTGCTATCACAGTGGTCATTTCTCTACTCCTCTGATCAGGTCCTTGTTTATCTGAGGAGTGCAATGGCACTGCTAATCATTGTGGCTGTTTCGATGCTGTGGACATACTGTCTATCAAAACTGGCCTCTGCTCCTTCAGTGACTCATTTTCCTTCTGGGATGTTCTGAGGATATGCCATGGAGCAAATTCTGTCATTCTGACATTACAGATGAGGAACTGCACTGAACTTCTCTTCTTCCTTTTCCACGTGTCCCTCTTACAGACACTTCCCATTAGGTAATTGGGCAAATCTGTGCAGCAGAAAATTTTCTGAGTATCCTATGTCAGCCTTGTGGTGGGAATGCTGTGGAGGGAAGCATCAGGCTCATTTTTTTGGCATCAGTGTCCAGGACTATCAAGGGGTTCAAGAGTTCAGGGTTTTTAAGTCCTGGTGAGTCAGCACTGAGGAACACATGAGCTTTCCAACGTGTGAGAGAAAGACAGAACAAATTGTTTTCTGGGACTGTTGTGGATAGGGCAAGAGGTATTTTGCCTCAAGCTGATAAAAGGGAGTTTGGCTTTGCATCAGGAGATGCTTTCCCATGACTTGGTAGGGAAAAAACATGTGAAGCAGTGGGACTGACTGAGGAGGAGACTGTGGAGTACCCAGTGCTGGTGGCTGTGTGAACAGGATGGATCCTGCTTTATGGGAAGGCAGAGAGGGAAGGGAATGTCATGGTGCATGTGGTGCCAGCCAGGCCAGGCTCTGCAGTGCCCATGTTTGATGATGAAGCATTGAGGGGCTCCTGAACGACAGAGGATGGAATGGGCAGTGCTGTCTCCAGGTAAATTTTAATGGATTTGGGATGCAGGGTGCTCAGAGAGACCCTGAGGTGCAACATTGGGGCTTAAAGGAATAGTTCTCATCCTGAGAATGTTCTTGTGGAAAAAAACCCCAAAATTAAAAATCCTGAGATGACTTTTGCTGCATTATCAGCCTCTGGCACTGAAACACTGCGAGTCAGAGTGCAGGAACTGAGCTTCGTGCTCCCACTTCACCCCGCACAGACTCTGGGTGATTTGTGCTGATTTAACTCCCCCAAACGGCAGAAAACAAACACAGAAAGAGGGGGCGGGGGGAAGGCACCACAAATACTCTCTTCATTTCTTTCATCTTCCCAAACTTGCAATTTTAAACACTGTGAGCTGTGCAGGGAGTCGAGACTGGGTGACTGGAGGCAAAACCAGGATTGCTGTGGAAGGAAGAGCAGGAGCAGGTAGTGGGGCTTGGAGAGACCTTTCCCAGTAATAGGCACAGTGCAAAATGCACCTCTGACTGTGCAAGTCAAGGGGGTCTCGCAAGCACCTTGGAGCAGAATCTCAGCCTTCCAGAAAAATGGAAGTTGCAAAGTTTTAATAAGAGTGCTGGCAGCAGGATTTACCTTCCTGCCCTTAGGTGAGCCATTAAGTGAGGGTGGGAGGTGTGATTCATCCTGGAGCTGGTCACCATAAATCCTTTGGAAACAGCAGAGCTGCTGGTCGGGCAGGAGGGAGGAATGTGTCTCCTTGCTGCACTCAGCCTGGGATAGTGCCATCATCATCTCATCTTCTCTACAGCCAAGGTTTGATGGCAAAAAAAAAATAAAAATCCTTGAGCTGAAATCCTAAAAAAGCCCCTTGAGCATCTGGGGAAAGGGGCTGGGGTGGATTGAGCTCTTTGTTTATGGAAATGGTCCAGCAGCTGTTCTGTGCTCACTTCCCCCTTCCTCTTGTTCAGGTAAGATCACGCTGCCCCATCTTTGCTGTACATTTTTGGCACTTGTGTGCTTGCACCCTGCCAGGCAAAGGATTTCTGTGGTTGACTAACAAGACAAAGCTGCCAGCCTGGGTGTTCAGCAAATGACCTCAGTTCTTAATCTTCTTTCCTGAAAATACCAGGTTGCTGTAGGAAATGTTACGGAGAAAATGTATCTGAGAAACTGTACCATGCTTTCAATAGATCCTGGCTTCAGATGCATGAAAAATGTAAGAATTTCTCCCCTTGCTGTATTCTAGCATGATTTCTTGGGAGGCAGTTGATGCTGTGTTGGTGAGGGTCTGTTTTTTCTTGGTAACTTTTGAACCCCANGCAGCAGGATTTACCTTCCTTCCCTTAGGTGAGCCATTAAGTGAGGGTGGGAGGTGTGATTCATCCTGGAGCTGGTCACCATAAATCCTTTGGAAACAGCAGAGCTGCTGGTCGGGCAGGAGGGAGGAATGTGTCTCCTTGCTGCACTCAGCCTGGGATAGTGCCATCATCATCTCATCTTCTCTACAGCCAAGGTTTGATGGCAAAAAAAAAATAAAAATCCTTGAGCTGAAATCCTAAAAAAGCCCCTTGAGCATCTGGGGAAAGGGGCTGGGGTGGATTGAGCTCTTTGTTTATGGAAATGATCCAGCAGCTGTTCTGTGCTCACTTCCCCCTTCCTCTTGTTCAGGTAAGATCACGCTGCCCCATCTTTGCTGTACATTTTTGGCACTTGTGTGCTTGCACCCTGCCAGGCAAAGGATTTCTGTGGTTGACTAACAAGACAAAGCTGCCAGCCTGGGTGTTCAGCAAATGACCTCAGTTCTTAATCTTCTTTCCTGAAAATACCAGGTTGCTGTAGGAAATGTTACGGAGAAAATGTATCTGAGAAACTGTACCATGCTTTCAATAGATCCTGGCTTCAGATGCATGAAAAATGTAAGAATTTCTCCCCTTGCTGTATTCTAGCATGATTTCTTGGGAGGCAGTTGATGCTGTGTTGGTGAGGGTCTGTTTTTTCTTGGTAACTTTTGAACCCCATTGCTCCATTTGAAGCAAATTGTACAGATCTTGGGGCTATTTGAATTTACAAAATATTCTAATTGGAATAACAGTTCATTATTAGTATTAAGATCCTATAGATTCCGTAACAATAGTGACTAATTTCCATGTCAATACTAACTAATTCTATTATTTAGAAATTCTAAAATCTCTGAAATTCAGAGAACTGATGCAAGAGGCCAGCGTGGAGTGGGAAATTCTGAAGAGCCAGGCTTTGCTGTCTCTGCTGTTCTAGATTTGCTTATTTCCATGTGAGACAGAGCCAAGGGAACTCCAGCATGTCCAACAGTGACTGGAAGTCAAAAGGAAAAAAAAAAAATCAAGGTTTTCAAGTGGGTTTTGGTTTTGTGTCACCTTTTTTTTCCAGGTGCATCAGATTTTTTCTTCCACTCACATCCAAATGAGGCCATATCCACCTATTTCTTAGATTCTGCCGAAACTGAAAGAAAAGTAGTTTTTCATGCAATTCCACCTTGCATCTGTGACTTGCTGCATGTCCCACATGGGGTTTCTGAGCAGTTGTTGATGTTGATTAAACCACGTCCCTGGTTTGGTTGACAACTGAACAATGAAGATTTGGCCGAACTTTCCTTTGCAGTGGGCCACCCTGGGGCTATAGACAGAGGCAAATTGCAGACATGGCTTCTTGTCTCACTCTTTTTGCCCTGACACCCATCAGGTGCTGGGGTGGAGGCATCTTTCAGACAGACATGCACAGACACCCAAACAGGTATCCAGCTGTAGCAGTGAACAGTAGGGAACAGGGATTTTCACCTTTGAAAAGGCTGTGATTGGTTGTGTTGGAGCTGCTGACCAGGTTTGGGCCCTGTGGGGGACTCAGGTGGCTGTGGGGCACTGTCCCAGGTGCATGAGTGGGGGTTTTGAATAGTCATAGCTCATCCTCAGGTAGGAAAATCTTGCAAAAACTTACAAATCTTGGAAAATCTTGCAAATGCATTGCTGCAGCCCAGCTTGTACCGTATCCAGGTAATGAGAACTGATGTTACATCAACTTACAGCCTTAGCTCTGTGTCCACAATGCTTCACTTATCTGCTTCTCCTTCCTGTGATCCTTGCCTAAGAGGGACTTGTGACCGTGGTGATAATTATATCTCTCTATATATGTCTTCATATTCTGCTCCTTGAAGTGTCTGAAAGCTTCCTCTTTGATGTGATTCTGCTCCCCAGAATACATTATACTTTCCCAAAACAACTACTGTGCTTGTTATAATTATTGCAGAAGTGCTGAGCATTTTCAAGTGCTTTTCATCATCCCCAAATGTGGAAATAGATGACTTGGCGCTTTCTTTTTACTGCCAGCTGCTAAAGAGGCCAGTTCTGGATTAGGAGAACACAGTGAATCCATTGCAGAGCGATGTCTGTGGTGGTTGCACAGCCCTGGTTTTGTGTAAGGACTGTGACTGTGTAGGGCTGGAGGGTGGGGTTTATCTTCTGCCTTGCATTAGACTGGGATTTTAATCTTTGACTCGGTTTCCAAATGCACTCAGTTTTCAAGGGCAGGGACTGGCACAGGGCCTCAAGTGTCTGATGGAAGAAATGGTCCTTTGTGCTGTCACTAATAGAATTATAGAACCACAGGATGGTTTGGGCTGGAAGGGACCTTAAAGGCCCTCCAGTCCAACCCCCTGCCATGGGCAGGGACACCTTCCACTAGCCCAGGTTGCTCCAAGCCCCATCCAGCCTGGCCTTGAACATTCCAGGGATGGGGCATGCACAGCTTCTCTGGGCACCCTGTGCCAGGCCCTCACTGCCCTCATTGTACCAAAAAATTCTTCCTAATATCTAGTGTGAATCATCCCACTTTTGGTGAAAACTTTACTAATTGTTTGGAGGACCAAGCAAACCCCATGGTGAGGTGGGACCTGTGTGCTTTGTGCTGTGCTAATACAGGGCAGACTCTGTTTGACCAATGCTCTCTTAGTACTCCAAGTCTGTGTTAATATTCCAAGAATAACACTTCTTGTCATCTTCATTGTGGAGGAATTCCCACATTCTTACAGCAGATATTTGCTTATTAATAATTTTCATACCAGTAGGAACTAGTATTAGTAATGATCATGGAATCACTTAGGTTGGAAAATCCCTCCCAGATCACTGAGTCCAGCCATTCCCCCAGCACTGCCAAGGCCACCACTAACCCTTGTCCCCAAGTGCCAGATCCACAGGGCTTTAAATCCCTCTGGGGATGGAGACTCCAAACCTCCCTGGGCAGCCCCTGCCAAGGTCTGACCACCCTTTCCATGGGGAAATTCCTGCTGCTGTCCAACCTGAGCCTCCCCTGGCACAGCCTGAGGCCATTCCCTCTCCTCCTGTCCCTGTTCCCTGGGAGCAGAGCCCGACCCCCCTGGCTGCCCCCTCCTGTCAGGGAGTTGTGCAGAGCCACAAGGTCCCCCCTGAGCCTCCTTTTCTCCAGGCTGAGCCCCTCCAGCTCCCTCAGCTGCTCCTCAAGATCTGTCCTGGAGATTTTAAACTGGAGTAGACATCACCTACAGTGACTGATGTCACCCAGAACATGCAGCTCTGCCTAGGGGGCCTCCCCTACCAAATATTGTAAACAGACCTTTTTTCTTAGTTTTTTTTAAAAAACCTTGGTTTCCAGATTTGTACTCAAATTAGCCAGTGACTGTCTACAGATGAATTTCAGAATCTCCAGAATGTTGCTTCTCTCCTCAATTTCTAGCAAAAGCATTGAGAGCTACTTGCAAAAAAATCGATATTTCAAATTAAATCCCCAATGAAAATTCTCTAGAGAATTCAGCTCCCCAGACAGTTTAATTCAATATGTTGTCCTTTAGAAAGAAAGCATACACCCTGTTATTTTAGGGAATGGGACATAGGCTTTGTTGAGCTGCACAAACATATTATGAACACAATAAAGCCAGATAATTCTTTGCATGCCGTTTAAAAAAATAAAATGTCACTAAGCCTTCAATAAACTAATTAATCACTAAGGAAGACTCCTGCTCTGAAACACAGAAACTTCTCCAGCTGAATTTGGTCTTTGCAGTTGAGCCACTTTACCTGTAGACATTTGTAGTTTGCTGGAGAAACTTCTCCTGGATTAATACTACTTTTTAAAAATAACTCTGGCCCTTCATAGCTGGAAGAGCTCAAGTGTCAGATTTAATGATGATGTATCAATTTGGCTAATGAAAGCCAGTAGCTTTCCCTAAAAGCAAGCTTTGCTTGCAGACAGTTTTCAGCTTCTTACAAAATGGATTTATCTCCAGTGAGGAATGTTGGGGAATGAATTTGTTATTGTTGGCTGCTTTGGGATTCTCCAGGGGACAGAAAATGCTGCTTCACTTGCCAGCTTCATCTTATCTCCTGAGAATAATGGATGTTTTTACTACAGGATCAGTGATGTGGCATCAGTTGTGTCAGTCTCTTTCCCTTGTCTTGTTTCGCTGCTGCTGGATAAGAAGGTGGAGGTCAATTCTGACACATTCCTGTAGGGATTACAGGTGGTGGAAGCTACCTGGTGCTGATTCATTTTGTTGTTCATTTCTGACAAGTTCAAAACAAGTTCATTTTGTTGTTAATAAGTACTGGTTTGGCCTTTAACCCTTCCATCTTGTTCTTTGCTTTGCTGGCTGTTCATTCACAGATTTCAGATGCGAGTTCCTATAATCCACCTTTTGAACTCATTTTCTCAGGGTATGAGGCAGTCAGTGAGGGTTGCTGTCTTTTTGTGGGTGTGATGTTCAGCTCATCCTCTTCTGAATTTTGAACCTCACGGACCATCCAGAAGGTCAAAGAGATCCAAACTCTTGCAATCTCATTTGAATTAAAATTGAAAGGTACTGTCTTTTTGCTAGTTCTGGACGTGCAGCAAGCAGGGTGAGGAAAGAATTTCTCATAAACTCTGGGAAAGTCTGTAGTATGAGCTCAACCCTTACTAGACATCCAAAGAAGAAGAGGAAGAAGCAGAGGGTCCTTACCCACTGCTGAAATTCTTCAGTGTGAGTTTGCATCATCTTGGGTGTCAAAGCTAAGTCACTGCAGGATACAACACTGAGGAAAACAGGATTTCTAACAGAATCATCTCCAGGTTTCCCAAATTGTTTGTTTTATTCTGTCACAGTTATTTCCCTGTCAGTCTTGTGCTTAAGCATGTTGTGGGTTATATGCATGTGTGCTGAGGGAATATGGAAAGGCAGATGGGTCATATCCTGCTTTCCTCCCCCCTCTGTAAACCCATAAAATGCATATGTAGGCCAAACATTCTTTTAGTTTTTTCTTTACCTCTTCAGCTGTGTTTCATACTTTCAAGGTTGCATGTGGTCAGCTGGATCAAGCAGCTTTGCAAGAGCTGTGTGTGAGCTGGAGAACAGCTCAGCCTGGGGCTGCTGAGGGCTGGACCTCAGGAGTTTGTATTGCAGAGCCACTGGGGTGGCTGAGGGTCCAGGCAGGAGAGGCACTCAAAATAGGTCTCCTCCCAGCTGGGAAGCAAGAGGTGGAACTTCTGTCATGACTGGATAGTAGACAGTATCTGTATTGTGTGAACATCTCTGAGTGCCTCAGAAATGGATTTTGGTGACTCATAGGAAATGGCAGCACCACAGTTCTCAGGTGTTCCCAGCAGGTGTTTTGGTTTATAAACAATTTATTTGGTTTCCAGGCAGGGAGCTTGCTGCCCTGTCAGCTGCAGCAGGGCACAGCTCTGTAGTGGGAGTTCCACTCGGGACTCCTCACACAGGGTCCGGAGGCTCCAAATGCTCCTCTTCTGCATGGAATCCAAACTAGTTTCTTGAGCCTTTGGGTGTGATTGCTACCTGTGCAATCACAAAACTTGTCCCACCTGACCAAAGTAGGGTTAGAGTGTGGAGAATCTAATTTGGAAGAAAAGTGCAATGTGCGTTTGTGAGGGCGTGGGTGACAATGGCAAATCCAAAGCCCTGGAGGGTTGAGCTTGCTGCCTGTCGGTGTTTCTGAGAAGGTGAGCACACAGGTGTGATACAAGGAGTAGGTTCAGCACATGTGCTTAGATTTATCTGTATTTAGATATTGTCTGCTGTCCTGTGCTCTGCTGCCCTGCTGAGCCTGGGGCTGCCATGGTCTGAGCTGCTTTGCACGTCGCTTCAGCCATGCAGGCGCCGTTGCCTCCTTGCTGTGGGAATGTGCTCCAATTTCATGGCCAGTGTAGGAGCTGTGGCAGCTCTAAAAGAGTAATGCAGCTCCCCTGATGCTAAACATTTGTGGGTTGTACAGAGATAGTGGATAAAGTGAAAATAACGTGTATTTAGAGTGGTTTGACCTTATACTGCCTTCCTTCTTGGATGTCCAGCTGCAAATGCTCAAATGCTCCCTACTGGTGCTTGCCAGACAAGGATTTTTTGAGTGTAGCAGTGAGCAGCTACTTAGTCCTGACTCCCCAAATAAAACTAGTAGGGACCAGTAAAAAACACCACTGAAAATTCATATAGGCTTTACTGGAACCCTAGAAATACCCTGGTTATGTGGGCTAAAAGAACATGAGACTACAAAGGCATAGAGTGTATGCAGCCCTGCAGCATCTTCCTGCTCCTGGGACATGATTGTGCTACTCCGAGCCAGCTCCTACAAGGTGTCTCTACTGATCACAGGCTGTTCAGCAGGGCAGAGCCTCAGCTTAATCAAATAATCTTTGTTACATCTAGTATGATTGTCTATATCTGACTATTTATAGCCTGACGCCATGTGTGCCAGACACGTGTCCCAGATTGTGTCTGAGAGTGTATTTGGTAATAGATTTCCAATTGCTGGAAAGAAGTGTGGCGATGGGCATGGAATTTTGATGGCTCTCCCTGTGCTGTGGTTCAGATCCCTGTTCCTTAAGGATGCTGTGGAAATGCAGAGGTGCTGCAGCAGCAGTGACTGCTGTGTCTGGGGGCTCCATGCATTTACTTCCAGGGTGACCCTGGCTGTGTTTGTACCCTTGACTGGAAGTGAGGAATGGTCTAGCAGTCATTTCAAGAGATTTTTGGGGAAGGTTTTTGTAGAGAGACATTGAATGTAGCTGGTAGATAAGGCTGTATAGGATATGGGGATACCAGGTGGATGTGGATGTTGCAGTCACACAGACATTCCTGGCTTTTTTGCAGTTCTCTGTCACTTGCAATCACGATATCAGGGCTGTGTGTCCTCACTTTGGCAACACAAAACCAAAGCTGGACTAAAGCAGAAGGTCCTGAATGAGATTCTGCTTTTGTGTGAAAGTCCATTCTGCAGAGTGGATTTTCCATTGGGATGGCTTTAAATGCAGAGGGTTGTAAACACTGTAAAAAAATCTCTAAAGTTCATTTCTGCCCTTTAGCCATGAGGCTTGGAGTGATTCCTTGTGACCCTCCTGCCTGCAGGCTCTGGGGCTTTTTGCTTAATGCAAACATGGCAGCAATATTGGCAGTTCATAAATTGTCATCTTTACTTGTCATCTCGATCAGGACAGCTTATCTTCACAACAGATGTGGACAACTGGTGAGACTGCAGGCAAGTGCTCATTGCATCTGAATTGAGAGAGGGAAGATCTACCTATGGAGAAGGAGTAAAGGATAGATAGATTAATTGTTACCCCACTGCTTTCTGTTGTTCTCAGTCTCAGGTGGAAAACTTCAGCTGCAGCTCCTGTACGACCACTTGAGCTCATTCAGCTTGAAATGACAGGGAAAGAGCTTTACAAGGGGAATCATAGAACCACAGAATATCCTGAATTGGAAGGGACTCAGTAATCCCACAGGGATAATTGGATCCAAGTCCTGGCCCTGCACAGACACCCCAACAATCCCACCCTGTGCCAGAGCATGTTGTCCAAACACTCCTTGAGCTCTGGCAGCCTTGGGGCTGTGACCATTCCCTGAAGAGCCTGTTCAGTGCCCAACCCTCCAGATCTCTCTTTCCTGGAGAGATGGAAGTGTGGCAGAAGTGGAAGCAGTGTTTCTGCACTTGTGTAGAAAAGGGATAAATCTGTAGGAGAACAAGGCATCATCTGTTCTCTTGCTCTGAGAACAGCTTGTTTTTACAGAGATCTGTCCCTTCACATGGGAGAGCTTTGTCAACAACAAACAAAAAAAAAAGGGGAAGAAAAGTTAAAACCTCCTGCATAACCTATAATTCCCAGTGGTCCCAAATAAAATGAGATGTAAGCACCTCTCTGACTTTAAATAGCACATGGGTGATCAGTCCTCAGAGTCTGGTGATAGCATCAGTAAAACTGATTGGATTCAGGGAATTAAACAAAAGAACCAAATCTGTGCTGCTTTCATCTGCGTTGGAGTGGCTGAGGAAGAAATCAATACTTGTTAGCTAAATGGGGACAATATTGTCAGTGCTGGAAGTTATTTTCCATTCTCTGTACTCTATTTAGGGCTTGAGAATGATCTCGAGTCCATCCAGCTGAGCCTTTGCAGAGGGGACAAGGAGTGACTTGGGGGCTGAGGCTGAAAACGGGTCCGAGGTTTGGTTTCAGTTCTCTGCTGTTCCACAAGCTCCTCATGTGACCTTGGGAATATTCTTAAGCTTTCTGCAAATGTTAGGCAATATTCCTCCTCCCTCCTTTAGATGGGGAGTGATCGTGGGCTGGCAGCTCTGTTGATGACCAAGTTCAGCTAAGTCTGTCTCCTTTGCTTCCTGGTGGGCTTGGATCTTTCTCAGTTCTGTTTGGAGGATGCTGTCTCATCCTTCAGTGACTGAAGCTGCTCTATGAGCTTGCCACTGCTGATTCCCACTGGTTAAGCTGGGAAAACCCTTTCGTGGCTCTGTCTGCTCATGGCCAAGGTGTCCCTGCTTGTCCCTTTCTGTAACTTTTCCATATAAACTCACCTCTGCTGGCAGCCACGAAAGGTCTCTGCTGTTCCTCTGTGCCAGCTGTAGCCTGTGCCACCTTAACTGGCTGAACACTTCTCAGTGATTTATGATTAATAGAGACATTTCCAAGGGTTTGTGGCTTTCCTTCCCAGGTTCTGCCCGTGCTGACAGTGACCTTATCTACATTTAACTTTGCCTTCTGGATTCTTGAAGACAAGCATAGATTTAAGCAGTCTGAAAAGAAAGATTAAGCCATCGTTTTAGCTAATCTTCATGCAGAGGAGACTGCCTGCTCTTCCTATCTGGGGTTTGAGAAATTCTATTATGCTGCAGCATATCTCCAAGGAAGGATTTGAGTGATGATGTTAGCAGCCTATCTTACACTAATTTTTACACTTAATAGCACATGATAAGCCTGTTGTCTGCAGAGCAGCATTTTCTTCTTGAAAAACGACTCCTGTCATTTGTTGTGCTGCTGCATGAAAAAACATTCTGCGTTTTTCTCTCTGAGGAGTTTTAACTATCCAGTGTCTGCTGCTTGGTGATTGTTCCCACTTTGAACCCAACATACACCGGAGCCAGAGCTGTTGCTAAGAGGTTTACAGGAACTTTATGGTCACAGAATTCTCCATGGACTTCTTGCAGTGCACCTGATAGAGCTGTGAGGTCTCTGATCACCTGTCAGTTTTTTAGGACGTTCCTCTGGGTCTTCAATTTGTCCTTTCTTACAAAGCCTCCTGCCAAAATAATTCCCTTCAAAGACACCGGGCCCTTTAGTTGAAAGCCTCTTGAGGTCTTAGAGCTCCTAAAAGCCTTCAAACTGTGGCATTTCTGTACCTGCAGAATAATCTCATGCATTTCCCAAAAGACAGTCACAGATAATCTCCTCTGAGACCTCATTAGAGAATGCCAAGATTTTCCTCTGTGGATTTATGTCTTGGCCCTCCATCCTTGGCAGCAAGGGGGTCCCTGTTCACTGTCATTCATCTTTCTGTCCTGCCCTTCTCTTGGAGTCAATGAATCACAGAATTGTTTAGGTTGGACAAGACTTCTAAAATCGAGTCTAGCCGATCCCCAGCACTGCCAAGGCCACCCCTGACCCATGTCCCCAGGTGCCACATCCACATGGCTTTTGAGCACTTCCAGGCGTGGTGGATCTGCCACTTCTCTGAGCAGCCTATTCCAGTGCCTGACCACCCTTCTGGCATTTTTTCTCCTTTCCAGTTTCCCTCTTTTATTCTGTATTCTTCTTTCATGCCAGTTTCCACTGTTTTTCGCCTTCCTTTTTAGTGACTTTTTATGGTATCTGTGCTTTTTCTTCCTTATAACCTCTGGTATCTTCTCCCTTCCTCACCAAGTACTACGAGTCCTTTTTGCTGGCTTTTGCAATCACTCTCCAGCTACATCTACAATCATTGAGGTGGGCTTTGTAAAGCTGTCTTTTCCTTAAAGTCCTTTCTGGGTCTGAAGTCTGCCATGTGGCACTCCTAAAACTTTTAAAAATCGTTGCAGGAAAGCTTAGGACCATCTGCTCTGTTTTTACAGACTGTGGGCAGACTGCTGTGTTGGCCACAATGATGTGGTCATTAAATCACTGTGATGTTTCTCATTGTCAGGTTGAAGTTCTACCACTCCAGCCTAAAACCGAAGTCCTTTAAATTCTGCATGTGCAGGCAAAGCATCACATGGATTAAATTGATTGATTAAATGTTCTGCTAAAGTGGGCTCAGTGAAGCAAAGGCTACCCAAACTGGATCACCTTCTCTGCTGGAGCATCTTCTTCATGCCTGAGACTTCCCTTAAGAAATCAGAGAGCCTATGGAGGAGAGAAAGGTTTGGAGTGACCTAATTGTGGCCTTCCAGTACCTGAAGGGAGCTGACAAGAAAGATGGAGAGAGATTTTTTACAAGGGCATGGAGTGATAGCACAAGGGATAATGATTTCAAACTGACACAGAGTAGTTTTAGATTAGATATTAGGATTAAATTCTTCCCTGTGAGGGTGAGGAGGCCCTGGCACAGGTTGCCCAGAGAAGCTGTGGCTGTGCCATCCCTGGCAGTGTTCCAGGCCAGGCTGGACGGGGCTTGGAGCAACCTGGGATGGTGGAAGGTGTCCCTGCCCATGGCAGGGGTTGGAACTGGATGATCTTTGAGGTCTCTTTCAACCCAAACCATGCTGTGATTCTGTGATTCTGTGATGTGACACTTCAGCTCAGTCTTGAGCATTCAAAACCCTCTGAATTTTTCCAAATTTGAGCCCTTTCATGAATGTTCCATTTGCCTTCCAGTATGCATATATTTAGTAGTGGCTAAACCAAAGTGGCATCAGGCACCTGGTGGAGCCTGTGCATCAAGTTTACACTCTGCCCTTGAAAGTTTATGATTCCTGCTGACACCAAAGAGCCCTGTTTGTAGGCAAGGCAAGAACTGGGCTGCTGTTTCCACGTTGGCCAGACAGCCTGGCAGCCAGAGAGATTGCTTGTGCATGGGTGTCGTGAGGGCTGACAGCTTCCCCAGCAGCTCGAGCTGCTGCAGAGCTCCTGTTTAATTGTTTTTACAGAAATTGCACTCTGGAATTGAAACCTCTCTTCAGGAGAAGGCGGCTGCAGGCACTGCTGCTCCTGGGAACGGGTTCCGCTCTCCTGAGCCAAAGTGGGCACTTAACACCAGTGTCCTGGAGAACTCCATTAACCTGGTGATTGAAAACCTGGCCAGAAAAACGTGTTTTGTAGTCACAGCCCTTGCCTTCACTTCTTTTATCCCTGTCTTGAGGCTTTGACTGGTATCTTAACACTCCAACAGAACCGGTTTCTAGGAAGTGTGTTATTGCCTTCCTCGTTTTTTGCTGCTTTCGGTAAAACAGATGGATTTCAGTGTCTCTGTGGTAAAGCATTTGCTCTAGATTCCCCCTTCCCACAGACACTTTCACGGGTTCTTTTTCTCAGAGGAGGTAGGTGAGTGATCAGAAGACCTCAGACAACTGTCAGAGGCTCTGCAAAAGCCCCTTGGCCCTTGCCTCCTCCTCAGAGCAGTGTTCAGGGGTCTCAGAGGTGCACAGCTGATGAGGCCACCCAGCTAGGGCACCTATCCGGCTGTTTCCCAGCTGAATGAGCTGAGATGGGCTTTATGGGCTGCTCTTTTATTGAAGATGGGCACATTCATCTATTGTTTAAGGGCAGATTTTCAAACAGACTTGACTGACGTGTTGGCATCTGAGTGAAAGGTGTGTGCTTGAAACCGAAGGGCTTTGAGAAGTTCCTGCTCTGATATTTATGGCTGTATCCAGACATCCAGGCAACTTGGGCTGCACTGGTGTGATCGTTTTTCTTATTGACCAAATAGGTCTTGTGGTCTTTTAGCAATTTAGGTGGAACTTGGCCCATATTTAGCTTTACTTGTGCTGTTCAGAGAAGGGTTAGAAACACCCAGGTGCATCTTTGCTGTGGCAGCTGAGGAGCTTCTGATCCCAGTGGATTTTCCTGCAATCCTTGGCACAACTGGAATGGAGAAACTGGTCAGGGAAGTCCTTGCTTTGCCAGGTAAGTTAGAACTCTGGGCATCATCAGCTGCCCACAGTTCCAAAGACTATTCCCTGTAAAGTACAGGAGCACTGGGAGTCACTGGAATCTCCTGTTATTTACTAATGTTCAGGGAGGTCAGCAGCTTGCCTTCTGCTTCCACAGTTTGCTTGTGCCATGTGCAGGAAATTAAGGTTCCAGGCTGTGTTTTCAAGTGGATTTGTCCAAGTGTGTTGTATTTCTCTCCTTCCAGATTGAACTATTCTTTCTTTCTGAAAATTGAGTTTTCCACACTATTACAGGCTGTTTGGTTAAAGTCTGGAAGAGATGAAACACTCTGGGCTGCTTGGGTAGGACCTACAGGGACTGGATGTCTCTGTTGGGCTGGTGGGTGCTCCCTGAAGAACCACAGCAGGTCACATGAATTAGAGCAGCCATTTAACTGCTGTTAATTGCTCTGGCTTAGGTCAGGCTGAGATCAACTGTGATTAGAGAATTGTGGAGCTGAGAACAGCTCTCTGATTTGTGTTAAGAAGATTCTTCTAGAATCAAAATTTGAATTTATATTTTTAATGGATTTCTGAGACAGAACCCTCCATGTGAGGGCTCATTTCCTAATGGTTTGTATTAAACCTGTTGTTGATGTTCTGGAGCTTAAATATGTTTACAGCCTCTATAAGTGAAAAAAAAGAATAGTCTCTGGGTACTTTACAGATATGCTGAATATCAGCTACGATATGACAGCAAAAAGCACATCAAACTGTCAGCTACTGGCATCATTGATATGCTGTGTGTGCAGTGGCTTTGTACATCACTAGGCTTTGTGCCTGACAACTGCAAGGATGTTAATTATTATGCTATAATTCATCAGCTGAAGGATCTTGCAGCACTGTTATTAAGCCAAATTCCGAGGCCTTTGCTAGGTCATTAAGCAAAAAACTAAGTAAAGACTAATTTACTCCATTATTAATCAAATATATTCTGAAGTCCTGTTTTAAAAAGGAAGGAACGGCTTCGGTGAAAAGTGAAGAAATTAAGTAAAAATACTTGAACAGAAAAATAAATTGTTCTTCACAGTTTAAATGATTTTGGAAAACAATTTTTTCTGCAGAGTCCTGTGAGCCCAGGTCAGTTCCTGATCTGAGGAGCTACTGGGCTTACAAGAAACAATCAGAATGGGCTGGAATTTTACCCAGTAAAGTAGGTCCTGTTCACAACCTGGGATCTCTCCCCTTCCTCCTGTCTTGTGGCTCTGCTGTGGTTTGTGACTGAGGACCCTCTTTACTGCCCCAGTGTAGTCAAGGCATCAGTTTTTCAGATTTCCCTGTCCTTACCTTGGGCTCAAAAAGCTTCTTGATCTTCTTGGCTTTGATTTCAAGGCCCTCAAGTTCACAACCTACCTTAGGTGAGACCCCGACTCCCAAATAAGCTGTGCAAGGAGTGGCCTTGGCCATCTGGGCATTATTTGGTCCTAGGTATATGAATGACCTTGTTGTCAGCTGTCACTGAGTCAGTTCTTCTCAAATCCCTGGATTTGTGTTATCCTAGAGTCCCTGTGCTCGCTCTGGCTCTCAGGATAGTTTTTCTTCCTTGGCATGTCTACTGAGCAGGGACAGAGTGCTTTGCAGGATTTTCCAGAGCACTCTTGTGGCAGCACCTTCAGCAGGTGCCAGATCCTTCCCACTGGAAGCGCTGGTCAGCTCCCAGTTTAGCTCCCCAGAGCTCACACTCAGCTCCTGAACCAAACGCAGCCCTGACTTCTCCTGCTTGGCCCATCCCTGCTGCCAGGGCTGTTTGCAGCTGCCTGGGCCATCTCTAGGTTTGAGTGCCTTTTGGAAGTGCCAGCTCAGTGGCTTCCCACAGGGACAGGAGATCAAATCTGGGAGCCCATCAGCTAAACAGCCTGTGGGGCTTCCAGTTGTTGGGGTTTTTTGACTTGCTTTTGCATTGGTATCTTGACAGGCTCAAATCCCAGGGTGCTGAAGAATTACAGCAAATATTTACTCTCCTTTCTGTTGTGGTAGCACCTGGGAGGCCGTCTCTGAAACGTGAGGTGTGTTGTGCTGGAGCACCGTTCCTGCGCTTGAATTTTAGACCCAGCTCCTGCCCCAAGAGCATTCGATTCCAGCGGACAAGGAAGTTGCAGAGAGGTGAATATATTTAGGACAAAGTCGTGAGGGCAGAGGCAGACACTAAACAAAACCCTCACGAGCTCCCTTTGGCTGCAGCCCGTGGTTTGTGCTGTGAGCAGGCTGCCAGCTCCTCGGACTGGGCTGACAGGGATGTGTTTTGTAGGCAAACCACGTCTGCCACCGCCCCACCAAACGAAGGGAAAGTTGGAGAAGGATTTTGTTGCTTTCTTATTTTTTTTTCACATTACATAAGTACGTAAGCTGCTAGGATCATTAGAACGAACTTCTCCCCATATTTCAAAACCAATCTCTTGTTTTGACATTCGCAATCTGGCTCTTCCCTGGTGTTTTCATGGTGCTCGTGTGGAAACGAGCAGCCTGCATTCCCTCCTTCTCCTTACGTGACTGGAAAAGAGAAGTTCAGGCATCTATTAAATTCCCATTGAGAGACAAGCGCTGAAGTGTGAGCTGGCTAAGATTTCGTGCATCTTTCCTAATATTGATAGTTCAGCGATTTAAAGCGTATAATCAAGTTTGTTGGGTGAGAAACACATCCCAGCCCATTCCTATTGCCATGGGACAGCCAAGGAGGGAAGGACTGGTGGGTAAGCAAAGAAATGCAGAGGAGATGGAGCAGGGGACTGACAGTAGCTGGCTGGTACCGGAGGCAGTTTCTCTTCTCCTGAAGTGTCTATTTCTGGCTCATGCATATTATGGCACAGATATTTCCCAGAAGATAATGTGGCTTTTATTTGAAGGCAGCTCTTTCTGCTGACTCCAGGTGGAAAGGCAGGGTATTTGGGTTATGGCCCATATGTGCGAATCACCGTCAGTGTGATGGGAGAAAGGGGTTCAGTCCATGGAGTCACAGAATATCCTGAACTGGAAGGGACCCACAAGGATCATCAAATCCAAGTCCTGGCCCAGCACAGACACCCCAGCAATCCCACCCTGTGCATCCCTGAGAGCGTTGTCCAAATGCTGCTGGAGCTCTGGCAGCCTCGGGGCCGTGACCATTCCCTGGGGAGCCTGGGCAGTGCTCAACCACCCTCTGAGTGAAGAGCCTTTTCCCTGGGCTTTGTGCAAGGCTGAATCCTGTCATCAGGGAATGGTTTTAAACTGTAAGAGGAAAGGTTTAGATTAGATGTTAGGAAGAAATTCCTGGCTGTGAGGGTGCTGAGGCCGTGGCACAGGTTGCCCAGAGAAGCTGTGGCTGCCCCATCCCTGGCAGCATTCCAGGCCAGGCTGGATGGAGCTTGGAGCAACCTGGGCTAGTGGAAGGTGTCCCTGCCCTTGGCAGCGGGGCTGGAACTGGATGGTCTTTAAAGTCCCTTCCAACCAAACCATTCCATGATTTTATGATTGTATGATTTGGAGGTCACCTTGTCTTTTGCTCTCTGAAGAACACAGTCACTGGATCTCAGCTAAATGGAGGTTTGGAGTTTGCTGCCAACAACTCTGGCCTCCCTGTGTTAATTCACTGCTGTTTAATTACAGTGGAGCTGTTCTGCCTGGGCTTTACAAAGTCGTGTGCAGGCTGGTTGAATGCCATCATCTCTAGGGCTGGACTGTACAAAGCTGGCCACTCAAAGAGGTGCTTTTTGCAAAACCCAGAGCTGTCCTAGGGCTGCTAATGATCCTTTTTATCCCTGGGCAGCACAGCAAGGCTGGGACCTGCTGCCTGCCCGTGCTGAGGGCAGGGAGGTGTGTGCTGCAGGAGCTGCTGCCAGGCTCTCAGCTGTCAGAGGGTGTTGTGATGTGCTCTCCGGGTACCTCGTCTGCCACTCTGTGGCTGTTGTGTGACAGCAGAGATGCACCAAGCAGCCAGAGCCAGGGGCAGAGCCTGCACAGGGGCTCTGCTCAGCAGTGTCAGAGTTGTCACTATTTTCTCCTCAGAGTCCCAGTCAGAGAGCAGAACAAGCTTTAACCTCTGTACAGACAAGAGGCCCACTATGTCAGCCCTGAAGTTTGTCTTCAGCTGGCCTCAGCTTCAGATTTGTCAGGGAAAAACGTTTGGAAGCTCATCATCGGGTGCCAAATAGGTTAGTGTTCTGTCCATCATGAACAAATAGGCTGCAAGAAGCTGGGGGATGCACAGGGAGGAATGTAGGACTGTGGTGCAGAAAGGTCATGTTCTGCCAATGTGAGCAGCACAGGGAAAGAAAAAAATGGTAGTAGAGAACATGGTTAACCTTGGTCAGCAGTGATGTGCCTAGAGCTGAAATCCATCACTGTTACAGCTCTGCAAGAGGGGAGAGAGAGATAGAGGGGATGTAACAACTGTATGAGTTAAGAAAATCCAGTTGCAGCAGCAAGGCTCAGTGCCCTGGCATGGTGCAGGTGCTGTATTTTTGCTCTTTTTAGCTCCTTTTTTTCCTACTGCCTCAGTGTGCCTGCCTTTGTAAGGGCTCTGCTGACCTCTCCATGTGACCCCCTGGCTGTCTCTGCTCTTCATTGCCTGCCTAAGACAACTGCTCACAAAGTCCCCTCACACTGCCACCTCCACTGCCCTGTGCATGAGGGAGGCATCCTCTGAGCAGCCACGTCCTTTCTGCTCATTTCTCAGATCTCTGCTTAAAAAGCTCATCTCCTGTTGGGCCTCCAAACCTCTGCAGCAAGTCTTAACAACCAAAGACAAACTCTTGAGGTTGTTTCTCAGGGCTGAGCTGATGCTCTGCTTTGTGTCTCTGTTCTTACTGTCTGTGGGAACAGAAGTGCTAAGCTGGGTGACTTCCACAGCAAGCAGCTATGTTTAAAAAAAATAAGTGAGTTTTCCTGAATGTTTTCACTCTCTGTCTTCACTCCATTTCATCAGAAGTGACCTGATACTTCTGCTTTTCATCAGGCACCCTGCGGAAGCCTTGCTATGAAATATTCTTTCTTCTTTGATGCAAAACACTTCGAATCGGAAAGTGTTTCCAGTTGGTGTTTTTTGACCATGGCTATCACAACGGGGTGCTGGCTTCTCAGACATGTGATATGTGATCATGCAGTCTGTCTAAACCATCCTTGCTTTGGAGTCTGGAGTTCATCTGGAGCAGGACAAAAGTCCTGTCCTGGGATGCTCTTGAACTGTGCTGTACTTGAAAGGTGTTGAAGCAGAGACATGGTGGGTTTGGTCAGTTGTAGATACAGATCCAAATGGCCATAATGAAATAAAAACCCCACACCCATCCCTTCTAAAAGAAAAAAAAAGGACAGGAAAAGGAAATGCTTCCATAACATACTAGAGGTTCTTTTTCTCTACCCTTTTTCAAACTGAAGCTGCATTTTTTTGCCAGGATGCACAAGAACGAGGCCCGTACAGCACAGGGACACCCACATGGTGCTAAGACAGGTCTAAGCCTTGCTAAATGCAAACTCATACATCTCTCAGCTGGATCACTGCTGTGTACAAGATCCTGAGCAGGCTGGCCCTTGTTTCCAGGATAATCACCCTAAAATCTTCCTTCCTTTACCTGCTAGAGTGAATGTTGTGGTAGATCCCACAGCAGGGAGAGGAGCGCCTGGTGCTGTGGTTGTCAGCCTGCCTCCGATGTGCTCGGCCGTGCCTCCACAGATGGAAAAGCAGAGGGAAAAATACCAAAAGGACTGGAAATGTTTCATGTTCGTTGAGCTCAGATACCTCATTTGAGTCTCTGGGACTGGTAAATAGGTGCTGAAGTCAGAGCACTCCAAGTCTATTGGTATTTTGCTGCTGTGAGGGGCTCTGGCTGGTGCCCTAGGATTGCTGGAAGAACAGGGCTCAAAGCAGAGCAGATTTTAAAAACATTGGCATCAAATCCTGCCAGGGAGGAAACTGTGTCAAATGAGGCAGAAGGGGAGGGGGAAAAGAGAGGAGGAAGACTGGGAAATGAGCTGTGGCTCTGCAGCGTGGCAATCCTGGGACTCTCCAGCTCTGCTCCTGCCGGTCACCTCTTGCTGACCCGCCTGCTCCATCCCTTCCTTCCCCAAACGCTTCCAGCCGGGTGATCCTCCTCTCCCTACCCATCCTCCCTCCAAGCACTTGAAACCTTAAATCCTCCTGCACTTCCCTGTCACTGTTGTTCATGTCAGCTCGAAGTATCTGCAAATAGCCAGACATGGAGCTCCTCCCGTCTGGTTCCCATCCACCCTGGCACAAGGAGCCAAAAAATGTGGGAATGGTGTGTGGGGAGGTGCTCTCATCCTCCAGTCAACACAGAAGGTAGTTAAGCACTGAAATTAATAAACAGGAGGGTTTGAATAGACACCCTCCAGCTGCAGTGATTTTTCCTGTGGAAGCACTGATCCATAAAGTTTTGAGTGGAGCACTGTGTAAGTTGATTTAAAAATGCATCCAGTTCTGGCTGCAGGCACCTGGCCCGGGGTGGAGCAGGGAATAGCTCAGCGGTCTGTGCTGCCTCCCTCTGCCCTGGCTCTGCTGCTCACTGCTCTGAGTCTCTGGAAGGGATGGGTGAGTGGTCCTGAGTGCTCTGCAGTTGGAATGTGGGACTGGGGCACAGATGGGTCCTGTTTTCCCATGGCCACAGGAGTGGAACATCCTCATTATGGCTTTGCAGGGAACAGAGGACGGGACACGGGCAAGTTTTCAAACTGCCTGGTGATTTTGAGGTGTTGCACTTCAAAGACTGTTCCTTTTTCAGAGTTACAGTTCCATTATCTTCTGACTATCAGCCCCATTTCAGCATTCACAATGCACAGCTCCCAAATCAGCTGTTCTTTTTTTTTTACAAAGCCTGGCTTAGGAAATGTCCCTTGAGACATCTGTAAAACATTCTTGCTTGCAAAGCTACCTACTGATGTGCTCCTAATTATTGTAATCACATTATTTCGATGATGCCTCCAGTACAGAGGATTTTATCTTATCTTTTCACGTACAGGGTGTTTGTATTTGGATTTTCTTTGGAATGGGGAGTTGTGATTAGAGTTTCTGGAGTCTTCTAGCGGGGTGTGCTCTCTCTTGCTTTAATAAAGGGTGTATGGCCAAGGGAGAGGCAGTTTATCTGTCCTGTCATGAGACACACTGGAGAGCAGTGCTGAGGGTCAGGATGGGGTTTTTTCAGGCCTTTACAGGGTTCACTTGGGTTTTGCTGTAATTGTCTTGTTCTTCTGGCAGTTTTAAGTTTCACACTGACCTTTAAACTGTAAGGATCTTTTTGGGGCTGACTAGAATAGTTTTGGGGCTGTTTTTGGTGTGGTTTGTTTTTTTTTTCATTTGAGACATCAGGGCAGGAGAAGGAAGAGGACAGGCTTGTGGTGAAGTCCCTGGGCAGCAGCTGAGGCCTCAGTTCAGTTCTGGTTGCCTGCTGTGGTACATTGGCTGGCATTAAACCCAGATATTTTGGGCCAAGTTCTAAATCCAGCAAGGTGAATATTAGAACTGCCATCATTTTCAGTGGGGGAATATTTTACTGTTTGATATTATTTGGGGTTTTTTTTAATAGGAAGAAAACCTAAATAATTAAAAGTATCTCGGACTGTGGTCTTGTTTTCCATTCTCTGTTAGCTGCTGTTTCTGATGCCTGTTTAAAAAACATGTGAAGCATCACAGTTTCCTAACCTGGCACTGTTTCATGCACTTCTGATGCTTGCCTTGCTTAGAGATCAGTGAAGCAAATGAATCCAGAAGCTGAAAGGCTTTTGAGCTGGGCCCCTGGAGCAGAGCAGGTCAGGACTGCCAGAGATGGTGGCTTTTAGAGGGGCTTGTAAGCACCAGAGCTGCTTACTCTGGAGAACTGGAAGGAAAACAATACACTTTGGTTTCCCAAATGCCAGAAAAGTCAGCAAGAAACTGTTAACTCTGACTTTGGTTTAGATTGCTTAGAGCAGTGATAAATAGAGGGTCAGTGTGCACATTAGTGGATTGGTGTAGGTAGTTAACATCATTCAGGAGCTGTATTTTCAAAAAACAGCATCTCTGTGATGCTTTATAATTTCACTGGTACCTTGATCTCCATGAGTCTGCTGGTGCTCAGTTCCTTCCCGAGGGATTGAGCTGTGATGGTGTTGGGCTGGTTTTGGCTTTGTCCACTGGTGGATCTCAGAGCAGTTCTCAGGAAGCAGTTGTGTGATTTTTTTCTAGGCCCCTGTGAAGCAGATAAATGCCGTATGTTCCTCTGCCAGCTGAACTGTCCCAGTAATGTGGCTGTCACAGGGTCTGTGCTAAAGACAGTGAGAGGTTTGAACAGATACCCAGGGATCTGTTTTCCTGTGAGGACAGAGGAGAGTCTTTCCATAATGAGATATCTCTGTCAGCGCTGCAGCACCACAAGGTTCCTTCAAACCTTAATGATGAAAGGCAGAGCGAAGCACCAGCCTCTGGTAACAAGCAGAGCGCAGCACTTTGATATTTTCCTTGGAAAAATCAAACGGGAAGTTGCGTTGGCTCCTGGGATTTATTTGCTAAGCACACATACATCATCATGGGTGTGGGGAGAGGGGGAGGTTTAGGTTGGATATCAGGAAAAGGTTCTTCCCCCAGAGGGTGGTGGGGCACTGATCAGGCTCCCCAGGGAATGGGCACAGCCCCAAGACTGCCAGAGCTGAAGAAGCATTTGGACAACCCTCCCAGGGATGCACAGGGTGGGATTGTTGGGGCCAGGAGTTGGACTGGATGATCCCTGGGAGTTCCTTCCAACTCAGGATATTCTATGATTCTCTACTGGGGACTATTAGGACAATCTAATGGCTTTGTGGAAATCACAGTGGCCAGGAAACACAGTGTCTCTGAGAGCTGGCTGTGCATGGAACGGGAGGCTCCGTGCTGTTAATCAGGCACATAAAAATGAGTGAGGGCAGGATTCCATCCCAGACCTGATCCCAAAGGGGCTGTCTAGAGGAGCCCAGCTCCCTCCATGGCCCACAGACTGAGGATGCCTGAGCAGGACAGTGTGAGCTGCTCTGTGTGACCCTTTCCACAGGCATTCTCTGTGGGACTGTCCAGAGAAGTTTGGATGGGCATTTGGATGGCAGGGAGAGTCACTGGGAAGAGAGTGTCTCTGCCCGAGCAAACTAAGCACTGTTTGCAGGGATGCCTTACATGCAGGAAAATCCATCTTCGAGGTGTGTAAATATTGCTCAGTGTGTGTCCCTCCCTCATCAATTAATCTACATGGAAACACCTTTTGGGATCAGCTGAGCTACATCTGTCAAACTTCACCAGCCTATTTGCTCATGTAAGGGCAGCAGTTTCCCACCTGAATTTTGCCCCCAAACCCCACGGTGTGACCATTGCACACATCCATTCCAGTGCCCCTGGCAGCACAGCTGGAAATGCCTGCCTTGCTGCTGTGGGGAGCAGCTGTATCCTGCCTGTGGCCACGTGGGAGAGAATTAGCTCTAATCTCAGGCACACTTGGAGTGCAGCTTGGAGCACAGTGGGATGCTGGAGCAGTCAGTAAAGCCTGGAAATCCTGCTCGGTGGCAGACCTTGGGGGTCAGTTTGCACTGGTTGTGGTGGCCACTGGGAACAGGGCAGGAAGCAAAAGGCTCAAACTTGCAGTCAGGCAGAGTCAGGTTATCTCTGCAGGGCAGTGAATCTCTCAAGCAGATTGTGAAGTCGCTTCAGGAGGGTTTAAATAACAGGTCAAGCTCACATCATCCTCCTGCAAGGCTGAGTGGATCCTCTGCTGCGCCACAGAAATGCACTGAGTGACCTCTGGAGGTGTCTCGTTAGCCCTGTTTTGTCATTCAAGCTGTAGCTTTGAAGAATAACTTTTTTGGGGGGGGTTTAATTACATGAAATTACATTGCAGGCGTTGCCCTCAAGACCCCTTAAAGGCTTAGTCTGGTTCTGGGCTGCAGTAGGGGTGGGTGAGAGGAGAGAATTACGAAGGTGGTTCAGCAGCTGAGCCTTTTGGCTCCATACCCTCAGCATTGGTGGCCACCACCAGGGATGTCTTGGAGAGCTGGCAGGCAGCAGAGGCAAGGTAAAATGTGTTTCACCTCACTTTTGTGGTGATTTGTAGGATTTGAGATTGCCTCTTGAAGCGTGATGTGTGTCAAACTGCTGTTGTCACCGCTGAAAAATTTCATATCAGTAAAATTTACTTTGGAGTTTTGGCCACACATCCACACTCAGTGGTCTGAATTTAACTGCCACATAGGTTTTCTCAAATCATCCCACTAAATATTTCCCCAGGGCTGCTTCTCAGGCTTCAGCAAGGCTGGTCTAGGTGAGTTGTAGTCTGGGTGTTCCACCCTTTAGGTCCAAATCCAGTGTTTCTTACGTGCTCTGGCTCACACAGTCTGTGTCTGTGATCAGCCTCAGAGGCAGGCAACTTCCATGCAGTGTTTTTGGTGGGTAAGTGACCAGTGAAAAACCCTAAATCTGGAAATAATTAAACTTCTGCTTTAATTTTCAATGTCAGCTGAATACTCAAGGGAATTTTAACATGATGTATGAATAATTAACACCAGCAGTTTAAAGCAGCTTCCTTGCTAAGACTAAGCACTATGCAAAGGAAGTAAAATAAAAACACCCTTTAAAATTTCCTAAAGGGAAAAGGAAAAGTAAATAATTACTTAACCTCCTGAGACTCTGGTGAAATCAGAAACTTCCCTTAAAATTACTCTCTCAATAATTTCATATTTTAATTGCCACAAAATCGTGGAATTCAGTTACAATTCCCAGAGCAAATTGTAGCTGTGTCCCCCTGGTTGTGCTCGTGTCCTTTCATGATTATACATTTTAAAGGCAGTGGCCCAACATGTTGCATGTGTGCCTTAAAAATCCTGCTTTAAAAGTAAAATCATGGTTTCAAGGTAAAATTTCATACACAAGCTTGAAGTCATATCCAGCTTTCCTGGAGGAGGAGTGTTGTCCCATTCTAGTATTTTTCTGAGCATGCATCACTTGCTTGTGTTGTGCCATAGGGATGAAATAGATACTCTGGAAGGGAGAGAGTTGGAGCTGGTGCTGCAGCTTTCCATCTTTGTCTCTCAATTTTGTACGATTCAGGGACTTGATTTTGCTCTCACCAGAACTCCTACTTGTCTTCTGTGCTTGAGTTCCTTTTAAAGCAAAACAAAAAGCACAGTTCTGCATTAAATACGTCACCAGGAGATTGGACTGCTATGCATGCTGATGATCATAAAGAAAATACTGAACAGATTTGCTTTAACTCTCTAAAGAAATTCACCTCCAGGCTGAATGCCAGCGTGAGAAATACTGGCTTTAAAAGGAGCAGTTTTGGAAGGTGATAAAGCCCTGGAAATAAGATGAAATTTCCAAATGCTCCAGAGCTATAGCAAACAGCTTGTGGTGATAAAGAGTTGGCAAGGATAATCCCTGATTGAGAAGAGCTTCTAGAGGATGGAGCAAAATAAAGTCACTTAATAATCAGTTTAAAGTCTGGCCTTCTTAGTGAAGTTGTTTTTTTCATGGAATCATGGAACAGTTTGTGTTCAAAGGGATCTTAAAGACCATCCCATTCCAACCCCCTGCCATGGGCAGGGACACCTTCCACTAGACCAGGATGCTCCAAAGGCATTCCTGCTGCAGGGTTCCTTACCTGTGTGGCCAGGAGATTCAGAGAGTTTCATTTGATGGTGCCTCACATCTGGTTAACATCCATCAGAGTCAATCTGCTCAGTGGAGGACAGCTCAGCCTATAAATCTCTTCTCTTTCTGTTGCTGCCTTTCAACAACGACGTAATTCCATTTAATACATCCTGGTAACACTTGGTGCTCAAAACTGAGAGGAGATGGGCAAAAATGGATACAAATGCATCTTGGCTGTGATTCAGCTGGTTCTTCATGTCCTCTGGATCTGAAGAGGAATTAGAAAGGGACAGTGTGTGTGTGTGAGAAGCCTCATGGAGGGAGTGCCAGTGAAAATACACTGTTGCTGTGTAGCTGTGGTCAGGCAGTCTGACAACTCTGTGCTGCAAAAAGCAGGATAATGAGCACTTTTTCCTTCAAATAAGGGTGTTTTGGGCACCTTTGATTTCTCTCTCTCTCTGAATTTGTTCCTAGCTCTTAAAATATTGTTTTTAATTGCTGTTTTCTTTGGAATAATGAATAATTTAGGCTGATAACATGTAAGAAATGCTGTTCTCCCAGACTGGTTTCAAATGTACTTTGCAAGCCCAAACCCAACTGCTTCATCAGGTGCTGAATTACAGCAGTATGTCACTGCAGACTCTTCCTGTCTTCCTGCAAATATATCCAGATACAAATATATCCAGTGTCTGCCCCAGAAGCCGTGGGAAGCTGACTTCATTCCGGCTCCGTTTGGCACCCCCTGGAGATGCTGATCCATGACCTTGCAGCCTGGAAAGCGCTTCGTGCGAGCAAGAGGCGAGAAAAACAGGGGGCTGCAGCTTGAGATGGAGATACTGCAGGTTCCCAGGGAATTTGTGGTGCAGGAGGGGTGTTTGTGCTCGGAGGTGAGGTGTCCAGGTGGAGAGGGTGTGTGGAGAGTGCACAGGTACCAGTGCCAGCCTTAGTGACACAAGAGGGAGCTGTGGACTCTCCTGAGATGCCGCAGGGTTCACCCAGGCATGGAAACAACCTGTGAACGGGCAGGAGAAGGAACCTCGGGAGCACAGGAGCCTCTGGAAAGGCGGACCAGGCATCTGCTGTGCTTGCACTTTCTAGGGTTGCTTTGCTACTGGTTAACCCTGAGTGGTCTGGAGAGGAAGTTGGAAGGGAAAACATCTTCCCCAGGGAATACAGATTAAAAGTGATAGATGGTTAACACCTGGACTCGATGATTTAGAGGTTTTTTCCAATCTAAATGATTCTGTGGTTGTTCCTGAATCTGATGCCATTGTGGAGATATGAGTTGGATGTGTGGAATTACACCTGCTGTTCGAGTGTTGAGCTTCGCTCCTTATTCCTACCTGTTCATTTTGAATTACACCTGGTGTAATTCCATGTCATAAATAGGCAATCCTGTAGAATTTGCATTATGTGAGGCTCTGTAAGCGTCAGCTCCATCAGCAGAGCTTCCTGGAGGCTTCAGATCAGCTGCTGGGCAAGTCCAGGGCTATCACCAGTGCTTGGAACTCTGCAGATACTCAGCTTCCATATTCCCTGGCTCAACCTCGTTTTCTGGATAATAGCATTGCTCAAATTATCAGGTGGTCTGGAGCTCTGCATCCCTTGACCATTGGTCCATTCCCTGCTCTGTGTGTTTGACTGTGCTGCTTCTCAAATATCCAGTGTTATTTTCACTTGAACGAAATTGCTGCTTTCCCTCCCCCTCTCTTCTTTAAAGCTCTTTAAACACCTCTTGCATTTTTGTCCTCATTCTTGCCTTTCACCCCAGTTCCTGGGTGGATACTACGTGCTATACTTGATACAGTCTGAGCTATAAATAAGAAGCAGTTTGTTGGAAAGTAAAATTAGCAGGCCAGATTTTCTGCCACGCTTCTAAATCTGTGCCCAGGCACCTCAGAGTGTGCCTGTCCTCGTTTCCCAAGGTGCTGAATCCTGTTGTTATCCTTGATTTCAATGGGGATTGGTGGTGCTCAGGACTCCTGGAAATCAGGTCACTTTTATATTTGGGTCCTGGGCATGGATGGAAGAGCCTGATCTCCACTGCTGTGTTATCAGTGGAGAGATTAAGTCATGGACAGGTTGGAAGCTTGTTCCAGGTCAGTCCCTTACCAAGCAGCAGAGTGAAGTGGGGGGTTTGGGGAGGGAGATTCGTGTCTGTGAAGGGTAATATGAGATTCTCAGTGGGTGACTGTGGATTCACTTACATCCTCGTGGTGACAAATTGGAAGTTCTTGAATTCACATCCATCATTTCACTTGGAAATGTGGTCACAGGCTGGAATTGTTACCCTGATCTGAACATTGCTGAAAGGGACTCGTCTGCAGATCCGCTGCAGGAATGTTCCTGGTGAGTTATGGCTGGAGGTAACCACAGAGCTTTGTCTCCCTGTAATTGTCCTAAAGTGGTGCCAGCTGCATTCTCTTGCAGTCATTGAAAGTGTTGCTGTCCATGGAGTACAACAAAGATTCAGTCAGAAGCCTGAGTGAGAATTTTTTTAAATAAGAATCTGGAATTTAGGCAAATGGAACAATGAAGTTGTGGCAGCTCCATGTCTTCAGCTCAAATCAGATTGTCCAGCTGAGTGTGTAGCACTGAGTTACCTCACTAATGAGCACAACTAGAAATGCCCACAGAGAGAATTCCTGGTGTTTGATTTTTGACAAGACATGAACTGATGAAAATCAGAACAGGAACAGCTTGGTTGTGCCCCTGAAAATGCACTCAGCTGTGGGCTGCTGCTGTTTGTGTTTTAAGTGTGTGCAACACATGGGCATTACCCCAGTGATTAAGCTAATTGAAATCACAATTTCCAGCCAGCGCTGCACCAATGCAAAGGGAAATACTTCAGAAGTGCAGGTTTTCGTATGGATTGCTTCCTGCACCAGGGAGCTGCTCCCTTGCTGCAGAACAACCACAATACAGCTGTTAATGCTGGGGGAAACATCAGCTCTGTATTTTTCCTTCCCAAGGTGGAGGAATTCACTAATGCCACCTAAACCCCTGCTGCTGGCCTGGCTGGGGACACAGGGAGCCTGTGCCATGCTCTGACTCCGCTGTGGCCAGTGCCATGTGTTGGAGCTCAGAGAGACTGGGTTGGTCTGGGAACCCTGCCCGGTGCTTTTCAGCCTGGTTTGGAGCCCTCAGCACACGCTGCTGGGCACCAAAGGAGGGATTTGCTTAGCAGCTCTGCAGCCTGCCCTCACCTTCATGCTTCCAAGGCTGCCGAGCCAGGCAGGTGTTGGGAAGTGGGCCAGGAAACAATTAATCTTCTCTAGTTTAGGAATTTCTAGAAACACAGTAGGAAGATCATCAAAGAGTGGCCCCTGTGGCTACTTTACCCATGCCGTGGCAGCTCATTCAACAGAGCATCATCAAGGGAGGTGATGGATTTATTCTGCCAGAGCCTTCTTATGGGTTCATCTTGCTCCAGGATAAGTTGGGAAAATGGGCTCTGCAAGTGGAAGAAACATCTCACCAGAGTGCTGACATCACTTTTGTCTTTCAATTTACTTTTTGCTTTAGAAAAAAAAACCCACGTATGTATTGCCTGGGAGCAGAATAAGAGGGAGCTGCAGCTGGAGTTGGAAGGGAAGGGATGACAGAAGAGGGGCCAGTTTGATAGATGCTTGTTGACACTGCAGAGAGAAATACTTGCTTTACCTGCCACCACGAAAAATAGTTCTGGGCTTTTGACTGTGTTTTTGGCAGCTGTGCTTTTGTAATTAAATTGTGCCCCTGGTTAGGAAGGCACAGGTAGAGGATGATTAAAAGCCTCAGAGGATGTGGTTGCTGCACTTCTCCATTTACAGCTGTGTAAGCCAGGGCTCTGCTCTACAAAAGCTGAACATACACAGAGTATCAAGCAGTAAGAGATCTGCATGCAGAGCATCCAAAACAGGTTTTCTTTGTTAGCTCAAGAGCCTCCAAGTTCTCCCTCCAAGCCTCCTGTGTGCTCATGTGCCAAGACAAGTACTTGGCATTGTGTTCCACTGCTCCGAGCTCTGCTGGAGGAAGAGCAGCTGCTTCAGTCTACATTTCCCAAGCCTTCTCCTAACACAGCTTTTCCCTCTTGGGAAAGAGTGTTTACATAGCTACTTTCAGCAAGCAGGGATTACAGAAAGAGGAGGTTAAAGCTGAATTTGGCTTATGGGATTTCTGAAAGCTTCCTCTGTTGCCAGCCCCCTCCTGCCAGTCCTTCTGGGATCCTTCAGGGTGGATCTGGTCTGGTGGGTACCAGGAGTTCCTGAGCCTGGAACTCAGGAGCTTGTGCTCCTCTGGAAGGAATGAGGGCTGAGATCCATGATCAGTTTCCAAACTTAATCCATGATGCCAAAGGGCTGGGCTGTGCATGCTCAGCCATTTGTTCTCATCCTGTTTTTCAGCTCCCCTCTTACCCCAGCAAAACCACGACAAGGTAGTTTGGGGATCAGTTTCAAAACAGCTTTCCTTTTGCCCGTGTCAGGGCCCAGCTCAGCACCACTCCTCGGTTAACAAGACCAAGTGCAAGATGCTGCACCTGGGTCGAAGCAATCCCCAGATTCTTCTATACTTTCATATATTGCTTTTGGCATCCAGGATAGTCCTGTTAAACACCCCGAATCCCACAATGGAAAGGGTAGGGGACAGGGGAATACATGTAAAAGAGAAAGGATTGGTGAGAGAAAAAGTGGAATGAAACCCTCTGCAACATCCTTTTGCAGTAATTAGGTAAGTTAATGCTGAGTTGCTTCAAACCCCAGGAGAGGAGAGCTGGAGAAGCTCTCCTGGAATAGGATTCCTGGGAGCAGGGAAAACCATCCTGGGTGGCAGATTACAGCATAAAACCGGTTCAAAAGACCATTGGTGGGACAATCCCTGAAGGAAAAGCTGCTGTTCATGGTGTGAGGGAGGTCAGCCAGCTCCACTTGCAACTGAGCTTGGGCAGAATGGGGTGACTTGGAGGTCCTCAGGGCAGGTTCACTGGATCATTAGAGCAATTTTTGTGCCCTCTAAATACAGATCTGAGTTTCTGGGCGAGCTGCAGCAGTGCAAGCCTGCAAGCTGAGGAGGCTCGAGTGAGCATTACACATGGAGATCTGATTTTCCCTTTTTCCTTTTCTTTTTTTTCTTCTTCATGCTCTTGAAATTTTGGTGGAGAGAGTAAAAAGTGTGTTCAGTCTGACTGAGCCTGCCAGGAATTTGCATTTGTACCAAGTTCTTGCAGAGAGAGGCCTACAGGCTTTTTACGTGCATGAAAAACTAATGCAAGGTTTTTTTGCTGTCAAGACACATCTGTAGGAAGCAGAAGAGTCTGTGTGCTCTTCCAGGGCCTCTGCACCATATTGCTGCATTCCCATTATCCCTGGAGTGCTGCTTCCTGATGGGAGGGGTGTAGCCAGGTGGGGGTTGGTGTCCTTCTCCCACTTAACAAGTGACAGAGGAAATGGCCTCAAGTTGTCCCAAGGGATGTTTAGATTGGGTATTAGGAAAAAATTCTTCACTGAAGGGGTGGTCAGGATTTGGAACAGGCTGCCCGGGGCAGGGGTGGAATCACCATCCCTGAAAATATTCAAAAACCATGTGGATGTGGCAGCTGGGGACAGGGGTCAGTGGTGAACATGATGATTCTGGTCCTGATGATCTTCGAGGTCTTTTCCAACCTTAATGACTTTATGAATTTTTTTATTCTATGATTAATCATGGTCCCTCTGACCCCCAAACAGCAGTTACTGGGAGGAGCCCTTTTGTGCAGTTTTTGGAGCAGAGAGCAGGATGTGGTGCCCATTCAGGAACGCTGGAAATCAGCTGTTGTGCTCTGATTTATTGCATGGCTGGGGCAAAACATTGCCAGGCAGTCATCAGGGGGAAGAGAAAAGGTCTTTAAAAACCCTGTGTTTTCACTGACATGGATTCCAGGTGCTCACAGATTTTGGGAAAAAGGGGCAACCCCTCCTTAGATATTTAGAAATAAGAGCTGAGCGAGCGACTCAGTCCCACAGGCTGTGGAAAGCTGTGTTTCCCCTGCTGAGTCTCTCAGGAAATGTGTATTTGACCTGCTCTGGCCACTCCTGCCCATTCCTGCCCACTGATAATCCAGGACACTCAGGTCCTGTGAGCAGAGGGTCATTTTGGGCTTGAAGGTGCCAATAGTTAGCAGGGGACGTAAGGGAACTCCTGGGTGCCAGATTAATTGTTGGGGACTGAGTCCTGATAGCACAGCTCATTCCCTGAGGAGGAGATGAGCTTTTCAGGAACTTCACAGAATCCTACCACGGACTCTGATTTACCTCTGACAAGTTAAATCAGGGCCAGATCAATACTGTGCTCCATGGCAGTAAATAGGCTTGATCTTAAGTATTGAGTAAGAATTTATTTCAGATTAAGGGTGGATTTTTAACAGGGTAGATCACACTGGCTTTTGAAGGCTGTGGATGGCTGCTGGATCTTGCTGGTGCAGATCTCAGCTCTTGCGAAGCATTACTTGGGGAGCCAATGAAAGCAGGGATACATCACACCCTGGGAACTGGGAGGCAGCAGGGATCTCAGGGGTACTCTTGATGGGAGCAGTTTCACTTGTTTGGAACCACCACTCAGTTCTGTAAGTGGCCTGAGCACCTGAGGAGGCTTTTCATGAAAATACTCCCTATGTCCACCAGGTAAAGCTGGTCTGACTGGGCCTCCACTGTCGCTGTGGAGGTGTGCCTACTTCCCCAGCCCGGGGTGGGGATGGCTGTGGGGAGGGTGAGCTGTCCAGGTACCCCTGGAAGAGGTTTGTTGTGCATGGGGCTGCCAGTTCCTCGCTGGGAAAGAGACATTTCAGGTACCCATAAAAAAACCACATTACTGAGAGGTGTCATCCTCCTCAAGAAATGCAGGATTTCTCCAGGAAAAGCCTGTTTCACTTTTACTA
Organism: Ifrita kowaldi; assembly: GCA_013398055.1. Classification (NCBI taxonomy): domain Eukaryota; kingdom Metazoa; phylum Chordata; class Aves; order Passeriformes; family Cinclosomatidae; genus Ifrita; species Ifrita kowaldi. The sequence continues at coordinate 531,858 of VZRS01009808.1, forward strand.
CCCTTTTTCTGATCTATTACAGAATGGTTTGGGTTGGAATGAACTTTTTAAGACCATCCAATTCCAGCCCCTGTGCCAAGGGCAGGGACATCTTCCACTATCCCAGGTTGCTCCAAGCCCCATCCAAGCTGGCCTGGAACACTCCCAGGGATGGGGCAGCCACAGCTTCTCTGGGCACCCTGTGCCAGGGCCTCACCACCCTCACAGGGGAGAATTTCTTCTTAAAATCCTATCTAAATCTCCCCTCCTCACTCAGCTTTTCATGTATGTTTCAAACAGAGTCCATGTCCCTCTCTCACACTGGAAAACCATCACCAGTCATGAGACAACGTCTGAGTCCTGTCTGCTCTCATCACACCGAGCACAGGACAATCCAGAGACTTGAGTAATTGACCCAGGGAGAGTATGAGGAACCAGACTAATTATGGTGAATACTCAGCTTCGACATGTTCTTTGTGTCATGACTGTTTAATCCTCCCTTAATCCCCTAATGCTGCTCACTGACTTTTCATGTGTTATCTTCATTGTCTTGCTAATAAGATGTTGCACATAGCAGAGGTTTACACTGAAAGGTATTAAGGAGGATTATGTGAAGATTAGACAAGAAACACTCACAATAGGTTGGAGATTTCTGAGCACCCAAATTTTTAATTTCTGTTTTTTCAAAGAATTCATAGAGAATTTCTCCTAGAAAATTACAGAAGTTGCTACTGTTCAAAAGAATTCTCTTGAATTGCAGCACTGGTTACGTTCAGGCTGCTACTTACTAGCTGTGTTTGTCATCTGGTTTTATTGTTTTTGGTATTTTTTTTTTCAAAAAGTGGACCCAACTGATGAGGGGAAAAAAAGAGGGGGAATTAAACTCACATGGGATCTCTCTCTGCTGGACCAGGTACACATGAGCATCCTCCATGGTACCCCTGCTGATGAGTGCAAGTGGACTTTGACACTCAGATCACAGATTTCAGAGGTCTCTGTGGGTGCTGGAAATTGTTTTGTGCTGAGCCTTTATAGCCACAGTTATTTAACCTCTAAGTCTAAGGCCTGGCTGTGGTGGACTAGGGCTGATGTCTTGCAGCTGAGATTTTGGGCTGTNATGAACTTTTTAAGACCATCCAATTCCAGCCCCTGTGCCAAGGGCAGGGACATCTTCCACTATCCCAGGTTGCTCCAAGCCCCATCCAAGCTGGCCTGGAACACTCCCAGGGATGGGGCAGCCACAGCTTCTCTGGGCACCCTGTGCCAGGGCCTCACCACCCTCACAGGGGAGAATTTCTTCTTAAAATCCTATCTAAATCTCCCCTCCTCACTCAGCTTTTCATGTATGTTTCAAACAGAGTCCATGTCCCTCTCTCACACTGGAAAACCATCACCAGTCATGAGACAACGTCTGAGTCCTGTCTGCTCTCATCACACCGAGCACAGGACAATCCAGAGACTTGAGTAATTGACCCAGGGAGAGTATGAGGAACCAGACTAATTATGGTGAATACTCAGCTTCGACATGTTCTTTGTGTCACGACTGTTTAATCCTCCCTTAATCCCCTAATGCTGCTCACTGACTTTTCATGTGTTATCTTCATTGTCTTGCTAATAAGATGTTGCACATAGCAGAGGTTTACACTGAAAGGTATTAAGGAGGATTATGTGAAGATTAGACAAGAAACACTCACAATAGGTTGGAGATTTCTGAGCACCCAAATTTTTAATTTCTGTTTTTTCAAAGAATTCATAGAGAATTTCTCCTAGAAAATTACAGAAGTTGCTACTGTTCAAAAGAATTCTCTTGAATTGCAGCACTGGTTACGTTCAGGCTGCTACTTACTAGCTGTGTTTGTCATCTGGTTTTATTGTTTTTGGTATTTTTTTTTTCAAAAAGTGGACCCAACTGATGAGGGGAAAAAAAGAGGGGAAATTAAACTCACATGGGATCTCTCTCTGCTGGACCAGGTACACATGAGCATCCTCCATGGTACCCCTGCTGATGAGTGCAAGTGGACTTTGACACTCAGATCACAGATTTCAGAGGTCTCTGTGGGTGCTGGAAATTGTTTTGTGCTGAGCCTTTATAGCCACAGTTATTTAACCTCTAAGTCTGAGGCCTGGCTGTGGTGGACTAGGGCTGATGTCTTGCAGCTGAGATTTTGGGCTGTTACTTCACCATCACTAAAACAATGTAGCTGGAATTTTGCAGGAGCAGAGGCATCCTTGCATTAGATCAGCACTTGAAATGGAAAATTAAAATACTTTAGAATAAAATAGCAGAAACCAAGGGGTGGCAGACTGTATGGTTAACTCTCAGAGCTACTGTGGGGCCTTAAACAGAACCAGCCACTGAACTGGGATTTGGTTACTCTGTTTTGCTTCAAAAGCTACAACTCTGTGTGTTCAGTGTCAAGCTGGGACACAGTCCTTGTGTCCTGTGCTGTGAATCCCTGATGCTCTGCTGTAAGAGCCTTTCCCAGGACTTCACATTTGCCTCAGGAATCTTCTGTAATTGAGTGTCTGGTGCTGGTGGGTGTGAGGCTGTTCTGACTTTCAGGTATCCATTCCTTCCAAAGAAGACATAGAAATAATGAATAATAACTGGTCCTTGCTGACAGCTTTGCTAACATTTCCTGCCTGTCCTTAACAGTGGTCTTGCATTCCCTGTTCTATCCAGGTTGGAAAACACCACCTGCAGTGATTTGAATGCAGTGGTAGGATGCTTATCTGGGAATTCTGCAGAGCATCCTACCTCTGACTCCCATTCTGAGCTCTCAGCAGCCTCCCTTCACCCTAGTCTTTGTCAGCCCAGCTAATAATAGCTGGTGTTTATTATTAGCACCTCTTTGTTATTAGCTCCATGAATACAGGTTGAGTGAGTCACAGAGTGATTTAGGTTGGAAAACACCTCCAAGATCCTCCAGTCCAACTGTTCCCCCAGCACTGCCAACCCACCACTAACCCATGTCCCCAAGTGCCACATCCACACAGGTTTTAAATCCCTCCAGGGATGGTGATTCCACCAATTCCTTGGGCAGCCTGTGCCAGTGACAACCCTTTGGAAAATGGACCTGCTCTGTCCCCGTGCTCTGAGGGGTTCAACTCCATCCATCCCAGGCAGCCGGATCTGAAAATCTTCCAGCAGTGGGAATTTCCTGCCTGACATCACCTCATTTAGTGGTTCACTGTGCTCCTTGTGGAGCAGCTGACCTGCTGTCCCACTGAACTTCCCATTAACGCAATTAAAGCCTCTTGGTCCTGGCCTTGTCTACATGGACATGCCTAATGAATCTTTTCCTTTGGGCAGGAAAATGCACATGAAGATGACTGGAACTAGGTGATCTTTAAGGTCCCTTTCAACCCAAACCATTCTATGATGTTCTGTCTCTCCTCTGTCTTGTTGAAGTTGTTTGACCCCACACACAGATGTGGGGGTTGTTTTTAAGACTTCTGATCGGTCTGATCCATATTCACATCTTTGCTGAAGCTTCACATCCTTCTCCAAAAGCTCTGGGAATTCTGCACCCAGCCTTTAAAATCAGAAGGGCTGGAAAATGTAATGCAGCACCGCTAACATGGCAACAAACTTCACCTTATGTTGTAATTATTCCTAAAAATTATTTCTATTTCTTCATCCAAGGAACTTTCTGATGCCAGCTGGAGTGGTAGGGGTTGCAGTGTTGGATGATGCAAGGTCCTACCCCTACCACAGAACCTCCCCAGACAGGAACATGCTGGTGGCTAAATTTTGGGACCAGCCAGCCCTGTATTCCTAGCCTGCTATGCAATTCTGATTTATGGTATTGAAGGAAGCCCTAAGCCATCTAATTAACTGCTGGCTACCCAAAAGATAGCAAATATGAGGAGTGATTTACTGTCACACTGACATCTCTACAGTCACGATGACAAGCACAAAATGGAAGTTTTCTCAACTCAAATGCTCTCTTGTGGTGAAGAAGAGGCACTTTGTAGTTGCAGAACCAGAAAATCGAGACAGCTTATTTCACTCCTGGCAGCTTTGTTAATAAAACATTGCGAAGGCAAATAATTATCTGACATGCAATTACATCTAAGCTGTTTTCCTTGGGAAAAAAAAAAAAAACCACAGTAGAAGTGTTGGGCGTCTGATTTTATTATCCTGTCTGGAAAGGCTGTATTGGATATTTGGAATGGATCCTCGATTTATGCTTTGTTATTGAGCAGACTGAGCACTGGTTGTCTACTTGGGTTGTGTTTTACCGCCAGGGAGTTTCAGAGTGGCCAGGGTGAAGTAGGAACCTTTCTCCTAAACTCTTAAACTTGGAAAGAGTTTGAAATGCAGGTTGGGGAATGCCCAGACTCTGGTGGCTTTTCAGAAGCTCGTGGCCTTGCTATTTTGTCAGCACTTCTCAAATGATCAGATCACAGAACCAGAGAATGGTTTAGATTGGAAGGGACCTTAAAGGTCACCTAAATCCTTCCACCTCGAGCAGGTGGGGTGTGTTGTAGGGAGTCTGGTGAGCTCTGCTTTCTGAAGTGAGGTCTGTATGTGCTCCAGGTGAGATTTCTGTGTGTTCCCCATGAGCTTCTTGCTCTTCACCATGCCTGGCTGTGGATGAAGCCACTAAGCTGAAATTTATGATTGAATACTAAACACATTTTGTCTTCAGGATTAGGACAGCAGGATCCATCCAGCCTGGCAGAGGCTCTGAGGCCAGCAACGCTGTGTGCCTGAAATTTCCTTTCCTTGAAGGAAAAATTTCCTTTTTGGCTTTTCATTGAGCAACTTTCTTTTCCTTCTGATTCTTCATATGAATGAGTTTCTAATGCTGGAGGTAACTTTTAGTATTTTTGTCAGCCTGACATTACAGAATCACAGGATGGTTTGAGTTGGAAGGGATCTTAAAGCTCATCTCATTTCAACCCCTTGCCATGGGCAGGGACAACTTCCACTAGACCAGGTTGCTTGGGGTCCATCCATATTTTTTTTTCTTAAAACACTGAGATACTGAAGATGCATCAAAGTTGATATATTTGCTGTTTCCATGAAACGCTGGATGACTTTTATTAAAATTAAAGGATCGCTCTCCATGCCCACAATTAATATTTTTTCCTTCCATCTTTAATTGCATTAAAAGTTCAATATTTCTTGCTGTATGGATATTTCCATATTCCAGCAGAATAAAAAGCCTAAGAAGCTGCTTTGCCAGCTCTGGAGACATCAGCTTGTACCTTCTGATCCTTGCGGGCGGGTGGTTTATGTTTCAAAATTCGCATGATTAAGGAAAATCTGAGGTTTATTTTAATTGAAAATTTAATCCTTGTGCTTCCCAGGGACAGTCTGGTTGTCAGGTCTATAAAATCACACAGTAAATTAAAAGCTTTCCAAAGGTACTGTAGCAGAAGATGTTGCTACTTTCAAGGCAGTTGAGTGCTTGTGGAGGGACGGGCTGGGGGAATCGTCAGATATTTTGGGGTTGCTTTCGGGTGCATGTCCTCAGGCCCTGAGTCAGGCAGAGGGGAAGGAGCTGGACAAAGCAGGGTCAGGGCAGGACTTCCATTGAGCTGGGGCACCAACATGGGATGTAGCTGATGCAGTTGAAGACATCTCTGCTCGTTGCAGGGGGTTGGACCAGATGAGATTTAAAGGTCCCTCCCAACCCAAACCAGTCTGTGACAGAGGACCTGGCCACTGGTAGCCAAGAGATCACTGGCTGTGGGTGGTCTGAGTGTTTTGGACTGGTTTCAGTGGTGTGGGAGTGTTTTGGACTGGTTTCAGTGGTGTGGGACGGTTTTGGACTGGTTTCAGTTGTGTGGGAGCTGCTGTCCTTGCAGCACTGCTGCACATCTTCTCATTGTCATCTTGGAGTGGATGTTTAGCTGGTACTGTTGATCTTATTTCCAGGACTTGCCTGCTAGGGAGGGCTAAAAATAGATCATGTTGTGTTTTTCTGTCACAAAATCCGGGTGAGTATTAAAGAGTGAATTCTTGGACTGATTTACTGAAAATAGCCACCCATGTTAACACGAACCAGAGATCAGTGTATAAACATGCAACCCCCAAGGGTATTAAAATTTCTTGAGGTTTAGTAGGTATTTCTTGCAGCCATTAGGTGAGATTTTAGAGAGTTACTCTAGTTCTTGGCATTTGCAAAATACAGGAAATTCTGGATAAAGTTCAACTGGTGTCTGAGTGAACAAAGCACAGGAGACTGTAGTGTGCCTTCGGTGTGACCATTCTCAATTAAATCATAGCTGCATATGAAGGGTCAGTTTTGGATCTGGTTTAGCATCTTTGGTGACATGGACAGTGGGATTGAGGGCAGCACTGAGGGAGAAGGTGTCAGCAGTGCTGCCCACCCCATGTGATTGTGGCACACACTGGTGGGGCTGGAGGACCCTCCCCTGCCTGGCAGATGGTAATGGAATGCTTTGCTGATATTCTTAGTTGCTGAGCAGGGATATCCAACAGTTTTGAAGCCAGTGAGAGTTCAGACAGAGTAAGTAATTCAGAATTTGATTCTTTAAAATCCATGTGACATGGCTGGGCACAGCAGTGAGGTGAAGGGTTCTTTTCTCTGCAAGCTTTGGAAGTTGTTTTGGATTGAATTGTTTGAATCAAGTAGCGTTTGCTGCATGCTTCTGATTTTGCTAGAAGCAAGTAAAAGTTCAAACTGAAGTCTTGACTTTGCTATACATAAAAATTCCTTTGTAGGATACATCTGTTTTGATCTCAGTTTGACTGTTTGCCTCTTCTGCATCCTGCATCTAATTTGTATTCCAACAGGATGAAATGAACTTGGTAATGGCCTTTTAGCTTGTCATCTTAAAACACATGCTCAGCCTGGAAGAGACAATAAAAGTCATGTTTATGAGAGTCTTACAGCCTAGTGATTGGGAATGGACTGACCTGCCGGCTGCAGGGACATATGCAAAGTGGATTTTAGATGGATTTTGTAGTTAGTGGGATCCAAAACTAGCAGGTAGCACAGTTTTGGATCTGAGCAGTGTTCTAAAATCAATTAAAGTCAAAGGAACACTTTTATGTCTTTATCAGGCATTCACACACTGTGCTTCCCATTGGGAGCATCTGCCCTACCCAGGGTGTCTAAAAGCCAGATGACCAGCGGGAGCAAGTCCCATTACTGCTATCACAGCCAGGGGGAAGAAGTGTGTGCCTTCAGAGTTACTAATTCACCTGTAAGAGAGGAGGTTGTGAGTTGTCTTCTAACGTTACCAGTTTCTCACTACTCACCACATAAAGATGTTGGCATGGCCGGTTCAAACCCTGGCATCCAGAGTTCAGTGAGATGGATCTCACTACCAACATGGAAATTCAGTGTTGTGTGTACTTGTGCAGCTGTTTTCCTTTAGCAGTGACGATTTGCCCTCCCTGGGTGTGTGATACCGCTCCTGTCATCTTCTCTGGATCAGAGAAACCTCTGCTTGCCTGGAGTTCAACTCCAGCTGTGACGTGGGTTGCAGCTTCAGTGAGAAGAGTAAATAGCCTTTCCTTGTGCAGTAGGTCCCTAAAATATGTATGACTAACTAGTGCCAGCAGAGCCGGGGTAAGCCGAGGAGCAGAGCATGTTCTGACGGCAGCAGCCCCTCTGTGCTGGGAGCGTGCAAGGCTTGTTAGTGGATGTGATTCAGCACTCCCCGGTCCTGACTCGGCTGCCAGTGCTGGTTTGCTGTCTGGTTAGTGAGTCAGCAGCCTTGCAGCTTCACCCTGCCCTTGTCTGGGTGAATATTTACTGAGCCAGGGGACGGAGGCTGCTGCAGGCAGCGGGATGTGGCTCGGAGGCCTCCAGCCACGGCGACTCCTGGCTGGGATGAGGAATCTGTCCTGAGACGCCTTATTCAGTGGTTTCCTTTTACAATAAGGCTGGTGCAAGGGATTGGATATGTCTGTCTGCAGAGCTTTGGTGAGTGTCCCAACAGTTTTTGCCTTAACTGGGAGCAGGTGTGGAGGGTGTAAGCCTGCAGCCTGGGTTATCTTTTACACTGTGTAGTTACACTGCTGTGATTCACACTGCAGGCTTGCTTGGCAAACAGGGACTCCTGAGTGAAAATAATTGGATGTGTAGATTGATTCTAGAATCATTTAGGTTGGAAAACACCTCTAAGATCATCGAGTCCAACCATTCCTCCAGTACTGCCAAGCTCATCGCTAACCCACGTCCCCACGTATCACATCCACGTCTTTTAAATCCCTCCAGGGATGGTGACTCAGTCATTGTCCTGGGTAGCCTGGTCCAGGACTTGACAAGTCTTTCCATGAAGAAATCGTCCCCTAATATCCAATCTAAACTTCCCCTGGCTTAACTTGAGGTCATTTCCCCTTGTCCTGTCCCTTGTTCCCTGGGAGCAGAGCCCAACTCCCACCTGGCTGCCCCCTCCTGTCAGGAATTTGTGGAGAGCCAGAAGGTTCCACCTGAGCCTCCTTTTCTCCAGGCTGAGCCCCCTCAGCTCCCTCAGCTGCTTCTCATCAGACTTGTGCTCCAGAGCCTGTTATTGTTTATTATTTATCATCAGGACCATCACACAGCTTCCTGTCCCTAAAAATAAGAAAACTTTGACATGTTCCAGGCGGAAAGCACAGAACTTGAAGCAAGCAACAACATACGAAGAAATGTTTTAAAGGTACCTGAAAACTTAGTTCAGTCTTGAATTTTGGAGGGAAACCCTCATGTTTTCCCACTGTGGCACCTTGCATGAACATGAGGTGAGTAAGGTGGCACAGGCCTGCAGATTTTATGTTGGCTTGTAGTCTTGCAGTAGTTACTTGGAGTAACTATTACACCATCCTGGTAAGTCAGTCATCACATTGCATTTGTGGATGGACTGGAGAGAGGGTCAGAGCTTCCTTGTCTCTCTTCCACTCCATATTATTTTACTCTTTTCTTCAGCACACATAGAGCAGATGTCGAGAGCACAGAGGAAGGATCAGAAATGCAGGAGCAGAAACAGATGGCCAAAGCTCTTGCTTGTGTAGCCAGAGAAGCTGATGCTTTTCAAACTGCAAACTTTGATGGAAGTTCTACGTACCAATTCCACATAGTTTCAAGCAGTTTTGTGTCTTCTTCATTTCTTGTGTAACTGCTGTAGGAAGCAGAGGTGGCTGAGGGAGAGATTTGAAAGATTGCTTTGAGGAGTTGAATTTGGCTTCTGACTTACAGTGTTGAAACAGTGGCTGATTCTCCTTTGAATAAAAAAAGGCAGCAACTCTTAGATTCAGTCACGTTCTGTTGTTAGTGCTGAAATTGTCTGGAAGAATCGTCTGGAGTTGCCTGACATTGTCTCATTGTTTCATCCTCACCGTTGTACGGGTGCGTTAATGATTCCATTATAAACCCCTATTTGCAGAAATGGTTTTCTAAAAGCAATCTCTGTGTTATATTATTATGTTGTTTATATTATATAAATGCTCAAGGACTAGACATGTATTAATAGGGAGCCTTGTGATTGTGGAGCCAGCAATTGCTTGACTGGTGATTACTCTATCACAAACTCTGCTGACTCTCGGCACTTTGGACAGGAGAAAAAAATTCCTTCTGCAAATTGGGAAGATAATTTCCTTTGGAATAGTGGTTGTTACACAGTGCTGGAAATCCTCTGAATGCAGATAAGCAGTAAAAGCCAGTTAGCTCTAGGCAATGCAGTTGATGCTTTGGAATAGACTGTCATGGTGGAGAGCCTTATGAGTCACCAGGGATATAATGAAGATGCTAAAGGAGATCTCCAGGCCTTTCAGGGGAGGACGTGCTGGGTGGAAAACCAGGCAGCTGTACCCATTTCTTGTCCCTGTACTCCTTCCATAGTGTGTCCCACCGGGTGGGATGGCTGGGGGAGTGGGATGAGGTGCCTTCTTCCTACTTTCCACAGCATTAATCACTGTCTCTTCCCTACTGTGTCACTGCACCCCAGTAGAAAAGTGATGCCACTCAGTCCCCAAAAAGGGACAAGAGAGCAGCATTAGAGGAGTGTGCAGGGCAGGATCAAGTGATTCTGTCCTGCTTGGTTGCTCCAAGGACCCAAGAATCCCTTCCCACCCCTCTGTACAGTGCAGTCACTTGCTGCCTTTTCCATGAGGATGCCCCAGGACAGTTCTCCCCACGTGCCAGCCTCTTCTACGGGTGCATCCAAAGGACAATCCAGCTGGGACTCTGCTTCCTCCCCTCTCCTCCTTAAGGGTTAGGGAAGGGACCAGTCCTTGCACACATACCCCAGCCACAACACATTACTGTGTAAAATGTTAGATTCCAGCACCGTGCTTGAAGAAGCCCAAGATGGAAAATTCTAACCCAGCAATTCTTTATCATTTTCAAACCACTTTGTCCTTCCCTGCAGCCAGTGGCTTCTCCCTTGTTGGTGGGATAGTGGGGAAAGAAGGACCAAGCCCTGGGCCAAGAATCTCCACTCTCAGCTGCTACAAAAAGCAAGGACTATAGATAAAAGGTCTGTACTGGTGCCCTTAAAAATTCAGCAGCTTTGCCAGATTCTGGTAGAGCTAAGCTGCCTTTCCAGTCTTTCCCTTTTTATTTCCCATTGTTCCTGTAACAAATACCTTGAATATAAATGGTAAAGGTTTCACCCTACAAATTCTTGGATAAGACTTGATAGTTGATGTCTTGGTGAAGAGCTCTGGAGCCAGGGCTCTTTAGAGGTGTCAGTAACCACTTCCTGGCAAAGGAAGCTCCCAGCACAAGGGAGCTGGTTGCACAAGGGGATGGGATCTTCTAAGAGTTCCAAAAGTTCTGCAGGTTGACACCGGTTTGCTCAGTGAAGCTTTTCCATTGCTGCAGGAGAGCAGCTTCCAAAAATGTTAATAGTAATAACAAGGAAGTAGAAGAGAGAGAAGGTGTCAGGGAAAGAGGGACAAAATATGTCCTGGCTGTCTCAAGGGAAGTGAGGAAGAAATGTAGACCAGCCATAGCCTATATGTATATTTTTTTTAATATATTTCTGTATCTATCTTGGTTGTGACAATTTTTGTAGAAGAGCCTCCTGCAATACCACTGCTTTATTATCAGACACAGACCTAGATGTCACCTGTTCTTTTGCCCAAGGCATTCCTGATTTAGCAGCTCTACAGGACTCCCATTATTCAAAGTTTACTTAAAATAATTACTGTAATCATCCGTATATTGTCACAGTGTAAGGAACCAGAAAATTGCATTGCATAATTCCCTCGCAGTTGTCTGAGAAATCTCCTGTCTGCATTGCCAGCACAGCGCAGAGATTTGATGTGAAATCCTAATTTCCTGCAAAGGGGCTGCCACGGTTTCAAGTTCGCCAGGCGCCGCCACTGATATATTTATATTTTATCTGCCGCGCTCAACAATTGAATGAAAGAGAAGTGTTGGCAGAGGTCAAGCATTGTTTGAACGTGTTGCAAATGGTTTCCCAGGGAAACAGCAAATCAGTACTCGTAGGCTCCTGCAGCATCTCCAGAACAACATCCAGCCACCAGCCATAGCCCCGTGTTTGCTGTAGTACTCGGGACCAAGGGCGATGCAGGCTGAAGCCAGAGTGAGCGCCTGAGTAGGAGAGCAATTCCAGAGGATGAAGAAACACTCGGCAAGAGTGGCACCGCTACCATCTTACAGTGTGTCCGAATTAAATTCGCCTGTGCCTGACGGTAAATGCTTTTTTTCCCCCTGTATATCTCATCCTTGGCAGGAGTTCACTCCGCATGCTCCTTCTGCTCCGTTCCATGCAGAGTAACAGGAATTGTGTGTCTGTGTGTGTGTGTGTGTTTTTAAAGTAATGCGTTTTTAGCACTTCAATATCATCTGGGATAAGTGGCAGTGGAATTTCTGTTGCCTGTGTTCAACTGCTGTGTGAGTGATTGCTGGGGAAGAAAGCGATGTTGAAACGTGAACAATGGATAAAATTGTCGTACTTCAATTCAGGCTTTTAAAATTATGTGAAATTAGGTCCATGTAATGTTACTGGCTTTTCTGGAGTATTTCACTGTTGGGGTCTAGATTTACTGTTTTTGCTGTAAAGACAGAGGAACCAACTTTTTTTGTGCTTGCTGTCCCTCAGTTCAGTATAGCAGTTGTCCCTTTAAACTGCTTTTTCCCCCCTCACTTTCAGAAGTGTTAGCTCTGAAACAATTTCTTAACACAAAAACCACGAGATAGAAATTAGGAATTCTTTTGTATGCTCTTGATAGGACATGAGAGCTTCATTTCTTTAAGAGTGCCCACCAACTTCCCATCACGCTTCAGAGTCACTGGGAGTGTGATGGTGTTGTCCAGCAGGAGATTTGACTGCCCTGGCAGTGAAACAAATAAAAGTCAGTGTGCTGAAAATTTACAGCAGGTACACATGCTGTATAAATCAGAGGTCAAAAGAGAAAGCTTTCTTAAAAATACTCCTGATGTCCAGGTTTGAGTTTTTGACTTAAATGTCTGTGGAAATCTCAGGCTTTAGCTGCACTGTTTTGAGTTTATAATCTTCAGTGTCAGATGTTTTAAAGAGCTGTGTGGTACTTCCTGAAGTTGCTTGTTGTGCCAGAAATGAGCTGTTTTCCCACCAGGTGTGTCTAGTGAGGACCCTGGAGCTGTAAATCTGCAAGGTGTGTGTGCTGTCTCTGGTTTGAGCCAACCAGCAACGAAAATGTAATTCCTTTTTGTGAGTTGAATTCAGCACAACAACCAGGAGCAAAACAAAGCAAGAGCCACGGTCCAGCGCTGGCCAGCAGAGCGTGACTTCCAGTTCTTCGATCTACCTGGCTCAGGCTGCCTTCAATTACAAACAGGGCTGGGGTTTGATAAACCAGGCAGTAGTTTGTGTTGTTTTTCTTGGAATTGTGTGTGTGATTTTAAGAATTCTGCAGGCTGTGTAGTCACCTGGTGTTTCTCCCTTGAGGGAAAACGCCTTAAGGAAAGTTGGAGGAGCTGACTGCTTATTGCTGGTGCACAGCACCAGGCTTTAGGATGTGTGGTATTGTAATTCATACCCTCACCTGCTTTTTTAGGAGCAGTGTTACAGCCAGGTGAGCTGGCTCTGCTGGTAAAATGGGGTGATCTGCTGCTCTTTATTTCCTGAGGGCTCAGGCCAGGCTTGTGTCACGCTGGGTGGTGAATGCAGAGGATTGAAGATTGCCCTGCCTCACAGGGGTCCAAGACAAGCTGTGGTTCACCAGTCCAGCTGCTGTCAAGTGCCTCTGTTAGGCCTGTCTTAACCTTCTGCCCATGCTGGGCTGCAGCAGCAGCATCAAAAGTCTTGCTCAGTCATCCTCAGGGAGGGAAAACCCAGTCTTTGGAGGAAGAAAGGGCAATAGACTGGAAGTAACTACGTGACAGCACTTGTCATATCCAACAGGCTGCAAATGGAAAGGTTCTTCCTCGGGATGGACCTGGCCAAGCTGAATTAATACTGGACCCGTACATTAAATGCGTGTGCAGGTGGTTTTTACAGATCAGCAAAGATTTTAGCATGAATTCCCAAAGAATCCTGATGGGGTAGGGCAGCCAGCTTCCCAAGAGCACTGCATCTGTCCCCCCTTTCTTTCCCAAGCTTGGGAGGGCACATGGAAGAGATTTAAGAGCAGCTTGGGCTGTGGGCCAGTGTGCTCAGAGGAGAACAGGGGAGCAGTGTGCTCTGTGTGGGCAGTTTTCACACAGCTGAGGTTTGTGGCTTCCTTGATACCTCCTGATAAAACCACAGGAGCGGCTGACTCCTGGAGAGTGCAGTGGAATCCAGGCAAGAAGGCTCCTTCAGTAGTGAAGAGACACCCAGTGCTTGGAGATAAGTGCTCAGAAAGTGCTGCTCATGTGGAAAGAAATGGAGCAGAGACAGCTGCCCAGAAGGGTTGGCATGGCACGTGGAGGAGTGGTTCTGGAGGATGTGAGGTGTGTGCCAAGCTGGCACCACAGCCACCACATCCTTTGGAGAACGTGTCTTCACCTCAACCTGGCCAGCCCCACTCCCCAGCATCAGCCAGGTGTGTGGTGTGGCATGGACACTGCATGGAGGAGACCTGTCCCAAAAATGCCACCATGGAAAGGCAGGGATGAGACCTGTCAGAGCTATTCCCTCAAGGGTGGTGGAGAAAACAGATGGAAGTATCTCCTGGGGTTGCAAAATGCAGCGATACAGTGAGAAATCCCTGCTGTTGCCCCAGCTGCTTACCTGGAAAATGTTCCTTTAACCCACCCCTCCTCAAATGTGCCTTATTAGGCTCTAAGGCAAGGAAATTGAAGCATGTGCTCAGTGTACTGCAGTGCTGCCATGGCCTGAGTCTGAGGCAGTCAGGCTCGGACTCATCCACATCCATCTAAATATAAGTCTTGGTGAGTACCTAGAAAGTCGTCAGAGCCTCCTGGAGTCAGCAGGAGAGCTGGGCACCTCCGGGAGGTGATTCACCTCCCAAGATTGGTATCTGGAATGAACCACCCCCTGGAGGCACCCGAGTTTGTGTAGTGGAGGAAATAAATACAAATCCAAAGTGTTGCTGAGCTGTCTGTCAGTGCTTTTGTGGGTCTTGGGAGATCCACGAACCAGCCTGGATTTATTGCAGTGTTTCTTGAAAGTAGAAGCTATAGTGTAATTATTTGTTAATGGAGATACATGTGAGTGATATCTGGACTGTCCTGAGTGTAAATTCCTTTCACAACAACTTCATGTCAAAGCAGCCTCATGGCTTTCCTTGAAGCTACTCCTGAGTTACAGCAGTGAAAGCAAAAGTGAGAGTTTAACTGGGAATGGCTGTTTCTTTTTGGAAATGTCACCAAATTCCAGCAATGACAAGATTAATTTTCAGAGGATTTCTGTTTTTTTATTGATTGTTAACCTTTTGGTTTGGAGTAGAGTGTATAAATTGTGAAACTATTGGAAGCACATCTGATGTAATTCATTACAAAATTTATAGCAGAGGGCTTTTTTAATGGGATGGTGTGCAGCTTTGAATCAAATTATTTTTGTCTTGCTCAGTCAGTGGTGGAGTGGTGGGAAGATGGTCTGATCCCAGGCCAATGAATCCTGAGATTGGCTTGAATTGGGGTCAGATCAGGTATATCTGGGGGGGAAAAAAACTCCTGTAGTCTGATGCAGCAAAGGATATCCCTTTGAGTGTGTGAGTCCCAAAGGTCTCATTCAGGAGTTGTCACTGAGGTGGTCTCAGAGGAGTGTTTATGTAAGCAGAAGCTTAAAATAAAGCCCTGGTTCTGCAATGAGGAGACAAAAGGTCTTAGGTTCCAGTGTTGTTCCCTCAGACAGGAGGTGTTGCCTCCACCTGAATAAAAACATCTGCCAGTCCAGCTGCCTCCTCCTCACAGAGTACTCTGGTATGGGGCCATCACTGTTGTTTTCCCAGGGGCTGAGCCAAAGCTCACCAAAATCAGTTGCTCTTCCCAGGAGCTATGTCAGAGATGGGATCCATCCGCGTGGTCTGGAGTCGTCCATTGGCGTGGGCTTTGCTTGGCTGGGCAGTGGGGTGCAGACACACTTCTGGGTGCCCCTGTGCTGCCTCCTCTTCCTCTGCAGCTTGGCCTGGCAGCTCTTAGCCAGGAGTTTGCTCTCTGTGACATGTATGGTGTGGGAGGGAGAGTATTTGTGTGTCTGGTGCTGCCCTTCCCAGGCTGTGTTCCAGGTACCATGAAGGTTAAGGAAGGAGCACTAAGCAGAGGCTGTTGGGAAAGGTTCTGTGCTGAAGGAGGAGATGTCCATACCCTCCCCACAGGAGGTCTGTGTGCCCAGACTCCAGAGCTGTCATGGTTAATTACGAGATTTCAACACAGTGTTTGTATTTCAGTGGAGATGCCAGCAACGTTTTCTGACAGCAGAATTCAGTCCAAAACATTCCGCTCCAAGTGGGTGCTCTAAATTTTTTTTTTGTAGGTCATTTTGTGTTGTAGAAGTTTTGATTTCAACATATAAAAATCATTCTTCGTTTGCAGCACTTCCTTCTACGTTCCTTCAAACTCTTAAGTACGCTGTCATGTCCAGTAACTTTAAAATATGAGTAGCCACTGCATTTCAAAATGCATATTCCAGCTGCCAGTTCCACCACAGATGTTCTCAAATAAGCCTCTTCCCCAGGATCTGTTCTGACACTCCCACACTGGTGCTGGTGTGCTATTTTTGGTGTCAAATCAATGAAATTCCTTGTCCATGCTTAAAAAGAGGCAGGGATACATTTGTTTGAGTTATGCTGAAACGAGAAAAAAAATATTTCCGTGTTTTTAACTATACTTTCAATAAAATGTAGATGAAACAAAAGTTTGAACAGGGATTTGGGTTTTTCTAATAATTTTTTTTGTATATTTTGAGGAAAGGCCTCGACCCACAGCAATGCAAACAGGAGCCACTTACTTCAGAAAAAAAGGATTTGACAAGTCCTCTAGAGTGGCCTTTACACGCAGGGCCCTGGAAAAGGTGGTTCACAGCTTGCCTACACCCAACAGCACCTTCACATGCTTCCTGCTAAGGTCTTTTTTTTATTGTTGTTTTTTAATAGCTGCAGCTCTTGAACATCAGGGGTGTTGCAGCCTGGATCCACGTTGTGCTGCTGTCCTTGGTCAGAGGCTTTAGGACACAGCACTGGATGCAGACCATGCAGAGCACATTCGCTGCTTGGCACAAGAGCTTCCATCTCAGAGCAGGTTCTTCAGCAGCAGAACGTGCAGCTGATGTACAGAAAGATGCATTTACAGGCTTGCATTTATCAGGGTTGCATGTAGAGGCATCAAACTGGGAGCGATTAATAAGGGAAGCCCCATCCCAGAGACGAGCAGTCAGCTGTGGGGATCTGGGGGTGTGTGAGGAGATGCCTTTGTACAACTTGAGTAGTGACTGTTTCTCACTTACAAAAAAGAGGGAGAGTGACTTTTTACATGGCAGATAATGACAGGACAAAGGGGAATGGGTTTAAACTGAAAAAGATTTAGGTTAGATGTTAGGAAGAAATTCTTCCCTGTGAGGGTGGTGAGGCCCTGGCACAGGGTGCCCAGAGAAGCTGTGGCTGCCCCTTCCCTGGAAGTGTTCCTGGCAGGTTAGATGGGGCTTGGAGCAACCTGGGCTAGTGGAAGGTGTCCCTGCCCATGCCAGGGGGTGGAATGAGATGATATTTAAGGTCTCTTCCAACCCAAACCATTCTATGATTCTGTTATCACTACTACTAATTCTAACATTAACCTGGTGCATTTGCATGTACCATGTGTGCAGATCTCAGTGTCTTTCCATCCCAAGCACAGCCAGTGGGTACAAATACCACAGCNCTTTTTACATGGCAGATAATGACAGGACAAAGGGGAATGGGTTTAAACTGAAAAAGATTTAGGTTAGATGTTAGGAAGAAATTCTTCCCTGTGAGGGTGGTGAGGCCCTGCCACAGGGTGCCCAGAGAAGCTGTGGCTGCCCCTTCCCTGGAAGTGTTCCTGGCAGGTTAGATGGGGCTTGGAGCAACCTGGGCTAGTGGAAGGTGTCCCTGCCCATGCCAGGGGGTGGAATGAGATGATATTTAAGGTCTCTTCCAACCCAAACCATTCTATGATTCTGTTATCACTACTACTAATTGTAACATTAACCTGGTGCATTTGCATGTACCATGTGTGCAGATCTCAGTGTCTTTCCATCCCAAGCACAGCCAGTGGGTACAAATACCACAGCTTGGACTTGCTGGGACCTCTCCCAGACCTTGGAGGTTGTATGAACAGATGTCACTGGTGCTCTGACTGCAGGTTTCCTCTGTCAGATCACACCAGGCACTGAGGCAGCGGCATGGTGGAGCTTCCACATTGGCAGCGTAGTCCAAAATCAACCAGAGCAGCTGGGAGCAGACACGCTGCAGGTGCCAGGGCCAAGTGGAATCTCAGGTTGTTCACACAGCTGACATGGGCCATACACACACACGGTCCTGCCCATTCCTGGCTGTTTTAATTTAATTCTGAATTGCTTAAGTTGCCAGGTCTCATAGTATTAGATGCAGGTGCACTCAGCTCCTTCTCATCAGTTCTTTGTATTTCTTTTGCTCTAAACTGACTTGTGGTTTTGCAGCTGGCAGAGTTGGGCAAATCTTTTTGATTGAATGTCTTACTCTCAGTCTATCCAGCTATTGCCAGGTTTTCTTGCTGTTTATATACGGATTTAGATGGTTGTGTTTCTTTTCCAGATCGTAGCTGTAAGGGGAATCAAGGTCCTTATTTTTTCAGCAGTCTGGGCCCTAAATCACAAGTTAGCCTCTGGGACTTGGTCCCAACGCTGTTCCCATCACAAAGCCAAGGAGATGCAGGTCTGGGGGGCTTTTTTTTTTTACTGTTTAACTTGGATTCTGTCCCCTGACCAATAAGCTGGAACTGCTCATCTGGAAGGGTAATTAGGTGCAAGGATGTAGAGTGGCACATCCCTGCATCAGGCACTAAGCAAATTACAGGACGTGAAATTTAAGTTATTTACTCCCCTTCCTTCTCTTCGTTAATTTTATTGCTAGGATGGGAGGGCATGTGGAAGTTGCTGAGATTCCTAGTTGTAAGCAGCGTTGCTGTCTGCTGATCTGGAGTGAGGGCTGTGTACAGACACTGAAGGGATAATTGGCAGAAATTGCTGATGGATGTCACTCGTAAACCACAACAAAAATATCTACTTTTTCTGCTTTCTGCTTTTGACAATAGTTAATCATAGTACAAGAGAAAAGCTGTACGTCATCACTGAGTCATTTATTTTTCATTATAATCTGAAAATCTTTTCCCCTAGGACAAAAAAAAAAAAGATTATTGTAACCTTCTCATCCCCTTCAAACATAAAAACTTTCAGAACAAGCAAATAATAAACTAACAAGGCATCCCTCTGAACAGGCATCTGTGCATTACTAATACACAGAGACCATTGCAGTGTTTATCTCCAAATGCCTGAGACATGCTGAAGGGAATCTTCTTCACTGAGCAAGAGATGCTTATTCCTGAAACCTGTGTAGCATGCTGCCAGCAAAGTGTGTTTGCTTGTTTTCTTGATTTTGCTTGGCTTTAGTAAATGTAATCATGACTTCACATCCCTGGTCAAATTGCTGGTTCTGAACACATTTAAATTTGGGGAGAGTTTGCCCTTCAATTTTAACTTTCCAGCTGTTGTCTTCAGGTTTGTCAGTGTGTGTGCCCAGACCACTGGGCTGGTTGTACTGGCTCACTGTGGGTTCACACCAGTGCGGGGAAGGGCAGAATTTGATTTTACAGGCAGTGGCTGGGATAAACTAAGCAATGGATCTAAGTCACTGGTGGTGTCGCATACCCTGCTCCCAGCTGTGTGCTAACAGTAGCAAACAATCCAATTAACACCATGGCTAATCCAACCTAATGAGGTTTTATTGTAAAATGGACAGAAGCAGCTCTCGTCACCTCTCTCAGCAGCAGCACCGCTCTGCCCCCTTTCCGTGTGCGCCCGATATTTCCCCGGCTGCAAAACTCACATCATCTCCTTGCTGTGCATCAATGAGGGCAGAATTTCAGTGTGAGAGCCTCCAGCCCTCCCGATGGTGAGGTGGCTGCTCAAGTGGAGCTCGTGCACAGGCTGAGGGGGCACTGGGCTCGTGGGGTGTGAGCGGGTCCGTCACTGCGGCGGCTGTTCGCTCCTGCAGGTGAAGGAATGTTGGCAATTCTTTCTCCAGGGCCCAATTTAGCAGGAACATTCAACTGACGTATTTTCCACAGCACACCAGACCCGCTCCTACCTCCCTCCATCTGTCAAAGCCCAGCAATTGTTTCTGTGGCAGTGCAATGGAGACGTCCTTCTGTCAGTGCAGAAACAATGATAGATCAGGAGCTGAGGTTTTGAGGACACAGTAAAATAAGTCTGTTTTAATACCGGATGAGTAAAAGGCAGATTGTAGGTGCCTTGAGTGGCCTTTCGGCAAGGCTGCTCTCCATCCTGACTATGGTGGTAGCCAGAGGTGACCAGTGCTCTGCAGGACTTTGGGAATGTAACACATAGAAATTGTTCAGCTCACTTCCATCACCTGTTTAACCATCGGTTTCATTGTGTAATCAAATAAAGAGAATGTATTTTGGCGCATCCCATCAAGCCAGGTGTTGCTGTCTCTAAATGAGCCAGCACTTCATGTCAGTAATGCAGTGTCGTGAATGCACAGATGGCTTTTGGAAGGGAATTCAGTTACCTGTTCGAGAGGTTCTAAATTTCCATTAGGGCAGTTGGATAAAAAAAGAAAAGAAAAAAACCTGATCAGTTCTATGATGATCTGGCCTTAGAATTTAGTTCCAGGACGGCATTTTTGTGTTGCATGGATTATTGAACTGGCAATCCATTTGATCCAGGACCAGATGGAACAGCATGAAGCTGCGTCGGGGGAGGTTCAGGTGGATATTAAGAAAGGGTTCTTCATGCAGAGGGTGGTTGGGAAGTGGTCACGGCACCAAGCCTGACAGAGCTCAAGGAGCATTGGGACAACGCTCACAGGCACATGGTGGGATTCCTGGGGCTGTCCTGTGCAAGGCCAGGAGTTGGACTCCATGATCTTTGTGGGTCCTTCCAACTCAGGATATTCTATGATTCCCTTTCAGTAGCAGCTGTGAGACCAGAAACATTGTCCAAATGAAATACCATGGGTTGTTGTCATAGGTTACAATGTCAGATGTAACCAAAAGTATGTATTCTATCACCAGCTGTTAAAACCTGGTGGGGTTGTGTTCTTTATCCCTTCCATGACACATCCCTGGTAACTCCCTCCGGAGGGATATCTTCTGTTAATGGGCTATCCAGCCTCACTGCATGACTCATAAAATTCCATCATCCCATTGTGAGATGCTCCACCCAGGGGGAGGAGCCAAGCATTCCCACCTGGATATAATCTGAGGTTTGGAACACTGCACTCAGCCCTTACCGACTGAGATCCCAGAGGACAAGAGTTACCTAACCACCACTGGACCTTCAGAGGAAGACCAGACCCTTCTACAGGATCACCACTTTGACAGAACCATTTCTATCACTTCAAAGAGGGCTGCAGCCACCCCTTAATGGGACTGTGACCACCACCCTGCCCAGCAGGGTGCCAGGTCGCACCCTGACTCTGTCAGGTTAAGCCAGTGTTTCTGTATTATTGCCTTGTTATATATACTAGTAAAGAACTTCTATTCCTATTTCTCATCTCTTTGCCTGAAAGCCCCTTAATTTCAAAATTATAATAATTTGGAGGGAAAGGGGTTACATTTTCCATTCCAAGGGAGACTCCTGCCTTCCTTAGCAGACACCTGTCTTTCAAACCAAGACAGTTGGTTTTTTTTATTCCAAGTACTGATGTCACATGCTAAAGATGTCATAGATTTGAAGATGAGATCTGAAGAGAGTTGAGTTTGAACCTCAGAGTGTAATCCTTCTCTCCAAGCCACCCGGAAAATAGCAAAGGGATTTTTCTGTTCAAGGTGAGGACACATTTTCTCACTGTGTGAGCTGCATCTGGAAACCCATACATGAGCAGAAAGCCACAAGTCATGTATTGCATCTTTCAGAGGGGCAAGGGAGCTGTGCATTGTTTACAGGTGGTTGGTGAAAATGCTTGTGAGGACCAGCATGTGCTGTTTCTTCCTGGCTTGAGTGGACACGATGGCAGCAGCAGATGGTGGTCACCTCCTCCCCCAGCTGGGACTCAGAATGGTGTTAAAAAACATGGAAAGGCTGGACTTGAGTGATATTAATCACATGGTTTAGGTTAGTCACAAGCATAATTACCTTGCTAAATCGAAGTGCACTGGGATATGTGTATAATAATTAATGCAAGGTGGGGACAGACCTTGTCAGAGTCATGCGGAAGGCTGTGTGTTTCCCCTGCTGGTTTCCCTTTGGTCTCCATGTGCAGAGAAATGGCCTTACTTCTTAAGCTAGAAAGCATCTACGTTTGCAGGGCAAGTAAATAGATTTGCTGAAACAGATTAATAAACAAAAAGTAGTCATAGAAAAATGGGAAAGAGCATGGATTTGTTTCCATCCAATAACGAAAAGTAATCCAGGTGGATTTGGTGCATTAAGATGTGCCGGATACAATCATGTGTGATACTTTCCAGTTCTCCCTTTCCTCTTTGGTCAATCCCATTGGCAGAGTCTTGGCTTTGGCACTCGGTTACAACCTCCAAGGAACACTTCTAGCAGCAAGATCTGACAGTCTGACAAGGTTATTCCTGTTTGTTTTTTCCCAATCTCTTCCAGGAGCATTCTCTTAAGATAGCAAAGGATGCCCAAAATGTAGATGCGTTCTCAGCCTGTGGTTCATCCCTGCTAAAGCCACAAACTGTGTAAAAAGTCCCACCCCGTGTTGACATCTGTGCTCAGGGTGGTTGTTCAGGGCCAGGTTGGATGAGGCTTTGAGCACCCTGGTCCAGTGGAAGATGTTCCTGTCCATGGCAGGGGGTTGGAACTAGATGATCTTAACTTCCTTTCCAACCCAAACCATTCTATGATTCTGTTATGCCGTGTATGGAAGTTCAGTGGAAAATGCTGCTGTTGATCCCTCCGAATTTGGAGGGTCTTAGCGGATCCCTCCTCAAGAGCGAGAGTTGTGGAGTGAGACAAAGAACCAGAGTTCCATGAGCTCTGCCTTCCCTTCCTCTCCAGCAGGGTAACACTGCCCACCCGGGAGGTTTCATTGCTCAGCTGTGCAAATGGTGATTTGTTGTGCCTGCTGCTGGCTCTAGGTTTGGAAAGTGAGCCCAGCATTATCTTTTCACCCTCCCCGTCAACAGATATCCTTAAAATATGTTCAGATTGAGCAGCACTAGGTGTCCCAGGCTTTGTAGCTGTAACAATGAAATATTGACAAATGGCTGTGTTGTCTGATTGCTTCAGATACAAGAGGAGTTCAGTAAATCAAGCAGTGACTTTCGATTTAATGCAATCTCTTGAATTACAGTTTTGGTCTCACCTGCTGGGTTTGTCAATGTGCAAGAGAAGATTCATGCTGCTCTGTTGTACCAGATACAAATAACTCAGAGCTCCTTTTGCATGTGAGGAAAAATAGGCTTCCATCAAATTTTGGTTGCAGGTCACCTACTAGACTTCTGCTGAGTATAATGTGAATTTTGTTCTGAAATGAATCGGAATTGAGATATAACACGTGTCTTTCAACATAAAGGAGGCTTTTAAAATGATGAACATCAAAACAAGGAGTGATTTGGAGCCAGTCACCTCGGTGGCTTCTTCTCCAAGGACAGGCAGTCAGCAAACACTTCCTGAAAATAAAACCTCTTTAAGCTGTGGACCTGAAAAATCAGAAATGCCTTTTTGAATATTTCACCCCAGAAGTAGTGATTGGCTTAACTTCATGGAGGCTGGGACTAATTTTCAGATGACAAATGAAGGTATAACTGGCAAGAGTAACTCATGAGATGTTTACTAAGTCTTATGAAGTAGGTGATGTTATTCTTTTTTGACCAGTGGGAGAGGTAGCTCTTGGAGTTTTGAAATAAGTGGAACAAAGTCATGCAGGGAATTTTGTGGCTGCTAGATCATTATTTTCTCCATTGGAAAGTAAATATGTGAAGGTGAATGGCTTTTTAAAGGTCTGAAAACATCAGGTAGGCTCTAGAAAGCTCTTTACAAAGTAACGCTCATCAAGAATTGAGGAGAGGCAGCACAGTGCTTGCTTCTCATCATGTAGGTCTTAATTTTTCAAAGTGGGTTTGTGGGTCTGCTGTCACAGAGTGTGGGTTGTTTACTGCATTGATTGGATTTGTAGGACTTCATGGTCAGTTGGAATCTAAACTTGGGTGTCCCCCTTGAGTCAGAGTTCCCTCATACTGGACAGAGAAGAAAGGGAAGAGCATCTTGAGAAAGGTCATCTGGAGGGGGTCAGCTGCTGATTCAGTCACTTGTCTACTTGGTGGGTAAGAATTAACCTTGCAGGCTCTAAATAGGCTGAGAGATGATTTTTCTTCTGTATAATTCCATATTTTATACATCAATCTTTGTTAGGCTCGGTGAACCCAACAGAGCTTTAAGTCCATGGAAGATTGTGTGAACTCTCTGGCAAGAGTCCTATCTCGATTCTTGAGTCTTGGATACAGCCCTTGCTTTGGAATGTACTTTCAAGAAGCAGTTGGGTTTGTTGTTTTTTTGCTCAAAATGTACTGGAATGGCTCATTTTGCAACAAACAGTGTCCCCCTTTGGGATTTCTGCCACAGTTGTTGCACATGTGGCACCTTACACATGGGGTTTGTGTCTATTTCTGTATTCTTTTCAATATGAAATAGTTGGGATTATCATATTAAATCCTTCCAAGTTGTGGCAAGGTCAGTGGCTGCTCTGGGTACGGGTACATTCCACAAGTTTAGATGGTCACCAGTTGAAGTAGCAGCTGCAAAACAAGCAGTGGGTGATCTCAGCTGGCCATGAACACACATTTGCTTGCCAAAATGGCCTGTCATCCTGACTTTCTGCTGGAGAAGAAGACTCTCTTGTGCTGCTCATGTGTTGACCTCTTACAGAGACATCTTTGGTAAATTTGGGAGTCCATGCACGATCGATCACCAGTCACACTGATGGATTCCAGCACTGCACTCCTTGCTGCTGTTTCCTGATTCTTAATCCAGCCCTTCAAGCTCTTGCTCATTAAATATGGTGTCCTACTCACTGGAAAGTTTTTCATCTGGTACCACTGGTATTTCTGGGACCTGAGTCTTCTCTGCCACCTTGTGCTTCTGTCCAGCCTCTGTGTGAAATGTCTCATCTTGGAGTTGTCTGCATGTAGCAGAGGAAGAGAAAGCAACTTCTCTGAAGATGCGGAGATTCTGATTTGGTGTCTGTAAAGGCTTAGAATCAGCATTTTCAATCCTGTAGCAGAAATCTTCATCCAAAAGACCTGTGAGTGACCGTGGCTTCAGTCCATATAAGGGTCTCAAGGATCATTCTGGAGTGTGGAAAGAGGAAGCTCTCCTCTAGAGAGGCTGCCAGCACTGAGGGAGGCAGTGGTTCCTCAGCCCTCCTTCCCACCCTAAGGGGGAATGGTGACCTCTCCTTTGGCCTGACTCAGTGTCAGTGCTCAGGAAGGGGCCCACGTGAGTACAAATTCCTTTGACTGTGCAGACCCCATGGACGGAGCCGTGGGGCTGAGAATACACTGCAGCATGGGGCTCTCATTTCTTCGGGGGAAGGCTGGTTTTCATGCAGCACCTTTTTATCTGTAAGGGGGGAGAGAGTTAAGTATTTATTTACTCACTTATTTGCTTTATCCTGAGCAGAGCTGAAACCTGCATTTTTGCTGTGCGCTTCCTTTTGTATGCATTTCACTGCCAGCCTGTTTGAAAGCCCCGCGTTCCTCCGGGGACTTTCCAGCCAAAACTGATGCAAACTCTTTCTTCTCAGGTGCCTCACGATCATCTGTCATCCAATGCAAGCCAGGAGGCAACTGCCCCAGCAGACACAGAGGCATGACTAGGCAGCTCTCCCCTCTATCTGTTGCTGAAGATTCTGCTGCTCCCATTCTTGAGCTGCAGAATCGAAGTCCCTCGGGAATCTGTCGGCACAGCAGAGTCGAGAGGCAGAGCAGATCAGGTAGGAACCACAGCCGCACTCCCGGCGCCGCCGCGTGCCTGCCGGAGGCCTCTTCCCTCTGTCTCCGGAGAGATGGGGCAGGGCCCGAGCATGCTGACCTTTGGTTTGCGGTGCTGCGAGCAGCAGAGCCTCGAGCAGGTCCTTCCCGAGCCCGGGGGTGAGGCGGGAAGGCGGCACGGACGGGAGGAGAAGCCCGGGATTCGCAGGTACATGACGTGCGTTAGGTACCCGGCACAGCGTGAGGCACGGAAGATCCTCGGAGCTGGTTAGGCCTAGCACACGGTTAGGTTTCACAGGGTGGTTGTGTCTCCTCAGCTTCAGCCTGGCCACAGACCAGGGCCCTTAAGAGTTCCTTCTCAAAGGCAGTGACAGCCTCAGCTCGCAGCACGGACGGTCTGATGAAGAGGAGCAGAAGGAGCAGCAGGAAAGGAAGGATTTCTAGGGAAGACCATCACAGTTCAGAGCATCGGTCAGCTGCACGTCAGGGCTTCCATCACCCACTTCACTGCAGAAGTTTAGCTCAAATGAACCTGTAGGTGTGGTGAACACTGATCTCTTCACCACGGTGGCCATCCAGCAGCTGCAGGGATGGGATGGGAGCAGTTACAGCGTGCAGCCACCGGCCTGTGAGTCTGCTAAACCACACTGTTGAGGAGGAGAGACTTTAAATGAGTGAAGTAATTTGACTGTCCAGGTTTTTTGGAAGGAAATAATTTAGTTGCCCAGCTTCTTTGGAAGACTGCCTGTGTAGATACTGAGAGCTAAAAGGGGAGGAAGAACGGGTTGGATCTCCCTTGCACACTGGATTTGGGGGAGCTGAACCTTCCTCTTGTCACTTCACCAATGGCAGCAAGAGTCCTTCTCGTGTTGGAAAGAGAGTGATCTCGTACTCCAGGAGTACTCTCTTGATGGAAAGCCTCAGGGGAGTATTGGAGGTGATCATTGCTGCAAGGAGAGGATGCAGCATCTTGCAATTAAGATCATAGCTGAGATACCAGAAAACCAAATCTCATTTTTCCAGATATCAGACTGACATAACTGTGCATGCTGGCACTAAGGTACATCCAAAATCAGAACTCATCTTCTCCAAGAAAGGGCTCTAGGCCACTTGAGTAGTGCCTGGACATCATACTCTTCTAACAATTACTTTGCATTTATTGATTTCCCTTTTTGTCCTGATCTTCCCTTCCTCATCAGAGAAGTATTAATTAGGACTGACCCAACAGGTAAACAAATAAAAAGAATATAATTTTCTAGGGTGTAGTTGCCAAATAGCCACAAGAGTTCCAATGAGAAGCTGTAGGTTTTGATTTTCCTCATCTCACTGTTCTGAAAACTGCAAGAGAAAGGCATTTCTGTGACCATCTTGTCAGTAAGAATTGCACTGTGGACCAAAGGACCATGCAGGGCTGTTTCTGCTCACTGCTTTCCACACAGTTTTCCATTGGCCAGTGCCATCTCCTCGTGTCACCTGCCGTGTGACTGCATTCTTTCCTGTCCTTTCATCCTTGCCTAGTCCTCAGCTTGTTCTGTGCTCTTCCCAGGATAAGTCTCTTGGTTTGTTCCATTCCCATCTAAAAGCAGACCCCAAGGACTTCTGCTACCTTGCCAATTGTAAAATGCTGTTTCCCAGCCACTTTGGCTCTTCAGTTTGTTTTCTCCTCATTATCATTTGGTGTCTAAACACAAGTGCTTGCTCCAGCCCCAGTTTCATGGCTTGGAAATCCCTAAACCTCTTCAATTGGAACCATGTGCCTGCTCACCCTGTGCCTTCTAGTCCAAGCCCTGTCATTATTTTGAAAGATATTTCTTATCTTGTCCTTTTGATTCTTTGGCCAGGAATTAGGTGTGCACATCCCATGGATGTTGAAAGCAGCTGTCAAGCTCCTCTGTCACTGGGATCAATCGCAATTTCACTTAAGTTAATTGCAGATATCTGGTCTAGAGTCAAGTGCCTCCAGTGAGCTTAGCTGTAGATAGAGATATATGAGGATGGAATGAGCTCCCCTCTCACCAAGCCTTTCCATTATCATTAGATATAAAGGGGCCCCAGACAGCATGTTTATCTTGAATACACAATTATTTGCTAACTACATCACATGGGATGAATCCCGCTGATTAAACACTTAGAGCAGCTCCTCAGTGTACATTTATTTCTGAAAACTCACTCAGAACTTTAAATCCAAGGTAGGTCTTGCAACAAGAGTGTGTTTCTGTGCCTTTCCCTTGCATTCAGACCTGGGACTGTAACATCCAAGTCAAATGCTGCTGGTAGTGTCATGCATAGTGACACCAATTGCATCATTAT
Source organism: Ifrita kowaldi (assembly GCA_013398055.1). Lineage (NCBI taxonomy): Eukaryota > Metazoa > Chordata > Aves > Passeriformes > Cinclosomatidae > Ifrita > Ifrita kowaldi. The sequence goes on from VZRS01009808.1 coordinate 559,631, forward strand.
TTTGTAATTGAAAAATAGAAAGCATGGCTAAAAGTGCTTTAGTCTTCTATTGTTGTGTGATTATTTTAAGTGGTAGCTGAAAAAGGACTAATTGCATGGTAGTTTTACTTAGCAGGAAGACCTGCAAGTCGATGCTACTGTAATATATTCTTTTTAAGCCATTCTAACTTGCAAATAAACTGTAATTTACCTTTCAATAGATGTCAGTCGTTATTAGTACCATAAAAATATCTATTTTCTCTCAGCAGCCAAGGAGAATGCTAAAAGGATGCTTGCCTTTTCAGACCCGTGGCTGATTATCCTCTGCATGTTTTTAATAAACCTGTAATTTTATTTAAATTCTTGATTCACCACTAAACAATGGAGCCACCGAATACAGATTATTTTTAGGAAAAAAAACCACATCACACAATTACAACTACAAAAAGCTCCGTGTCCTAGTTAGGAGAATTCTTGACTGCAAATGCACTCCCTGCTATGATAAATCTTCTTTTATGTGTAATGTTGGTTTACAGTAATAGCTTGGAACCCCAGTCTGACATTTCTTTATGGCTGTAGCAAAAGCATTAATATAAAGGGAAACTAAACCTGAGTGTGAAAGGATACCTCTGTCACATAAAAGCTGAATATTGGACAGTGTATGCTCTCACTCAGTGCATCTGTAACTTCTCTCAAAATCATATTGTTTCCTCTGTATATCGTGTATTCATGTATTAATGTGACTGATAATTGATAGGAGTAGTTAAGAATAGCTTCAGGCCATGATTTTAAGAAGATTTTCCCCTGTTTCTTCTACCAGACTGGTGTGATGTGGTCAAGCAGGGTGAATGGCTGGAGCTCAGTGCTGCCCTGGGAGCTCCTGGGACAGCAACATTAGTGCTCCTTGTTTCCAGCTGGGATCTAGGAAACCAAAATAGGGGTCATGGGTTGCATCTCTGGGAGATGGGTCTGGAGAGCAAGTCACCAGTCAGTGAGATTAAATTCTCCCCACTTGTGGTAGGAAATCTGCACTTGGGTCTGAAAACCGCTGTGCCAAAATGGGAAATGCCAACTCTCCGGTCTCTCCTTGTTTATGTGCAGAGATTTATTTCTAGGCATGCCAAGCTTCACTTTTGTCCAGCTTCCTTTGTTAACTTCAGAAATGTAAGTACACCAACCTGACTGCAAAAAGCCTTTCTCTGCTTGGGTACATAAAACTACCAAACTGTTTCTTTTTTTCCCCATCCCAGCTTGCAAATAAAAAAGTGATTCTGGAGTTAAAAGTCTTGAGGAATAAGAACTTGTTCCTGTCTCCAGACCTACAGGCTCAGAGAGCTCTTCTGTTGCTTACATGCACAGTAATTGACTCTACAATGTCCTTGGTTCCAAGGGATGTGTTTTTATTCTAGAGGTTTGCTGGCAGAGGGAATGAAGGGCTGATAAAGCAAATAGTGACAACAGCTTATTTGTAATACTGTTACCTCAGCCCTCGGTGTTGTGTTTGTGTTTGTGTTTGGCTCTGCCTCCTTGAAGTGACAGATACGGTATTATTAAAATACTTTCGTGCAGGATTTCAGTATTTATGGGACATAGAGGAGTTATAGGGAGAAAGCAAGGGATGAGTTGTGACTCAGACCAGAAGGGGAGGTTTTGCCAAGTGTTGTTTTGAATGCATTCATTACAGGTACAACTCTCTATTGTTCCTTTTTTTTTCTTTCAGGAGAAGAAGGAACACAAACGCACACAGAGAGCAGCAGCCAGGAAGCTCAAAGACAGACACGATGCCAGTCTTGCACATCCACATTTCTCAAGCTAATCTGGAGATTCCTGATCATTTTGTCCGTCTCTTCCTCCTGGGTTGGGACCACGCAGTTTGTCAAAATCACCTTTGAGACCTTTGACTGTCCCTTTTTCATGACTTGGTTCTCAACAAACTGGAACATTATGATTTTTCCCATTTATTATTCCGGGCACCTTGCAACTGCGCAGGAAAAGCAGTCTCCAATCAAAAAATTCAGGTAGGCTTTATGGTGGCAGTATCCCTTTAAACAACCTAATTCCTGAGGGCTGAGCTCAGATCACTGCTGTGCTCAGTCCTGCCCGTGGTGTCAGGAGGCAGAATAAAGGTCATGCTGCAGAAAACCTCATTCATAAATAGCTCACGGGAGGCTGACAGATGAGTGATGTGTGCTGAATAAACGGATACTTGATTGTTAAAGGGTTTTTTTTTTAATGAGTTGAAAAGGTCAATAATCTGCTTATAATCTTGCTGTTATATTGTCTAATATCTCTATATTTTGTGTTCTTGCCTGGATCAGGCCACTGATTAATCTGTCCGAGTCCATTTATGATAGAACAGCAGTGTTGGGTGCAACCAAACCAACTCCTAGCTGAGAAGAAGGATGCTCAGAGCTGAGGAGGTGGTTTCCATGTGGAGGATCATGGCTTGCTGTCTATGCTGAGCAAGTATAGCAGGATGCAAACTGCCCTTTCCTCCTGCTGGAAATTTATAAATCCCTCTTCAGTAGCTCTGGGAAACCAGAGAAGCACAGGGTTAAGGGAGAACCCAAAGAAATCATCCAGTCCAACCACCAGGACCAGGCTGACTTAGCTTCACCTTAGCCAGCTCTGAAGAAAACCACATCTAATCTGTCTCTGGGGCTTGGAAGTACCTCACATTCTGTGACAATTAATTTCACAGCTCCTCCTCCACTTTTATTATTCCACTGATCTGACAGTGATGTGGGAGCTGTTTTAAAGGATGGGACAAAACTCAGCTCACCAAGAGATACCACACCTTGCCCAGGGAGGGAAGGGATTCACGGGGTCATTTTGAGCTGGGGTCCAATTCTATTGTTCCAGTGCAGGCTTGCTGTGAAAACAGCCTGAGTCACTCCAGCAGAATTGTCTGTTCCACCAGGAATCACCCAGCGTGGGGCCCGTCCCTGGCTCCTGCTGTCACTGAGCACCCAGGGAATCCCATTTGTGACTGTCAGGCTGGAGTGTAGCAGGGCCAAACTCTTCCCTCAGCTGCTTTTTTGCCAGGATCTGGGATGTAATTTGGCCCTAAATTATCATTTCTGTCAAATCAGTGTGACTGAAATTGAGCAGTTGCACTTAATTAAGTGCTTCTCTGCAAACCCTGGTGCTTTGTCTGTTAATGATGCTTCATTCAGATTTCTGCTGGAGTGTTTGTGAGAACATTAACAGTGTCAGCTTGGCTTCTGCATGTGGGGTGAAGTAATAACAATGGCACAGCAGATAAGGAAGAAGGTGAGAAGAAACATCCGTGCAGATAAATCCCCTGCAGTTGGTTCATTGATTATATCTCTAGCAGAGTGAAATTTTGGGGCAAAACATTTGGGGCAATGCATAAAAAACCCCTGTGCTTAAATGGTTGATGTATTTCCCCAGCTGTTAAGAATTCAGCTTTTAAAGTTGAGGACAGTCTTAAATGCTCACAGGAATTTCTGCAGTGGGTCTGTGAATGTGTGGAGTCAGGACACCAGTGTTAGAGCTGATGGGAATCTTCCCAGAGTATTTCTTATTCCAGGTATGTCAGGAACTCACATCCCAAGGAGGAAGTAGCTGCTGGTAAATAATGATTTCATCAGGAGGAGCAACTACTTGTTCTATGCTGTGTTACAACCTGACTGTCCAGACTCTTTCAGTTTGGATATGGGATGGGCATGTCCTCAGGATGAGCTCTGGATTTTTTGGTGACTTAAAGAATTGAAAAGCATCATTTGTAGTTTTAAATTATAGACAGACTTAATTTGGAAAGGATCTCTGGAGGTCATTTCACCCAGCCTCCTCCCCAGAACAGGGGCCTTTTCAAACCTGCGTTGTTTGTTTGTGTGTTTTCTTGATTTGCATTCTTGATACTGTTCCTATTACAAGGCTTTTTATTACATTTTGTAAGATTTCTTGCTGCTTCATTTGCCTGTTTTATTCCTGTGCAGTAGCTAATTCTTGTCAATAAACCCATTTGTAGCAGTTCCAGGCTTGCCTCAGAGCCCAGAGGTGATTTGTCTTTGTGTTTCTGGAGGATGTAGTTACTCTCTAGGAGCTTTAAAGACATTTTGTCCAGCAGATATTCCCAGTGGATCTGAACAAACAGTGTCTCTGACATCTTGGCAGAGATCAGTGATCCTGTGAGTGACTTCCAGAGTGCTGCCCCAGGCTGGCAAAGCTGTAGAGAGCTACTGCTCCTTTAATAAATCCCACTTGGAAGGACGGGAGTCTCAATCCTCAACTTTAGATTGGCCTTCTGAAAACTTTGGGCTGCTCAGTACCTAAAGGAGCTGCAAGAGAGATGGATTTTTGACAAGGACATGGCAGGGAAATGGCTTCAGACTGAGAGAGGGCAGGTTTAGATTAAATATTAGAAAATAAATTCTTGACTGTGAGGGGGGGGAGGCCCTGGCACAGGTTGCCCAGAGAAGCTGTGGCTGCCCCATCCCTGGAAGTGTCCAAGGCCAGGTTGGATGGGGCTTGGAGCAACCTGGGATAGCAGGAGGTGTCTCTGCCCGTGGCAGGGTGGTGCAACTGGATGAGCTTTAAGGTCTCTTCCAACCCAAACCACTCTTGCATTCTATTATTATAATATTTGAGATTATAAATTGTGTATTTCTTACCTTTCACCCTTTACCTTAGAGATTCAATCTTGTGGTCTGAGAAAGTAACTCATGGTTATGAACTCCCTGCTGCATTTAGGTGAAGGGTCTTGGTTGTCCTCAGGCAGAGGACACAGCTCTTGGTATCCCCTCAGCACTGTAAATAAAAGGTATGTCCAGCATAAAGAGCTGGAAACTCCTTCCATTAGTGCTGGATAAGATGATCTGCAGCTCAGGAAGCTCAGCAGTAGGAAATCTGACCCTGCCAGCGTTTACCGCAGCAGAAGACGCTGCACAGACCTGATTTAGGGTCCTCATGCAGTTGTGGTGTGGAATAGGTGGGTGATATTTTCAATGTCAGTACATTTTGCCACCCCATCTGGCGTGTTGGCTTCTCAGGGACAAACACTGTGACACTGAGCAGCCTCCTACCAGGATGTACCCACAGTGTAAGGGCTGAGATCGGTGCTGCAGGCTCTTCCCAGCCTCGAGGCACTGGCCAGGGAAAGCGTTGGTAGGTGCAGGTTTAATGTGAACAAAACACACTGGGGAGAGTTGGATTTCTTGGATAACAGGAAGTGAGCATCACCTGAAGCGCAGACTGAGCCATAAGTAGCTGGTATTTGTACATGAAACTTGTCACTGCGGGTTTCTCACCCACAAACCTCTCCCTCTGTGTGGCAGCAGTAGCTCAGTCCAGCTCCCCCAGCCACTTGTGGAATAAACCTGTGCCGGTGTGGCCAAAATCTANCTGCAAATCCAGGCTTCGACTGCAAAGGGCTTTTCAGAGGAGACATGGGGAGCACCATCAGCACAAAGCTAGGCTTCCCATGGACCATTCCTGTGGGACACAGCATTCCTGGGTGCTGCCCCCCGAGCCAGGCACTGCTTATGTGAGAGTTTCATGCAGAATTGCCTTTCCTTTTGCTCCAGCTCTCCACCAGACAAATAGAGCTGGTCAGGCTCTTTCTGACAGCTCAGATTCAGTGAGTCCTGGGAACACAACTCACCAGTGTGCTTAACAGCACTCAGTTTGGTGCCTGTCCCCTGCAGTGGAGCTGGGAGGTGTTTTATGGCTGCAGATGCCGTCATTCAGGCAGAAGCACTGATGACTTGTGCTCACACAAGGTGCTGCTGTGCTGTTGGCTGCCCTGATGTCACTGTGGCCTTGCCAAGTTCTAATCCAGGTGATGTCACTGCATTCTCTGTGTTCCTGCACCCCAGGTCTCTGCCTGTTTGCTGTTTTTTTTCTGTGAGCTGCTTATAACCAGCTGCTCCAGAGGCTGCTGTGTGTCAGGGGGGAACAAACCCGTTCCCGTGCAGGGCCTGGCATCAGAATGACTGAGAGGGCACACAAGCTATTTAGTGGGTGCCAGAGGCAAAGCTACACGGCTGCCTGAGGTGCTGTAATTCCTGAGAGCATGGCACGCTGCCCAGAGCTGATGGCTGAGGGCTACCTGCAAGTAAAAGGAGTTATTTGTGTTAGAGGGCAGGTTTTAAATAGACTTCTTGTGCATTTGGAAATAGTTTGTGTCATAGTTTCAGGGTCAGCTGCCCTTAGATATGTCTGTGCCTCTAAGTCAGCAGCCTGCAACGTTATTTGTGTGGGGAGGCTTCCAGGGAGCCCTCTCTCCTGAGCCCAGGGTTTTAATCACTGTCATGTCTGATGACTCCTGCAAGTTTAATTTTAGTTGCATGTCAAAGAGGCTGAGTTAACCACTGAGCCACCAGCCCTCACAAAGCCTCAGGCAATCTGCTGTAGCTGTGACCAGGAAAATAAAGTATTCTCCCCATCTCCTCATTGACTGAGCATTATTCATGGAGCTCTCCTAGGCACAGGGGTGAATTCATCAAGTCTCTGCCTCACTCAGCACGACCCTGTCAGAGACTTTGCTATATTTTCTTCACTCAGAGTTGAGGAACCATCACCCCCTGTTTTTTCTGATCACTGCTGTGCGATGGAGGCCCTTCCACCTGCTTGAACAGCCCGTTGCCTGGGGCCTGTGAAGCATTTCCAGATTCTTTTCCTAGCTGTGCATCCCTGCTCACCCCTCCCAGTGCCTCTGAGAACTCAGAGGTAAGTGACATTACTGGGGCAGCCACAACTGCCTCTCCCAAATCACTGACCAGCCCAGAGCCCGGCCCAGAATAATGTAATAACCACTGAGCCTTCCTCCTTCGAGGATTCACCCTGTCAGGGCACTTGGATCCATCCTCCTGGCCCTGCTCTGGGTTTGTCTGTGTGCAGACATCCCAGAGATCTGCAGGACAGCAAAACCTGGCCTGTTCTGGCGTCTGGGTCCAGCTGTGCCCTGCATTTCTGGAGGCAGCCCAGGCACCTTTCTGCCTTGTTTTAACACAGCACAGGCTTCTTTCCTCTAAGATCCTGACAGCTCCTGAGGCAGGCTGGATTTATCATGATCCTGTCACGCCCCAGAAGTGATGGCAGAATTCCCACCACACAGGGCCAGAGTTCCCAGTGCAGGTCTGTTCTCGCCAGGACATGGGGCACCCTGGCTCTGGTGTCATGGAATGGTGACACCGCCACTGTGCACCCACCTGTCTTGAGGTGAGATGTGGTCTGAGCCCAGAATCACCCTCTGCATCCACCTGAGTCTCAAGGGGAAGCATCTTCTAAAGGTAAACTGCTATGTCTGCGTGCCAAGGAACACTGAAGTGCCACCAGTGGGTCCCTTCTCAAACAGGGTGATGCCTGATGGGGCCTCCCAGACACAGAGACTAGACAGAATAAGGAATAAGGTGGGTATTTATTTGAAAGGCCTTCAAAGGTACCTCTGGGGAGCCAGAGGCCACTGCCAAGATAGACCCCAAGATGGACACCAGGTCACGAGTTCGTCACACTTTTATAAGCTTGGTTCATTTGCATATTAGGGTTAATTGTCCAATTAAAGCCCCAGTTTAATGATGTAACCTCCCCAAGCTTGCCCCCCACTTTAGAGTCTTTGGTTTACACATTTTGGGCCTAGGACGATCTGAATGTCCTTGGAGAGCAGGCCCGGAGAGGCTTTGTTATGTCTGCCTGGCGTGAGAGAGCAGAAATTAACAGGCTACAGGTTATACACTAAGCAGTACAGGATTTGAAAAATATAAAAGTTAAAACCTAAGGCATCATGGGAAACTTGTCACCTCTAACTCCTGTTGAAATCAGAGTTACGAAAGTCTGCAATCAAAGTTAGGCATTGATTTATTTGCTTCACCAAGTGCTTGCGTTGCATCTCAGATAAATGATGCACACCAGTAGCTGGTTTTTTTTTGTTTTTTTTTTTTTTGTATCTTAAACATTTTTATCCTGATCTTTGGTGAACAGGACTCCTGAGAGCTTTGAGGTCAACTAGAGTGAAGCAGGTAGTTAGCAGATCCACCAGCCTGAGTGTTAACTCACTGGACACCCTGGAACAGAGTTTGAGAATGGAATTTATATTACCAGAAATGACTGCTTTGTACCCCAGGCTGTCCTGGTGGCAGCAGGGAAAGAGTGGTTGTTAAGTGGAATCAGAATCATTTAGGTTAAGATGTAGCTGATCTCAGTTATTACACAGATGTTACTATTCTGCTTTCCTCAGAATGAGAGTGATGGTTTCCAATCTTAATAGTGAAAAACTGCAATGTTTTTTAACAGCAAAATTCTCAGGAAATGGTAAAAATGGTTAAGGGACCCTGAAAACAACATTGTCTTCCAAATCAAGATATTTATCACACCACCCCCACCGCCCTCAAATAACAAATATTTTTGATTTCACATTGCAGCGCAATCTTTGAAGTTGCTAATTAGTTCTCCATAGTGGGTGCTTTAGCAATCTTCCCAACACAACCATGTTTGGCTGTGAGCACTTTGGAGCCCCAGGGCCTCAGGGCATTTGGATTATTCCCTCGGTGTCCCTTTCCTTGGAATGGTGTGCTGCAGGCTGAGGGTGCCTTGGTTCACTCCACTGCTGTTTGGGGTCACTTGTGAGACCTCCCATGTTTGGAGCAGTGTCGGAGAGCCTGCCATGCCACGAAGTGAAGCACACTGGGAATATCTTCAGGAATACCTTCAACCAAGAGTGCAGACAGTGGAGTTGTTAAAAAACATCCTTCCCAGTCTGGGAAAGGCTGAGATTCCTGAAATCCTAAGAAGCAAGCAGCTCACTTGAACTGTGTGTGACACGGTGTTTGGGAAGCTGGAGGTTTTGTTTGGAATTTAATCCTCAAGGAAATGTCTCCTAGAAAACACAGATTTTCACTGTATAATAAAATGAAGCTGTTAAATACTTTTCCCTTCCTTTTCTCACACTCCTGTTTGCCTGGCTCACTCCCACTGCCTGGTGGCTCCCTTCCCCACCACGCTGATGTGTCTGGCAGTCCTTTTGAGTATCTTTAGGCAGTTCTTACAGCTTCCTTGGCCATACATAAAAATATATTTCAGTAGGAATGAAAACAGGGCTTGGAGCAACTCAAAAAAAAAAAGAAAATTGGCAAGCTGCAGAGAAAAAATGATGATTCTAATCCTTGTGCTCGTGGCCTTGAAGGCAGAGTCTGGGAGCTGTCGGAACATTACAGATAACCTTCATTTCTGTGTGTGAATCCCTGGGATTGTTGTTGCTCAGTGTGATTATTCCAGGTAAGTTACTTCTTTTCTTCTTGCGAAATTGCTGTTTTAAGAAGATTGGGGGTTGTTTTCCCTATGCGAATTAAATAATGGATGCTCTTGGGCGTGTGGAGTCGTTAGGAAAAGCGCAGGAACGCGATAAAAGCCTAATGAATGTTTGTTGTGCTGGAGTGAATGTTAAGGAGAACCCTGGCTGAGACTGAAACTCTTTTCTTTTCGTAGGGAATGCAGTCGGATTTTTGGTGAAGATGGTCTGACGCTGAAACTCTTTCTTAAAAGGACTGCTCCCTTTTCTATTCTGTGGACTTTGACTAACTACCTGTATTTACTGGCTTTAAAGAAGCTCACAGCCACAGACGTCTCTGCCCTGTTCTGTTGTAACAAAGCTTTTGTCTTCTTGCTTTCTTGGATTGTGCTCAAAGACAGGTTCATGGGAGCAAGGGTAATGAACGTGCCTCGTTTTCCTCTCTCTCATGTTTTCATAATTGCACCTAAACCAATCAGTCATGGTGCTGCCACAGCACTGCTGCCCTGGGGTGTAGATACACCATGAAAACGCTTCTCATTTAGTTTTATAATGCAGGCCTAAACCTCAGGATCAGTTAGAGACCTCAGAACTTCAGGGGGAATTCAGTGTGGGGATTCCAAGGGGCTATTACAGCCAAGTGTAACTTGATGAATTACAACAGAAGAACTTCCAGTTTCGTATAAACCTATTCTGTCTTGGTTTACTGTGCTTAAGTTTAGTTAATTTTCTTTTAAACTTAGTGATGAATGCTTAGGCTCTAACCAAAGCAGTTTTATTCCTTGTTTGGGTAGACAGATGTTTTCAGCGTGTGATGTATTTTTCTTGTGCTACTCTGTCACTTTTCACACACACATTTACATGTGCATGTGCCAAAATTGCTTTGAAAGGAGCACAGCTGTTTTGTATGAAGGTGTATTTTGCACTGAAGTGTTACAGGACTCACTGGCAGTAAAATGGACCCTGCAGAAATTTAAAACAGAACTCAAAATGATGTGTCCCTGGATCTGGGGAAAGCAAACTTGTTCCCTCTAATTTTCCATACACAAATCTCCCAACATGCAGCAATTTAAACTGTTGGCTTCACACCTTGGATGAGGAGTAGTGAGGATTTCTGCCAATTCTTTGATGCAGATTCCCCCCTGAAATGGCTCAAGGTCGTGTTGGGCACAATCCTGACTGAATTATTGAGAGCCTTGAACTTCATTAGGGGCAGGTTGGGGCCAGGTGTGATGGGTGTGACCAGAAGGGACCACCAGCAGCTGGATTTAAGTTCCATGGAAAGAGTGGAAGTGCTTGAAGGTAAAGCCAGACACCTGTGTATCTCTTTCATACACAGCTGAAAATACAGAAACATCAGGTGAATGTGACCCACGCTCAGCCCACTGACTCACTCAAAGAGTAAACAGGGTTTAAAAACCTCAGTTCTCCTCTACAGAAGTAACAGGAACGACTACCCCTCTCTGCCCCTTCATCATCTCAGGTTCCAGCTGAAAAAACTGAAAATTTTGTACCTTTTAAGCTAATTTGTGTCTCCAAGCAACATCTTTCTGGAAGAGCAAGCATAGCTCTTGTGTTCTCCTAGCCTGCTCTGTTGAAGAAAGCTAGAAATAAAAGCTATTTTCAGTTATTATTTATTTTTCACTGACTAAAAAAAGGTTGCCATAAATATGCATTAGTATTAATGCTGTAAACACCGTGGGGTTCACACAGGAAAAACCTGGCAGGAAAAGTGAGCAGCAAATCCTGCACATAAACTGGATTCCACTGCTCAGTGGCAGAGCCTGGATGCCCATTGCTGGAGAGGCAATTCACAGCGTTTTCCAGCAGCTCTCCTGACAGAGTAACACTTAATGATGTTAATAATCACGCAGGAGAGAATTTGAGAGCTAAAATACGACAGAGCAGCACAGACCCAGCTTTCTGTGCTCTGAATGCCTCAGCTGCTCTCCCTCACAGCGCCTCGTTGGGCGCCACTAATGTTTGTGCCGGTTTGGCTGAAATCTAGCAATATATCCTCTTGAGAGAAAACCAGGTTANTAAAATACAACAGAGCAGCACAGACCCAGCTTTCTGTGCTCTGAATGCCTCAGCTGCTCTCCCTCACAGCGCCTCGGAGAGCAGCAGGAATTGGGTTATTCGGACAGTGAGGACATGAAAAGAAATACAGGTTTAATCCTATACCCTGAGCCATGGTGTTGCAGGAGCACTCTGCACCCAGGAGCTCAGCTGGCTTCTCCAAGGAGCTCAGCTCCCAGCAGCTCTTCCCGAGCTCCGGAGCCGTCGGGCGCGTCCGCAGCGCATCGAGGTGGGGATGCTCCAGTGCCTGGGACAGCAGCGGCTCTGCAGCACATTCCCAGCTCCCTGTCTGCCCAGTGTGGCTGCAGCAGTCCCCAGAGTGGCCGTGGATGCCCACGGGCACGTGGGAGCTGCCTGACATCCCTCTGATCCCCTGGCACCACTCCTGCACTCCTGAAAGCAACTGCCAGCCGGGCTGCAAGGCTGGGTTTTTAGGTGCCGTGTCTAAAGACAAACCTGTCTTGCTGGCCACCCTGTGGAATGGCACAATCCCACCTGTGGGAGCACAGCAAACTGCAGAAGGGTTGCACACAAAGTTTCAGGTGCTTGTGGCTGCGTTTGAGGTACCCACAGTGTGTGCTCTGCAGGGACAGCCACGTGCCCTCAGTGGTGAAGCTGGAGCACCCAACCTGTGAGAGACAAACACCGGGGGGGGGTTTAGGTTGGGTATTAGGAAAGATTTCTTTACAGAAAGGGTGGTCAGGCACTGGAACAGGCTGCCCAGGGAAGTGGTGGAGTCACCAACCCTGGAAGTGTGCACAAAATGTGTAGATGTGTTGCCTGGGGACATGGTTTAGTGGTGGATCTGGCAGTGTTTAGGTGAAGGGTTGGACTCAGTAAGGTCTTTTCCAACCTTAATGATTCTCTGCTTCTATTTACCCATCAAAGTACTGCAGGTAGAGCTTAGGTACCTTGCAGTACCTCCTGCCCTGGGCAAGGACACACAGCACCATCCCTGCCTGCACCCTGGCCTTTGCTTGGACACTTCTGAACATCTCTCTCAAATTAATAAGGTGCCCATGTTACACTTTGGGAAGTCCTGACAGCTTTGGAACACAGCAAGCACAAATATTTAAAAGACTTTACATATTTGAGTAGTTCTGCTGGCTTGTGCTGCTTAGATTTAGACACATGCTTGTATGTTTGCACATTTAAGCCCTTGGTTGGGCTTCTTCTGTGCAGTTGAATCAATGTTTTTTAGGTAGTTTGGGGATATTTTTCTCCCCTGAAAATGAATGTAGCCTGCAGAGAGGTTTCTTCCCCTTCCTTGAAGGTGTTCAAGGCAAAGTTGGACGGGGCTTGGAGCAACCTGGGATAGTGGAAGGTGTCCTGGGATAGTGGAAGGTGTCCCTGCCACAGCAGGGGGTTTGAACTGGATGATCTTTAAATTCCCTTCCAACCTGAACCATTCAGAGATTCTGTGATTCTTTACTACAGCACCTCCTTTTCTGCTGTGCTCCACATGGAAAGAAATATTTCTGATAAACCATTATTTGGCCTTGTTCTCTTTCAGGGAAAAAAAAAAAGAGGCAAGCTAATTTCACTCCATACCTGGGAGGCTCCAAAAAAAAAGTTACTACACTCTTCCATTAATTAAAAGCCTTGTTTAATGAGCTGATAGCCACCTTTGCTTCCCTGTGACCTTGCTGCTGCTTGTCAGCGCAGAGCAGTGCCCAGATGTGAGCTCAGGTTTCTAAAGCCGACACCCGAGGCAGGCACAGGTCAGCTGTGCTGATGCCCGGGTATGTAACGTGCAGGAGGAGCCTTGAGCGTGAAATTTAAATCATGTTTTTGCTGTTTTCAGTTTCAGGTCTTACTTAGGTCTCAGGAGGTGTTGGTGCTCCACATGTGTCCATCATTTTTGTTGTTTCAGGGACAAAAAAGTGCTTAGCTTTATAAATACTTGATTAAATTAGGAATCTGGCTCTCTAAATTTGGTGTAGACAGACTGGGAATGAGTTTTTCACGACAGGAAGAAAGGGGATGATGGATCTACTCATTTTCACTGACACAAGGAAAAGACTGAGCAGTGAGTGCACCAAGAGTTAAATCTCCATCCTTGCCCTTGGAAGAAGGGGATTACTACATTGGGCTCTTCTGTTTTGCCTTCTGAAACAGAGACACTGCTGGAAATACTCCAGCTGACAGCTGAAATCCTGAATTTCTGTGCAGGGCAGGACGTGTGGTGCAGCCTGAGGTGAATCCAGCCAGGCAGTCTGGCAGGGCAGGGGGTTTCTGGGCACTGAGAGGAGAAGCCGTGGATGTCTGAGGGGTCCTGGCTGTCATTTGGCATTGCTTCGAGGCTGGGACCTCTGTGGTGTCTCCCAGCAAGGCCCAACTGCTGGAATGTGTTCTCCTGGGAAGGAGGAGGGGGAAACCTCCTGGTCCCCTCTTGCTAAAGCCCTCCCAGATCTCTTCACACCACTGGGAGGTGCCTCCAGCCCACGGCATTGGGGGATCTGGATTTCAGCAGCCATTTCATGGTGAATTTGGAGCTGTCAGTGATACCTTCAGGTTTAGGGGGCAGCTTTGCTGACCTGTATCTCGGAGCTGGGGTGTTTTCCATGTAGGTAATGTGGGATATAGACTTGCAGTGGGGTTTGTGACTTTGCCTTTGGCACAGCCACTGCCATGTGAGGGGGCACCTGTGTGCCTCAAGGACTGGTGAAATAGGGCTGATGGTGAGGGGGAAGGACTTAAAGCTGCCCCCAGGAGATGAGTTTTCCTGGGAAGATGTTGGCCTGGATACCTATGGGATTTAGGAGCACTGACATTTTTACGTGGAGTCTCAGAGATTGGCCCTGCCCTGGGAGTTAATTCTGGGTTCCCCATTGTCCCCTGTGTGGGAACACCTTCACCTGAGTCTGTCGTGTGTCCCAGTCCTGTGTGTCCCTTGAAACGCAGTTTTACTCTGCTGACTGGCTCTGCTGACATTACTTTGTGGGATTTCTTGTGCTTATTGCCTCAGTCTGGCTCACATCTGCTTGGGATTATTATCAGTGGTTTTTCTGGGACTCTTGGTAAAACTGTGAGCTCTGAGAGTCAGGCTGCTCTGCAGGAGGGCACATGTTTGGATCAAGGTGCTTTTGAAGTCTGTGGGCTGAAGCTTAGGTTTATCTAGGACTAAATATTTCTCAAGTGAAGTTCAATGATGTTTTCAAGAAGCAAGGTGCCCATGTCACGTTGGTGTTGGTTCAGGAGTTGTGCACTGGCTCAGGAGACACCTTTTCCTCTGCACTCCATGGAAGTTGGGTATTCAGTGTCTTTGAAATTCACACTCCACATTTACCTGCTGAGGACGATTAGGTGGAGAGGGGGAGGTTTTTAAAGAATAAAACACTTTGGGCTCCCTGCCACTTCCTTAAGGTTCTTGGAGTCAAGACCCAGGATTTCAGATACTGTGTAGTTAATGATTCCTGTTCTTTTTCTTTGAAGCTCCTTACTTGCTTTCTCTGGGATTTTCAAATGAGGCCAGAAACCTAAGCACAAAGGTAAAGGCTTCATGAAGAAATTTGGTCATGTCTGTCCAAAAAATGATGGCAGGGCATGGCCAAAACAGCTGGAAGAGCTCCCTGTGGTACCCTGGTATTCCAAAATACAAGGCTCATTCCCCTGGACTAAATTTCCAGGATGTTTGACCATCTAATGTTTGCATTTCAAGTCAAATTGGTGGCATTGCTAAATATTTCTCTCGTTGTGCAGCAGTGTCTGTCTTAAAATTTCTTGATCTTGCAGTTGCCTCTCCAAGGTGGAGGTTTAGCTGGCAAAATACATAATGATGGATGTTCTGTCAGCAGGCCCCAGCAGAATTTGCAGTGCTGTAGGTCCATTTCCCTATCAGTGCACACACTTTCATTATGCTTTATGTCCCTCCCACGATCTTTCCTATTTAAGGGAAAACAAGAGAGCTCCAGGTCAGAGCCAGTGGGTGGTGACGCTCATGAGGAGCCGCTCCCAGTGTTGATCTCAGCTTTACATTGCTTTGCTTTGTCTGTGCAGATAGTGGCAGCGATAATGGCAATCACAGGAATTGTCATGATGGCATATGCAGATGGTTTCCAGGGTGATTCAATTATCGGGGTGGCCTACGCTGTGGGATCAGCCTCCACGTCTGCTTTGTATAAGGTAGGTCACAACTGTCTGTTGGCGCTCCTAAATTCATTGCCACTGGCTGTTAAAAAGACACAAAGACAAGGAGAATCGCTGTAAAATCAATGTTTTATTCTGTTCATCACTCCTGCATCACTCATGTTGTGACCAGGTGATGTCACAATGTCAGGAAATCTGCCATGGGGGTAATTAGTTGTCACCTGCCAATTACCCAGAATGGCTTTTCTTGATGAGTCTTTAATGAAATCTCCACTGCCATGCCACGAGGAGTTTAAGGTCATTTTTTAATCATGCCAATGAAGTTTATCAGCACTTTTCAAAGGGGTTTTCAAAGGGTGGTTTCAAAGGGGCTTTCCGTGTGCAGCAGGGAAGAGAGCCAGGGAAATGCTGCTTTCCCTGGTACAGGGATGGCCAACTCATCCCAGGTCTGCACTGCAGCTCCCTGGCACATGCTGGGCTCTGAGCCCTGGTGTGAGCCTGGCACAGGCAATTCATTAGAGACACCTCTGCTTGGAAGAAGTGGCTGCTCTGGGAGGTGAGGGCTGGAAAAGGCAGGGATGTGTCTCAGGAACAGGTTGGGCTGACCGTGGCTGTGTTTATTTTCAGCTGCGTGTGTAAAGTTTGGAGGGAGTTGTGGTGGGATCAGAAGCTGCCCTCACAGTTTTGGACTTTGCTCATCTCACTCATAACTTCATTGTGGCCATTCACAAGTCACTCAAAGTTCATGAATTTAGGCTCATAGAGGACAAGTTCTCACAGAGTGAGCCCCTCCAGGCTGGTTGTCCTCTCACAGCAGGGTCATGCTGTGGAAGTCACTGGAGTCCCCTCCCCAAACCCCAACAGTGCCACACTGAGCCCAAATCCTCTACATTTGTTGCATGAATGGTGTGTCCTTGGGTTCTTGGTTTATTCTTGATTTTTCCTGCGTTCTTCTACACTTGCTCCTCGTGGCATTTGGGGTTAAGCTTTGTTATGCAGACTCAGCCATCCCCGGTGCTAAAACACAGGGAAGGGTGAAAATCCCACCAAAGATCCCCTTGCAAAACTCTTGTGTAGGACAAGGGCCCAGCTATGGCCTATTGTCCTTTGCTCCACTCCCCCCCAGGGAACGGAGTGCTTCCATGACAGCTATGAAGTCTAAACCTCTCCTCTCTCCTCTTCTCTCCAGGTTTTGTTCAAGATGTTTCTTGGGAGTGCAAACTTTGGGGAAGCGGCTCATTTCGTGTCTACCCTGGGCTTCTTCAACTTCATCTTCATCTCCATCACCCCAATCATCCTGTACTTCACAAAAGTGGAGTACTGGTACCCCTTCTCTGCTGTGCCCTGGGGTTACCTGTGTGGAGTAGCTGGTCTCTGGTTAGGTATGTGATAAAAATTTTATTTATTTTTCTACCAAATTAGCCTCGGGCACAAACAATTTCCTCCTGTCCCCTTAAGCAGCAGAGCTCTCTTACAGATTAATTCTGGTCCCAGTGCAAACTGGTGCTCCTTAGAAATGATTCATATTTTTCATTACACTTTATGAAACATTACTATTAATCGATACATAATTAATAATTGATATGTAAGCATAGTTATAATTAATAATATTTAATAATTAACAGTAATAGCAGGGAGTAAACATGAAGCAGCCATACTAATTGCCCGTTTTTGCATTCCTACTGTAGTTCCACACCAATGCCCCTGTCTCTGGCACAGTTTGACTGCTGTAAATCCCATTTCAGAGGGCTGCATGTTCCCAGCCAGCTCCTGGGGGATGTTTGTGCACTGACAGGGGGACCCCCAATGCTGGGGCACCTTTCTGGGCAAGCTGCAGGCTCTGGGCAGGGCTCACATAAGGCTCCTTCTTTCTGAGCCACAATTGCCAGCAGAATATCTGTTGGATTCAGCCCAGGGGCATTTTAATTTCCACATATAAGAGCAGCCTTTCCTTCGGTAAAGTCTCTGTTACTCCATAATTGAAGAGGTTTTTGTCTCTACACGTTTATTAAATGGCAGCAAAGTGAATGTCACTGGCCATCCAGTCCTGAGAGGTGGCCAGGCTGGCAGCTGAGCTGCTGGGAGCACCTTGAACTGCTCTGACCACAACTGCAGCTGCCCTGTGAGCTCCTAGGGGACTGAAATTAGGGATCATTTATCACCCAAGTGTATAAACCCAACCATGAGGGAACAATGTTGTGGAGCAACCTCGTGTTCCTGTTATGCAGGGGACTCAGCAGCAGGACTGGGTGGTGGGTGATCAAACTTAAGTTTGCTTTTAATCTTTCAAGGAAAGGTTAAAGAAACTTAAGCAAACTTTAAGTTTGGGTTTTTTTAATCTTTCAAGGAAATTGGAGCTCTCTGGGAGTGCTGTCATGCAAAAAAACCAAAACAAAACAAAAAATCAAGCCAGGTTGTTTTTACCTGATCAAAGCCTGTGCAAAGCCATGGAATATGAGTGTGATAACCTCAGTATTACAGTTTGTGAAAGGCCATCCAGCTCTCCCCTTTCCCCTGTGAAGAATTTCCCTTAATTTCACGCTCATATAGAAAAAACCAAAGATCAATCACTTTGTGACAACTCTCTCATTGTGGTGTGGATACTTAATGCCACATATTGTACCTGTAGGGTCAAGGTGGAGGAGAAATGTCTCACCCTGGTGTTTTCCCCCATGATCATGTATTATTTTCTCTGTTTTTCCCTAGCTTTCAATATCCTGGTAAACGTTGGGGTGGTGCTGACCTACCCCATCCTGATCTCCATCGGCACCGTGCTCAGTGTCCCTGGAAATGCAGGTACCAGTGCCACGGCTGCTGCTGGGAAAATAAGCCCATGGGCACTCAGAAAGCAGTTCATTGCCTAAATAATCTGCTGGGTGGAAATTTTCTCCAGAGTCCTGTCTTAAACAGCCTCTATCTCTGCTTTTCCAGTCTCCTCAGCTTCATCCCTCTGAGGGTTTGAGCACAAGAAGGCATCTGGTTTTAGGGGGATGCAGCTGTGAAACAATGCCTGTAGGAGGCTGCTTGAGGGCTCAGGTGTGCTGGGAGTGCTGGTGGTGGAGCTGAGGCTGGGCCTGGAGGCACCTGGAGCTCTCTGCCCCACGTGCTGCTTTCTCCTCATCCCTGGTCCCTGCAGCCTGAGGAAACACACTGTTGGTGCAGCCTGTTGTAGATAGAGGTACCATAAAGGGCCTTCTGTCTCAGAGCAGAAATCACAGAATCATAGATTAATTAGGGTGGGAAAAGACCTCCAAGATCATCAAGTCCAATCTTCAACCATCGCCGTGCCCACTAAACCATAAAGTGAAGTGCCATGTCCACTCATTTTTTGGACACTTTCAGGGTGGTGGCTCCACCACTGCCCTGGGCAGCCTGTTCCAGTGCTCTACCACTCTTTCAGTGAGGAATTTTTTTCTAATATCCAATCTGGCCCAACCTGAGGTCTTTTCCCCTTGTCCTGTCCCTCGTTCCCTGGGAGCAGAGCCCGATCCCCACCAGGCTGCACCCTCCTGTCAGGGAGTTGTGGAGAGCCAGAAGGTTCCCCCTGAGCCTCCTTTTCTGCAGGCTGAGCCCCCCCAGCTCCCTCATAGACCCTTCACCATGGAAATCTTGAGGCTTAATCCAACCCCTCAGGGCTTCCTGTGATCCTGCACACAGCAGTGAGGGACAGGGGAGATGTGGCACCTCCAGTGCTGCACTGCCAGGTCAGAGCTGTTCCCTGAGCTCAGGGAGCTGCTCTCTCTGGAGCTTTGAGAGCCACACGGCCAATGCCACACCCAGAGTGCAGCACAAGGTTTGATGAGCAGCCAGGGATGTGCCAGGCTGCCCTTGGTGCCACCATCCATCCTGCTGCTGGTGTGATGCCGTCGTTGTTTTCCTCCTCCCAGCCGTGGACCTGCTGAAGCACAAAATGATCTTCAGCGTCGTGCGGCTGGGGGCCACCATCATCATCTGCATCGGGTTCCTGCTCATGCTGCTCCCTGAGGAGTGGGACGAGATCACCCTGAGGTTCATCAACAGCCTGAAGGAGAAGAAGAGCGAGGATCATGCCGAGGACATCACGGAATCCAGCGTCCACACGAGGAGCAGGAGCAGAGCCAACGGGACAGTGTCCATCCCGCTGGCGTAGGGCTGGAGGACTCTCCCTGCACGCAGATGTATATTCTGTGAATATAGCTTAACTTTCCTCACCACCTGTATGCTTAAAAAAATGTCATCCAACCTGAGCAGGGGATGAACTGTAAGATAAGAGAAATACATCTATAATAAATGTTTACATTTATACACTTAACAAGGAACGGGTGTAAATAACGATAATAAAATCTTTTGTAATAAACATTTAAGCTTGTGTCTTTCTGAGCTGGTGGGTTTAAAGTGTGGATCAAGTTTACGTCGTTTATCTCCCTTTGCTGGCAGAAGTAGAGCCATTTTGGAGAAGACTAATCTTGGATATTTCCAGGTAAATCTCAAAATTTAACATCTTGACTTATTTTCAATGAAGTGCCCTTTCAGCGAGGTAGCAGTTTTGGAAAAGCATTTCAAACCTCTCCTGGCATTTTGGAGAGTTCATTTCTGAAAGGCACTGATGTTCATATTGATATTCCCAATTATTATCAGAATAAATATTCCATGGTGTGCAAAACATGAGGCCTCCCCTCCCAGACCCCACTGAGCTGTGCCTCTTTCCAACACCACCTCTCTGGAAGTGGTGCTGGAGTTTGGGTGCCTTTAGTGAAGCAAAAAATAGCTTTATTTACCTCATTTTCTCCCAGAAAAGCTGCACTCCCAGCTGAGCTACAAAAGTCTCAGGAGAGATGGAACACCCTGGATCGCCGGTGTCCCTGGGAAATTCCATTTCCTATTTTCTAGAGCTTTGGGACAAATGAATATTTTTCTTAACCTCCACTGTGGAAAAGTCTTTCAAAAGCCAAATCCAATCCCTTCCCTGAGCCTGTTGCTGTGTAATTTAGGCTGGTTTACAGCATTCCTGGGACTGACCACTCAAGACTGTCTTTATTTGAGAGCACTTCATAGGCAGACAAACATTTTTTCCCTTAAAGGAAGAATTAAACCAACTGGAAAGCATTACAGATTGCAGAGCTCTGCTGGCTTTGCCCACAGTTTGTGAGTTTGATTAGCAGCCAGTAGGGGTGCTTTTTGATGGTGTTTCTGCCTGGGAAAAAAAAAATCATGTAAACAATAAGTTATTGGACTCTTTTTATTTGACTCTTCTATTGAATGTTTTTTTTAATCTTTTAGTGTTCATGTCTAAACTGTTCCCAGCAGACAAAATACTTCTGTATATTAAAAAACCCCACAAACTTGGGTTTTTCATCACATGGCTGTAGAATTAGGGCTGCAGAAACCAGCCCAACCAACTGTCCCCTGTGCCCTCAACCCAGAGGTGGGAGGTTTGGATACACACACAAGCCTCTTACAGCTCCTGGTCTGCTGCTTTTGAGAGGAGATAGACATTAAAAATATTCCAAAAAAGTTAATTGTGGAGGTACTGATGGGCTGAGAGCACTCAGCACAGGGCAGCTTGGCCTCTCCCCACAGTTTTGGAGCTGATACATTCATTTAAATTGCTAGATCGTTTTGGGGATTGTACTGGAATTTTACTGAAATTTTAGCTCCTGCCAGACTGAACACATGGGGAAAACAAAACTTTCAGTATGGATTGATGAGTACTTTTTGGGAAGCAGCCTCATGGCAGCATCTTCAGGCCCGGGACTGGATCCTTTAAGGAACCTCATTGGAAGTTCAGCAGGGAAAATCATGTGAAATCCTCATGTTTGAGTCAGCGTTCCCCTGCTTGCCACATTCCATGGCCAGGGGCACAGGGTGTTAAAAAGATTCTAATGTCAGCAAGGAAGGCTTGAGTAGAGCAGCCCTGCTTTGGTCTGATGTTCATGGAAAGGTTTGGGTTGGAAGGGACCTCAAAGCCCATCTCATTCCAACCCCTGCCATCAGCAGGGACACCTTCCACTGTCCCACGTTGATCCAAGCCCCATCCAGCCTGGTCTTGAACACTTCCAGGGATGGGAAAGCCGCAGCTTCTCTGGGCAATCTGCTCCCAGGTGCTTTGCAAGGATGCTCATCATCCTCAGCATCAATACCCTGAGCCCCCTCATTCAGCCTCTGCCCAACTTCCAGTTTAAATTCCTCATTAAGCATAGAAATAATGGTTTTCCCTGGAGCACAGCTCAGCCTTTCAGCTGGAGAAAAACCCATCAAACCCAAGAAATCAGACAGCAAACGGAGGCTCTTTGGCCTGGTGCTGTTGGTGATCCATCAGAGGAACGGCAAATCAATAATGACCCCCATCAAGTGACCGATGGGACATCGCCACTCCCGCTGCTCTGGGTGTCTGTGACAGCCCCTTCTACCCTCCCCAGCAACGTGGGGTTTCATTTCTCTGACAGCCCCTTCTGCCCTCCCCACCACTGTGAGATTCCATTTCTGCGGCACCGTCTCCCAAGGAAAGTGCCGCTTTTGATCCGGCAGCTGCGTTATCAGATTCTCCTTATCGCTGGAAGGAAAAGAAAACGTGCTGTGAATAACCCTCCCCGAGCATCCCCAGCACTGCCTGCCCTCTCTGGAGGGCTCAGCCACGCAGCAGCAGGACAGTGTTATCAGCACCACCCACGTCCCCAGCCTGGGCTGAGATAAGATGAATGTCCCCTGTCAATGCCAGCGACAAGGAGCAGAGGGAGGGACAAGCCGTGCTTCTTGACCTTACAGATGTGTGATAACAAGCTCTACCAGCCACAGCAGTTTGTATCCCAGCCAGGGGAGCAGTGCTGGGTTATTTTCCTCTCTTTGCTGATCCATTTGCTCACGCTGTCACTGCCTGAACGTGCTGCAAGCAGGATAAACAACAGCCTGTTCGCATCGCTGGGGTTGTTTCTGCTTCACTCACTGGGGATTTGCATAAAAGCCCAGGCGTTATTTTGGCTAAAATCCACTCCACCCACTCTCCATTTCCTCCTTTGCTCAGGGTTTTTTGATTTAAAATTCATTTTTGAGGAGAAGCTTCAAGGCAGAGGTGATGCACTGTTGCAGCTGGGTGTTAGAGTGGTTCCCCTTGGCTCTCCTCCCCTTGGTTCACCTTTGCTCTGTGTGAAGGTAACAAACTCTGCCTGTCTGTGTGAAAATGCCCTGCCCCAAGCCATGGCACTGCCCTCCCCTTGTGCTTTTCCCAGTATCTTCCTTAAAGCAAGGGCATCAGAGCACTTAGGAGTCAATGGTTTCTTTTGGACTGCAAGAAATCTGCTGAAAAGTCCAGTTCTGGTGGGATCATCATCACTTTCAGGTTCCACCTGAATTTGGTACAGAGTTTAAAGCAGTAAATTAAATGGGAGAAAGGGATTAAATTCTTCCAGCTCTGCTGGGAAGGACTATGAGCTGCCCCTAATGGCACAGCATGAGACCAAAGCTGCTCCAGCCCCATGTTTCTACAGCATAGGACTCAGGAATTTCACTGAACTTTAAATATAGGTGAATTAAAATAACATTATTGCATTAAATAACCCTCAGTCAAAGAGAAGGATGAGCATCCCTGACCAGGATCTCAGCTTGCCCCAGTGACCTGCAGGAAGGGCATCCTCCTGCAGCCTCTCCCCCACCCCAAACCCTCAGCTGATGCTCTTGGCCCTCTTTGCTTTACAGAATGGGAAGGAAAATAGACAAGAGAGGGAATTGGGAAGTGTGGGGAGCAGGGGGACCCTGTCAGGATTTTGGCAGCACCTGGGTAAAACACCAGATACAGCACCATGGGCACTGGCTTTAACATCCACGTGGGTTTCCACTGCTCCCACACATCCATCATTGCATTTAATTCATGATTTTCCCAAGCTGCCTAACAGGAATGACCTGTTCTCAGCAGGAGAAGGGTAATTAAAATAAAAAGGAAAAATAGACAGTAAGCATTGAGAAACTCAGGAGGGAAGCAGGGTGTTGATTTTACATTTTCATTTGAAAAGAAGAAGATAAAAAAAGTACAGGCCAGGCTGGTCTGCTCCCTCGTGCCCTGAGTGACCTGGGAAAAGCAAAGTCACCAGAGATGTCGGTGCTTTGTGGCTGAAAACATGAGCTGCTTGGGCTGCTCCAGGGATGAATATTTCCTTCTGGGAGCAACCTGGTCTAGTGGAAGGTGTCCCTGCCCATGGCAGGGGGTGGAACTAAATAATCTTTAAGGGCTTTTCCAACCCAACCCCTTCTACAATCCTATGATTTTATGAACTATCAAACATGACTCACTTTGACCAATATTTCCAGTTATCGTTGTCCTAAAGCTGCATTTTTTCCAGCAGTGCCCCCAGCCAGCAGGAGCAAAGGTGGAGGATGCTCCTGGGCCAGGCCTCATTCCCAGGCTGCTTCTCCCATGCAGGATGGGAGACATTTTAACCCTTCTGGTGCTCCAGGGACTGAATTTCCTTTCAAAACCTGAAGATCCAGCAAAAGAGCTGCTTGAGGAAATACCTCCAGGCCAGCTGAGGTGGTGGCCCTGGTTGAAAATCACTTGTAGGTAAAAACAAATATTCTTCAGGGCTTGGCACTGGCTCCCAAGCCACTTTCCCCTTCTCTGTCAGCAGCAGCCCCCGCTCGTCCCAGCAGGGAATGCCTGGGGATGGGTCAATGTTTAACCAGGCTGGGAAGGACATCCGTGGGAGCTGGCAGGGAGCTGCCTGGGCTCTGGGTCGCCCACAAAGATCCCTCTCCACGTTCAGGGAGGATGGTGCATGAGGGGATTTCCTGCTCCTCTCAGAGCCCTGGCTCTGCAGGATGGGCCTGAGCTCCTCCAAGGGGCACCCCAAGGTGACCAAGGTGGCCCCGGTGCCCGCCCGGGGGGATGTGCCTGCTCTGGCTGCCCTGCACCGGCTGCCCAGCGTGCCAGGACAGCCCAGCCCGCACATCCCTCCGTGGGGAAAGCCCATCTTCCACCTGGAGCTTCCACCCCTCCGGGAGACCTGGTACGGGAGAGCCTCTGCAGGTGAGGGGGTCACTGCTGCAATGTCGCAGCACAGGGGGGTCGCTGGGGGTTTGCTGGCTGCGGTGTGGGGTGGGTGTGAGGGTGTGCTGTTCTGCAGCCTCAGCTTTTTGCCATTTTTGCCATTTCCAGGAGGTTTTAGCTTTGGGAAAACTCATTTCCCCACCTCTGCTGTTTAAGAAAGCGTCTCGCTCACCAGAGCCCAGAGCCCAGCTCCTTGCTCTCTCATCAGTCACCCCCTGGAAACAGCCCAGCTCCCCAGCATCACCCTGGCACCCACCTGTGTCCAGACAAGCCCTTGTCCAGACACCCTGTGATCCCCATCCCACCCCTGTCCTGCTCACGTGCCCCTGCCAGGCACGTCGTTATCACTGCCCTAATCAGAATTAGATCCTGGGCAGGTGAAACTGGAATCAATGATGAATCTCCCAAGCCAGGAGCAGAGGAAGGCAGACAGACCTGGCTGTGTGTGTTTCCCTACAAGCAGCCTCTCCCCTCAGCCTTTAAGCTCCATCCATACCCAAATCCTTCCCAGAGGTGAGGAAGGAGGTTTGCATCCATCTGGGAGTGGATGTGCAGCTCTCCACAACGAGCTGGATGGTGACAAATGCTTCCCACAGCTGTGTTGGAGGAGTGAAGGGAGAAACATCCATGAAAACCAACGGGGTGGGAGGAAGGGCGAGGCAGAGGGAGGAGGATCTGCAGCTCCAGCATCCTCCTCTCTGCTTTTCCATTCCCAAAAATCAATTTCTGACCCACGCCAAGCGGTGTTATTGCTGCTTCACCAGAGGCTGGGCATTTCCTCCAGGATCATTCATCAGGGGGCATCAGGAAGCAGTGAAAGCAAATAAACCTCTGGCATGATAGCAGTGACATTCCTGGAACTGAGGTTTTGGGGTGAATACAGATCAGATCTTGCTGGAGAAGAGCAGGGTTTAAGTACTCCACAAGAACTAGAAAAACCAAATGTTCCTGTCCTGGAAAATTATCACTGGGCACTTAACAAATGCTTGTTAAAAAACGTGTGTTTTATAAAAAATTTAATAAATGTAATCTTCCATTGCTTTCCATTTTCAGAAACAAGAAGAGTATGCTCAGGAGGACTTAAGCCATGTATTAGCTCAAGCTGCTGTCTAAATAAGCAAAGCTTCCAAGAGAATAGGTTTTATTTGGTTTATGAGGGTTCAGCTTGGCTTATTTTAAATCCAGATTCCCCCAGAGGGGAGGATCTGCTGCTGCTGAAGTGCAAGGGTGAAAAACAGGAGTCACAAGGATGCCTTGAGCTGGGGCTTGGTGCTGCTCCCTGCTCCGGGGGGAGCAGATTTGGGCACAGTGAACCCTCAGCCCCCAGTTCTGTATCTGCAGAGGATAAGGGCAAATCTCCTACGAGCCACATGCATGGACAGGATGGGAGGGAAAAATTAAAAACAACCCCAAACACACAGAACACAAACCATCAGACCTCATAAGGGAGAAATAACTTCCTCAAAGCCGTATCCTTCTCCAGGACAAGCTTCTCCCAAGTCACAGCCACTTCCCTGTGTCGTGTCCCTGTTCCCAGCTCCAGGAGCCACCTCTTCCCCTTTCCCTTCCCCCCCAGGAATTCCCTATGCACTCACTTGCCCTGCAGATAGAGGCAATACTCCATAACCCCCTTTTGCTCTGACAAGCTGCTATTTCCCCACGTGTTCCCTGCAGATGAGGTTTGTCTCCAGAGGAGCCTCTTTGCTGGAAATTTTCCCTTCAGGCTCCCATTCTGCCTGTGTGGAGCAGCCACAGCTTCGTTCAGTGGTTAAACATTGCCAGGGCTCTGCAGAGCCCAGCAAACATTTACCTGATGGAGTCACCATCTCCATATCCCAACACCCTCACAGGGGGAAGAAATTCCTGACTGTGAGGGTGGTGAAGCCCTGGCACAGGCTGCCCGCAGAAGCTGTGGCTGCCCCATCCCTGGAAGTGTCCAAGGCCAGGTTGGACAGGGCTTGGAGCAACCTGGGACAGTGGAAGGGGTCCCTGCCCATGGCAGGGGGTGGGAAAAAATGATCTTTAAGGTCCCTTCCAACCCAAACCATTCCATGATTCTGTGATTGTCTTCTCTCTCTTCTCCAAGAGCCCAGCCTGGTGATCCTCCATGAGGTTCAGGGAAGTCCCCCATAAGCTGACCTCCAAAGTAGTACTTTTCTTGTTAGGTATGGCTATTAAATTTGGCATCAGCTGTAATGTTCTTCCTGCACTTTATGCCCAACTCTCCTCCCCTGTGACCATCTCAGGGCTCCCACCACGTGGGAGCAGGAGCTGCTCAGCCCCACCTCACTTAACTCCATGTATAAAATGTCATTTGATTGCACCAGGACATTTTTTTGGGGTGAACAGGTGAGACAAACAGGTAAATTGTTGCTTGAAAGAAATACTTCCTGCACATGCAAGTATTTCTTTGTGCAAGAAAAGAACAAAAGGGGCAGTGGTGTCCACCTGAGACCACCAGCACAGAACAGACCTGAGCCCAGATCCCTACCAGGCCTCAGAGAAAGCTCTGCTTTAATACCTACCAGGGGATCACTGGTGGGTGACACGTCTTCTTGGGCTGATTTCCAGGGTCTGAGAGTGCAGCACTCGCCTGAGCACAGCCCTCCCACTCCTGCTGCTGCAGCCCAGCTCTGTCACAGTCAGTAAATCAGCAGAGGTACTGCTCAGTCCCACCAAAAAATAACAATAATCAAGTTTCAGGGGCTGAGCAGCAGGAAAAAAACCCAAACTGCTGCCTGTGCCTGTGGTGGGAAGTGGGAAGGCAGTGGGAAGGCAGCAGAGATCAGGGGTTTCTTGGCCAGCTGATGGTCACAGGGCATGGGAGGAGAAGAGTCCCTTGTCCACCCAGGTCCCAGGGGCTGGGAGAGGCTGCAGGAGACTCGAGGATGGTGGTGGTCATGTTCAGCAGCGTGAGTGGTTGTAGAGGGAAGTTGGAGGGGTACACGGTGGGTGTTTGTTAAAAATCACAGACACAGTTAAGCCCACAGAATATTCCATGTGTTACTGGAATACACAGACAGGGACTTCAGTGGGACGTGCCAACCGAAAACCAGGACACAAAGCTATTGCTGGGTGCACCTGAGCAGCTGATGGCCACCCAAAAGTAACTCCATCCATTTCCTTAACCTTTCAGGGCCCCTCTCTTTGAACACCGAGCCAGGGAAGGATGGAAGCAGCATCATCAAGCAGCACCCGCCTCGAAGGCCTCAGGTAAAGCGAGTTTGAGAAGCTCCCTGGGAGCTGCTCTGATCAACTCCTCCCAGTGGGGTTTTGGGGACAGGGGCACGTGTCACAGCACCACGGTGGGGGAAGCAAGTACCCTACAGCAACACGAGGGGAAGCCCTACTTTTGGGTGGTCATGAGCTTTATGTGCTCTGGAGACACCCAACAAGGAGACGAGTCCCAGTGTGGGGCATGGGGCCACCTCTGCTGTGATGTCCCACTGTCCTTCGGGGTGTCTGGGTCCCTGCAGCCGAATCCTGGTGCTCCTGTGGGGCCAGTGTGGCCAGGACAGAGCCCTTTGCAGAAAGGATCCAACTTGCACCGTGTGGGGCTGGTTTTGGCTCTTCAGGCTGAACATCCCATAAGGGTCAGGCACCAGCTGAGGAGCAGAGATGGTGAAGCAGACAGACATGCTGTGCTGTAGGGGATAGTGAAAGACACAGCAATCACTTTGGGTTTCAGGAATTGCTGTTCATGCTCTGTACCTGCCCAAACTCCCCTCAGTTTCCCTGTCCTGTGCTTCCCAGATCCATTCCTTCCCAAGAACCAAATCCCATGACTCTACCTGACCTAACAGTCAAGATTTTCCTCCACACAAGGGCTAGCGCTGCATAACTAAAGCTCAGGAATATCTTTAAATCTTTATTTCTCCCCCTGTGCTTGGCACTGGTGAGGCCACAGCTCGAATGCAGTGTTCAGTCAGGGGCATTTCTTCCTAATACCCAGCCTGAACCTGCTTGGAGCAGCCTGGTTTAGTGAAAGGGGGATTGGTCCTTAAGGTCCCTCCCAACCCAAACCATTTCAGGGTTCCATGATTCTGTGAACAGCAAACCCACTGGAGCAAGGATGCTTCGCTTGAGACTTCCTTGCTGTGATTACGATCTTTTTAATACAATAAAGAACAGAAGAGCCACTAAACGGGGTCACTTAAACCCCCTCCCCTCAGGGCTGTGGCTCTGGGTGACACTGGTGGCTTCAGAGAGCAGAGGAGGCCACCAGCTATGGAATCATGTGTCCCTGGGTTTGGTGGGATGATGCAACATCAGCATCAGATCTGAGCCCACCTACACCCTGAAAACTGTCATAAGGCACCACAGTTTCCTTTAGAAACCTCTGACCCACACGGAATTTTTACTTATTGATTTTATTTCCATCACGGCCGTACTTGTGTATTATGGAGACACGGTTAATACTCATTTCAGGACAAAGACTCTGTTGATCCTACCCTGTTCTGCTGCTGGGGCTCTTGGGGAGCGTACACAGGTCCAGCAAAAGCCTTTTCCCTGTGGGAATACTTTCAAAGGCAGCGGAGCAGGATGACGTGGCCTTCTCAAGGACTTTTAGAGGATCTTGGTCAGCGAGTATTTCCAGACAAAAACCTGTGAGGTTCACAGCAACTAAAGGGAACAGTCAATTTTCCAGCCTGGGACAGAACTTCACCCGAAAGCCTGAAGCTTGGTTTCCCCAGCAGGGCAGGGGGATGAGCTGAGGGATGTGGGAGGTTTTTTTGCCTCCATCCGCCCCGCGCTGGCGGCCTCGGTGCCTTCCCGGAGCGATACCAGCCCGGACCACAGTTTGTGGTGTCACATGCTGCCATCTAGTGCCGTTTTTCAGTTTCATATTTAGCTTTGTGGAGTTTTTTTGATGCTAAGAGTCGTGAACTTGGCGTTGGGGACTAGTGGGGATTTCTCCCTTTACATGACGCTGATTTTTCCTCCTGCATTTTTGCACTGATTCCAAGTGACAGCTCAGGACTCAGCAGCAGTTCAGTGCAGACAGAGACATGTCCCCATTTATTGGACCCTTGTTCATCATCAAAGAGTTCATGGTGTCCCAAACAAAGTACAAGTCAGGTCTTACAGACAAAGTAATGATGATGTCCTGTTCAATTTTTACGGAAGCTGTACTGGGCTCCCATCCCAGAGGGGAACTCTAGGTGGAACCACCCCCCCCCAGAAATGTTCAAAAGTTGTGTAGATGTGGCACTTAGGGCCATGGTTTAGCATGTGGCAGTGCTGGGTGAATGGCTGGCTTGATGATCTGAGGGGTCTTTTCTAACCTTGGTGATTCTATGAATGCCAAGCCATGAAATGACCCAGCAACACCTCCCAGCTCGGCATGATTTAAGGAGGCATCTTTGCTCCTTAAGATAAAAATCCCTGCTCAGAGCAGCCTGCAGAGCAAGTCTCTGCCATCTT
Organism: Ifrita kowaldi; assembly: GCA_013398055.1. NCBI lineage: Eukaryota > Metazoa > Chordata > Aves > Passeriformes > Cinclosomatidae > Ifrita > Ifrita kowaldi. The sequence goes on from VZRS01009808.1 coordinate 589,468, forward strand.
CCACCAGCCACCAGAAAAGGACTTTGGACCATGCACAGTTCTGCAGAAAGAGTCTTATTTAGGCCAATACAAAGACTGGCTGGACAGAGGGAACCGTGCTCTAGGTCTCCTCTAATTGGGATCTGCCCTTGATGACCTGATAGGATACTTTAGATTAAATTACGACACCTCTGCACGCTCCAGCTCTGCCATGAAGCAATCTGAGCTGTGGTTTGGCTTCACTCTGGTCTTGGATGGAGACTTGGGCGCTGTTGAGGCTCAAAGAGAAATACCTGCAGGGATGAAACTGCTGTCAAACTGGGGCCTGGCTGCTTTTGCTTTCATGCAAAAGATTCCCCCAGTTTTGCCCACTCCTGAAGGACCAAATGATGCTCATCTCCCTGAGATGCCAAACTCTTTCCTGTATCCCAAGCTGCTGGGCCAGAATTGGAGCTGGAGAAATGTCCAGGTAGTTTCATACCTGGTTTTATGATCGTGTGGAATGAGCAATGCTAAATATTATAAATATTGGACTTGCAGAGGCTTGAACCTGCCATCCCTCCACAAGCAATCCCTCCTGCAAAGCCCTGGAGTCAGCGAGAAGTGGCTGCAAGCCCAAAATCAAAGGTAAGTGCATGAGTTTGTGCCCTTCCACAAGGCATTCCTGGCTGCAGGCTCCTTTCCCTCACACTTTGGGCACCCTGAAGGGCAGAAGTTGGTATTTAACCACTGGCTCTGCTCCTGTCTGGCTGAGCCCAGGACGCTGAGCTGAAACACTGGGGTGTGGGTGAGGATCCAAAATATGGGGAAAGCTTCTGAATCGCCAGCATGACAGTTCCCTGGATGAGATGGACCTGCTGAGCCAGGATATTAAATATTTTAGGGGCTGAAAATATGAGAGGTGCGTTTTTAAATGACTCACTTGAGCACCCATCACTTGCAGTTGGTGGGAGAAGGGAGAGACATTCTTGCTCTTCCTGAAAACAATTTGGAGCCAGGTGAGGGTCGGGGTCTGCTCACAGGGAACAAGGGAGAGGATGAGAGGAAGTGGCCTCAACTTGTGCCAGGGGAGGTTTAGATTGGGTTTTAGGGAAAATTCCTTCACTGGAAGCATTGTCAGGCATTAGAACAGGCAGCTCAGGGCAGTGGTGGAGTCACCATCCCTGTGGAGGATTTAAACGATGTGAGGTTGTGGCCCTTGGGGACGTGGGTTAGTGCTGTGGGAATGGTTGGACTCGATGATCTTAGACACCTTTTCCAACCTTAACAATTCCATAAACCTGATTTCAAGGCTGCAAACGCTGTGTGCCATGAACACCCCCTGCAGCCCCAAACATGCAAAAGCGGCTCTTCCCTTCAGATCATGAGATTATCTTGGAGAACCGACTCCGTGCAGTAACACCTCGGGGGGAAGAAGCACAAATACATCGTTTTAATGAAGTTTTTTCCCTCGTGCCCCAGAGCTGTGGGATAAACTGCAAGCACAGTGGAAATCTGTGATGAATGCCTGCAAGTTGGCTACACAGGGAGATGCTCGCTGCCTTTATCCGGGAGTGCCTGAGGGGTTTGTGAGCTGGTGGCTCTTCCTTTCTCTTTCAGAAAGTGCAGGTGTATTTATTTGCATCTTTAAATACCCCATAGGTGCTGGAGAAGAGGGGGCAAAGCCTGAACCCCCTCCCTGGCAGGAGGCAGCACTTGCACAAGCTTCAGATGCTGGACTTGACCCGCAAGCGACGAGAGGTAACACCAGGATGGATTTGGGGAGGGGATGGGGGCGTCTCTCCTATGAACCAGGAGGCTTCAGACCTCTTGCTGGGAAGGTGAAAGGAAGCTTTCCCTGTGTCTAAGGCAGAGGGCTGGTGGGGAGCATCCCCAGGGCCCCTGTGATCAGCAATTCCCTGCAATTTTTCCAACACTTCGCCCTCGTTTGGCCATGACTCATGGAGAAACCAAAAATCCCTGTCCCAGCCATGTTCTGTCACGTACCCAGTCTGGCAAATTCCATTTGCTTGGGTTAAACTACTCGGCTGTGCAATGATTTCCAGGGCCAACCCCACTAATGCTGTGCCACGTCGAGCCATTAAAACGTGTTCGCTCCTCTGCTGCTTGTGTTGACAACTCATTTGCAAACCCAGGCGGAGCTGAAGCGGAATCTCCACAGGGAGGCGAAAATCAATAAGCAAAAAACCAAGGAATTCAGTGCTGAGGATGTCCTTGGCACTCCCCAGAGAGGCAGCAGCGCCAGAAGCCGAGACCCTGTCCCTGCTGAGCACAATCAGCGCTTTCGTGAAGACCACCCTGGTAAGTGGAATGATTTTCCACGGCGACGTAAAACTCACCAGCCCTCCTAAATGTCATCAAAGAAGTTTCCCTGTGGAAGATGCTTCCACTGCTCCATCTCCTGCAGCGATAAGATGCAGGTTCAGAGGGCTGGGGGTGGGGGGAGAAGGCTGGGAGCTGTGTTTGTAGGACAAAGTGTTGGAATGCTTCAGAGAGCTCTCTGGGGTGGGTGTGACACCCGCTGGGGCTGATCACTTTTTAAGTTTAGGGTTTTTTCCCCACTGTCCCTACAGAAGGGGGAAGCGAAGTGGATCTCAGCCACCACTTCATCCTGACCTGTCCAAGGCATGAGCCCTGTCCTGCTCTGCCTGCACGTGACAACCTTTGGCACAGGCTGGGAATGTATCACCGAGGCTGAAAGTGCTGAAATCAGTGAAAAACTTGCCTGAAGGTGAACTTTCACCAGGAGGAAGGGGAACAAACTTGGCTTCCTATTCCCTCGTGGTTCTTCACCTCAGCTCCCTTCCTCCTGGGGATAAAGCCATACTGCCAGACTCTGTAATTTCACCAAATATAATCCTGAGTGCGTTGCATCTCACCCTGCCCCAGACACGGGGTCCGGTCTTGCAGGGACCTCTCAGGATTTTCTTTGTCCATAGCCATTTCCAGCTGAATTCCAGGCGACTGAGCAGCTCTGCAAAACCACGATATTTCATTTTTTTTCTCTCCCCTAGGAAACACGTGGGGTGGAGAACTCTCCAGGCAGCCTGACAGGGCTGAACTCTCTCCAGACAGGAGTGGGAAGGTTGACCTGTGGTTCTGCAGGGAGCCACGGACGAGGGATCTGTTCTGGGACTCCTCCAGCACAGGGTCGGAGGAGTGGGAGAGGGAAGAGAAGATTCCCCGCAAACCCACGCTTGTGAGAACCAAGACAGAGAGAGTTTCCCTCTTTGATGACTTCTTTGACAGGGATTTCTAGTGGCATGACTTGGGCTGTGCCAAAGAAACGAGCCCCAGCTCTGGTGGGGCTGGAATCCTCCCAGATGGAGACACAGTGCTGGCTGTACATGGAATTCCCATGAGCCTGGGCCAGTGGAAAGGACAGCTGGAAACGAGGAGCTCGCTGATGTGGGGTGGATAACGACCCTCTGGGTTCTGTGGCTGAATCAAAATATCTGGGGAAAAATGCCTTGGATGGAGCAACGGTGAAATGGGGGTTGAGAGAAGAGAAGGGGGCTGGTGAAAGAAAAACCCGAGCAGAAGCTGGGAAAAGTTCTGGGTTAACCCCAAATATTAAATTTCAACTGAAATGAAACGTTTCACTTGCCTTTGAGTTACTCGATCTTCATGTTTAACGTGGGGTTAACCTCTTCTAAACCACAAACCCCATTTCAAAATGTAAGGTAAAGTGATTTATTTAGAAAGTCTTTAAAATATTTATTTTGGCATTTCTAAAATTCCTTTTTGACTTTTGTGGCTGTGTTTTTTTAATTTCCTCTCCTCCTCTGTTCTGGACACAGAAATATATGTACTTTCTTCAGTACTAACCTCCAGTTTTATATATAATCTAAAATATCTGGCTTTGGTTCACTTTTTTTCCCTGTTCAGGTTTCAGTGCTGGGGAGTGAATGATGGAAATGGAGGGATTTCCATCTTTTCCTGCAGGCACTCTCCCAGGGATGCTGGTCAAGGCTGCAGCACCCACCAGGAATTTGAACAAGCAACCTGACATTCCCAAGTATATTGAAAAAGATGATTATATGAAGATGTCTGATCAATCAAAGGAGTTCTTGCAGTTTCCATCTCACATAAACTGCATTTTTTATTAAATTATCTCTTTTTCCTCACGAAATAATTTGTTATCTGAGAGGGAGCTTCACCCAACTCTCCTGCCTCCTATCTGGTTGTCCCTGTAGGTCCATATAGGCCACCAAGTTTGTGGATTCAAAGCATTCATCTAAAAGGAGATTTCAGTTAAATATCACATGGTTATTTTAATGGGGCAAACTGGGTAAGTAGGGAACTGGTGAAACACAAGGGAGGGAGAGATTTCCCCACCGGGCCTGGCCCTGGGAAACAGACAGGTCTGATCACCAGCATCAGTTTTGCCTCTGTTTGAAGCTGCAGAGCTGACAAAAGGCATTAACTCGTCCTTGTGCCTCCTGCTTGTCTCCCTCCCTTCCCACTTGGTCCTTCTAGAACTACCAGGGGCCAAAACATCTTCAGATCAGCTCCTTGCTGCAGGGCAGGCACTCCAGGTGTAACAAATATTATCATCACAGCCTCGTTCAGCTGGAAATCTTATCCTTTCATTTTTCAAGCCAGGACTCCCAGAATAACAAGATCTAGAGTCAGTTCTCAGTTACCCAGGACAAGGGGGGCTTGGACAGCTCGGGATGGATGAAGCTTGTGCTGCATCACTGTCTCAAACCTGTGATCCCTCCCACAAAGCTGTTGTGATGTGTCTGTGCTGCACCCTCAGCCTCCTGATTTACACAGCCAGGAAAAGAGCAGGAGACACATTTTTACACTCATTTAAGGGAATGAGACGCCCATGGCTGACTCACTTTCACAAGTATTTATCTTTATTGAAAATTCTGGGAGCTGGAAATCTCAGTGAAAGCCCCAAAATGAGCTGGAGCCTCCAGCCCAGCTGCCCAGGACTGAGCTGCTCTATCCTGATTTCACCTGCTTTTGACATCCCTAAATATATGGCCCATTACAGAATGTCTACATGCTCCATGGGGAAAACTGCACTTTGGAGAAAGCCCACACACCATGTGGGATTTCACTAGAAAAACACGAAAACAAACCCCAGCACAGGGAAGGAAGAAGAAGAGGAATCGTTTTAATGAGAAGGAGAGCTGCTCATGGCTAATGAGTCCATGTCTGGAGTCTGTGTGTTTTAAAAATGCCCTGAGAACTTTGCTGATAAACACCATCACCTTGTGTGAGCTGGAAATATCGTGAGAGCTTTGAACTCAGAGTTGAGGGTGTGCTGAAAAGGTCAATGATTTAATGGGCTGGAACAATTAATCTGGCACTTGTCTATACACCTGTTCTCTTAATGATGTGACACATCTCCCTTCTGTGTTCCCATCTGTCAACAATTAAGCTATAATTGGTGGAAATGCAATTTATCTCAGATAGAGCTGATTAGTTTTCCAATAATCGTGTTGCCAGCCTTGGGGAAGAGTGCTGCCCACGGAGAAGTGCCTGTGGACCACTCGATCCATATCACAGACTGTGCAGAGAAGACTCTCTGAGCATTAATTTATCAATCTACAGTGTGCAAAATTCGCTCTTGCAGAAGCGATAAAACCAGCAAACCTGCTCCCATTGCAGGGGGAATGGCTTCCCACTGCCAGAGGGCAGGGATAGATGGGATGTTGGGAAGAATTCCTGACTCTGAACGTGGGGAGGCCCTGGCACAGGTTGCCCAGAGAGGCTGTGGCTGCCCCTGGATCCCTGGAGTGTTCCAGGCCAGGTTGGACAGGGCTTGGAGCAACCTGGGATAGTGGAAGGTGTCCCTGCCCATGGCAGGGGGTGGAACTGGATGGGCTTTAGGGTCTCTTCCAACCCAAAGCATTCAGTGAGTCTCTGAAATACTTCTGGTGCTCAAAACTGTTTGACTGTGCTGTTCTTGATTGTATTAATTCATGACAACCTGCAGAGAGGCAGGTGGCATCTCATCCTCTTCTCGTGTTTTCTAACATCCTCCCAGACACTGGAAATGAAAACATTTTCTTTGTTACTAAAGGTGAAACTTTGACTTTTCTACAAACTGCAGAAAATGGGGAAAAAAACCCCAACCAACCTCCCGCAATGTTGTGTTCTGCAACTCAGCAGTGGAGACTTCAGGGGGAGGTTTTCAGTTCCCAGTTCCAAATGCTGGAACCATTGGAAAGCTGAGCCATTACAACCAGCTCTGGAGAGGACACAACTCACCACTCACCATATCTGAGCACACACAGCCTCAGCCCCAGCCACACCCCACAGAAACCAGAGTCTGTGCTTGGCAGAGCGCCTCACCCTAACCCCCCTGTGCCTCCCTGGGATTAAAATGTGTTTCTGTGGCCGTCCCACACCACCCAAAGCTTTGGGGCGAGGCTGGACCCTTCCTGCAGCTTAGAGATGTCTCCACATAGGAGCTGTGCTGGGGCAGAAGCTGCTCAGTCCAGATTCAGCACCTCCAGAGAATTCACATTATCATTTTTCACCAAAATGGCAAAGAATGGAGATTTTGTGCAGTTAACGATGTGGGTATGGGTATCAGCAAATGGTACAGCCCAGAAGATGTAGGTCAGATAGATCCCTGCCCCAAAGGACACTTGATCTCCCCAGGGAAATGTTTGTAGGATGTTTTTGTCAGTACAAACACGGCCAGAGCAAACCAAGTTCTTCCAGCTTAGGATTAGTTGAACCAGATTTGCTGAAATGTAAATCAAAATGATAATGCCCAGCCTGAAGTCAGCACCAGCCTGGCAAAATCATTAGCAATTAAATGTACAGTTTATAAGAGGAAATGTCAGTGTACTGTACTTCTGTGTTTAAAAGAGCAGCCAGGGTTGCTGTAACACCTCTGTTACTGTTCTTGAGAAAAAAAAAAAAAAAAGATTTAATTACACTTAGCAAAGAGAGGTGTTAGGTAAATAAAGCTGAACAAAGCCACACTGTAACTGGATCTCACTGACTAGTCTGGATTAACGGGATTTTCTAACCTCCCTGGGCTCAGTCCCACCTGGTGCTCCGAGTGTTTGACCTCCTCAGGAATGCGAGTCTTCAGCATCGTGTAACATCCTCCTCCCCCGTTGGATGCACACAGGCATCCAAAAGCAGGAAAACCCCACCATCTGAGCCACTGGGATGCACCCAGCAACCTTATTAAACCCTTTATCTGCCCTGCCTCCCTGGGAGGTGTGTGACAGGCGACTGGGATTGCTTCAATCTGCTTACACAAAGCTGCAGAGAAAAGCCCCCAAGAACAGCGACTTGAGCAGCTCTGTTTCAGGCTGTACATGAAGATTAAAGTCTTATCACCAGCTTGACAAAATACCAAGCGTGGCAGCTCTTTGTTTGCCCCACCAGGTATCCTCAGACTGCTCTGCGATAGCACAGCCCCAAACCTGCTGTTTTCCCACGCCCTCACAGTTCCCAGCCGTCTTTAAATAATTCCTGAGTAAGGTCAAGCGATGGCACAAGGGTCCCCTGATGAATTAAGAGGAAGGAGGCAGCTCCTGTTTCTCTCTGAGCCTCTTCACCTGCTCCTGATACTGGATTCTGAGATGCCTTTCCCTCCCAGCAGTGCTGGTGCGGGGATTTCCGTCCCAGTGGGAACACAACCCATCCCCACTGGTGCCACAGGGCTGCCCACAGATCCCTCCCGTTCTTGAAAGAGGTAGGAAAAATATTTATTTCTTGCTTAGCACAAGGGTTGTAGCTTTTTGCCACCTACTGACACGTTGTGGGAACAGCTCATCCAGAGAATTCCTGCAGGAAGGCTCGGTCCTGCACTGGCTCTGGCTGAGGGTGTGTCCAGCCTGGCTGAGAGTGACACAAAAATAAAACCAGGAGTGAACAGGGCCCTTGGTGCACTGTCAGGAGAGCAACACTTATCCCACAGGATCATAGAACATCCTGGGCTGGAAGCAACTCAGGAGCATCATCAAATCCAGCTCCTGGCCCCACACAGGACACCCTGACAATGCCACCCTGTGCCTGTGAGCGTTGCCCAAACACTCCTGGAGCTCTGCCAGGCTGGTGCTGTTACCACTGCCCTGGGGAGCCCGTTCAGTGCCCAGCCACCCTCTGGGTGAAGGACTTTTTCCTAATATCCAACCAAACCCCCCCACTGACACAGCTGCAGGTCCTTAGGCCCAATATTTGGTTGGTCCTTGCTAGAATTCCCTCTTTGTCTCAGCCTTTGAGCACCTCGTTCCATCATTCCAGAGAGGAGAAACATGGGAGAAATCATTCTTCTTGCTTGCAAAACCAAGCCTTGCTTTCTTCCCCTTCTATCTTGCCCCAGTTCTTTTTTTTTCCCCCTTTCTCTCCCTCTAAATTCCCTTCCTGGCCAGGTGGGATGGGGCTTGGAGCAACCTGGTTTAGTGGGAGGTGTCCCTGCCCATAGCAGAGGGTTGGAATTAAAGATGATCTTTAAGGTTCCTTCCAACCCAAACCATTCTGGGATTCTGGGATTCTGGGATTCTGTGACCCCACCGTGTCCCCACAGGAGATGTCTGTATCAGTCCTGGGGAGCTGTAGATGTGGGGGATCCCCCATCTGCCCACAGCTTCTCCCTTTTTGCTCCACTCATTTTGTTCACTCCCATCAGTGCTGACACTCCCCTTCGGGGAAGGGGCAGAGCAAACCCTGCTGTGTTGCTGATCCAGCCCCAAATTTCCCTGTTCCTCCTGACACACAGCTGATACCCACCCTGGCATTAACTGCTGCTCCATGCAGCCATGATTTAACATCCAAAATTACTCATTTTTCTTGATTAAAATGCTAAATAACCACTGTTCCATGGGAAAAGGGAGGCAAAAAGGAACAGTTTTGCAGATACACACTTCAAATTAAATACTGGGGACCAAGCAGCTGTCTCTCACTGGTGGCCACTCGATCCCAGTTCTAAAAGCACCCAAAACAACCAGCACGGCTTAGGACTTTCACAAATTCAGGCTGAGCTTAAAAGCCAGGCATTACTTCTACTTAACACACAAACCACCTCCTTCAGTTTAGCCAAGCTGACCTAAAAATACAGCTTTTTGCCACACAAAGATGCCTTTGAGAGTTGCTGGAGCTGATTTTTTTTTTTCCCCCAGTGTTCTTCTCAGAAAAAACCTTCTGAAGCTTCATTTGGCTACGCTGCACTACACAGGGACTGTGAGGCCACTGCTGCTGCCCTGGGAAGGGGGTTGATCAAATAAGACACTTAATTTTCTGCAAAATGTGTCTGTAGGTATTTGCAAAATATCTTTTAGAAATTCTGCTTTTTCCCTAAGAATCTCCCACTCTTAAGAACCAAATAAACAGAAAGCCACCGAGCTTAAGAGCAGGGTTTTTGGTTGGGATTTTTCTCTGGTTTTCATTTCTTGAAATCCCACTTTTCAGCCACAACAAGTTACTGCTGCTATTTTGGTAAAGGCGATTTGTAACAATGACCTGGCATGATATTACTAAAAGTAATCCCAAAAATGTGGCAGAAATGTGGCAGAAAGTACCATGCTAAAGCTAGAGCAGGAAAAAAGAAAGAAAGAAAAAAAGAGCAGGCCTTCTCTCTGCAGCAACCCTTGCTTTCAACTTTTATTTTGAATTGTCTCATTCCCAAGGATCTCCAGATTCACTTTGTGGTTGAGAGCAGAAGTGGCCATAAATAAAAAAAAAAAATTAAAATGTTTTTGCAGATCCTAAATCTTATTTTGGTGATGGATTACCTGTGAAACCAAACCCCCTGTCCTTCTTTGGAGGCCAAGGATGAGGAGCTGGGCACAGCCCACGGCTGCTCTCCGTTTGATATCCAGCCCCGTTTATTTTCCTCCTCCATCCCATCTTTCAAAAGAAGATGATACTTTAATTAATGACCCACAGGGGTCTTGTGCAGCTCAGTTAATGCTGGGAAATGTGCTTTGAAGGCAGCCAGCCTTGCACAGCTTCTGAGGACGAGGAGCTTCTCCCTTTTCTCCCTCCACACGATGCTCTCGGTGCTGGGAGCCGGCTCCGACCTCCCCACGGCAGGGACTGGTCCTGTGCCAGCATTTGCAGCATCTCCCACCACAGCACCAAATCTGGCACTCCCACTGAGATCTAATATCAGAGAATCATGGGATCATTTAGGTTGGAAAAGCCCTCCAAGGTCCAACCATCCCCCAGCACTGGCCCACGTCCCCAAGTGCCACAGGAACACAGCTCTGAAATCCCTCCAGGGAAAGGGATTCCACCACTGCCCTGGGCAGCTGTGCCAGGGCTTGATGACCCTTTGGGTGAAGAAATTTCCCCTAATATCCTCCTAATAAACCTCCCCTGAGGAGGTGATTTCCTCTTGTCCTGTCACGTGTTCCCTGGGAGAAGAGCCCACCCCCAGCCTGGCTAAGCCTCATTTATATCCAGGGGTGGCTTCAGGCATCTACAAAATAATAATCTCCTAGAGAAAGAGTATGGTGGGGAGTTAAAGTCCTGGTCCTGCTGGTGCTGGAGTCCTGGACAGCTGGATGGGACAAAAATTAGGATATATGGGGCTGGAGTCAGTGCCAGCTTTTGCCTCACCAGCTGATGTTCTGACTTAGTTTCCAAGCTCTGCCCTTTTTCTTCTTTTCTTCCATCACATGGCAAGAGCCCCTGTCTGAGATCCCAATCTTTGGTGTTTAAAACTTGAGGTTTTCCTCCCTCTCAGCTAACTGACAGGAAGAATCCAGGAGTGAACCCACAGTTGGGTTAAAGCACCTTCCAGAACCTAAAGGGGCTCCAGGAGAGTCAGAGGGGAACTTTTGACAAGGATCTGGAGGGACAGGACAAGGAGAAATGGCTTTAAATTGACATAGGGAAGGTTTAGATGGGATATTTGGAAGAAATTCTTCCCTGTGAGGGTGGTGAGGCCCTGGCACAGGTTGCCCAGAGAAGCTGTGGCTGCCCCATCCCTGGAATCTTCTCCTGCCGTGGGAACATAGATACTAAACTGCACACAATACAAGGTTAGCCCTAATTTTTTCCTCTTTGGTTGCAATGTGCTGATGAGCTTTCTGATTCCAGGTGTTTAAATTACAGGAGTCCAGTCTTTATCTGTGTAAGAAGGAAAAAAAAATTATAAAACACTGAAAGGATTTTAAAAATCCCAGCAAAAATACAGAAAAATGTCTGTCTGAGTTGGAATTGAGCAGCTGCAGAGAGGGAAAAGGCTTTTCTTTCTCGGCAAGAAAAGTGATGTAAGTGGTTACAATGTGGAAATAGTTAAAATGAGTGAGTTCTTACCCTTTCATCTCCCAGCTTTTGAGTACTCAGATGCTGTACCTGATGTTCTAGTTAAGCACAGTGAGACCTGGCTTTGTGCTCATGCCAGGAACTGGAGAGGGGCACTGAGAACTGGAGCAGGGAGTGAATCTGTGATAAGAAAAACCTGCACAGAAAATCACTGCTCTTAGCCCAGATGTGTCCAGGTTCAGGAAAATAACACTTGCCTGTGGCCACCCTTCCTATTTGCTGTATGGAATGAAGTCACTGGAGCCCCTCTGCTCTGGAGCCAGGCTGGGAGAGCTGGGGGTGTTCACCTGGGGAAGAGAAGGATCCAGGGAGAGCTCAGAGCCCCTTCCACTGCCTAAAGGGGCTCCAGGAGAGCTGGAGAGGGACTGGGGACAAGGGATGGAGGAACAGGACAAGGGGGAATGGCTTCAGCCTGACAGAGGGCAGGGTTAGGTGGGATATTGGGAAGGAATTCTTCCCTGTGAGGCCCTGGCACAGGGTGCCCACAGAAGCTGTGGCTGCCCCATCCCTGGCAGTGTTCCAGGCCAGGTTGGACGGGGCTTGGAGCAACCTGGGATAGTGGAAGGTGTCCCTGCCCACGGCAGGAGTTTGGAAAGAGATGATCTTTAATGTCTCTTCCAACCCAAACCATTCTCTGGTCCTTTGCCTTTGGGGTTCAGGGGACTGATGGTCACTAAGGGCTGCTTTTGAAAGTGGGGTTCTTCTGCAATGAAGGTTTCACAAAACCTGTGAGGGCATCATAAAATTTGGCTCAATGCACCAAAGCACTTCCCATCAGACAGCTCCTGCCAGGAGAGAAATAATGAAATGTTTTTAGGGCAACATTTTCCCCGAAGTCACTTCCCTTCAGTGTCAGATTTTGGCAGCCATGTGTGGATTCCCCACAGCGATGATTCAGGTGTAGAATCGAGCCTTCCCCTGCTGGCCCTCGGGGTTTCCTGTCCTGCAGGGCCGCCTCCAGCCACCCCCAGCTCCCAGGCCCGTGGCTATCATCTTCCATCCCTTCCCTAATGGCCCGCTTTGATGTCCAGGTGTAACAGGATTCAGCGGTGCTGATTTCACTGATTAACACGCAAATCACGCCCGGAGACTGGATGCTTCCTACAGCTAATCATCCGCTTGGCACCTTTCAAAGAGCCCAAGGAAGATGATTTAAAAAAAAAAAAAAAAAAAGACAAAGAAATACCTCAGACAGAAACACAAAGCAAACAACCGCCCCCAAAGATGTGAACAACATCAGCTCAGGTTTTCTGCTGATGGTTTTCCTCACGGCACAGAAAGCACCACCACCTTCCCGCCGTCAGGAGAAGGAAGGTGTTACTTTGGTGACCAAATGAAAGCACACGAAGCCCCTGACCTTGATGACATGTCCCTGCTTTTAGAGGACAGGCAGTAACCCAACCCCTGGAGAAGCAGCACATTCCCCGCACAATTAAAGCCTGTTTACATGAAACCTTTCATCCCAGATGGAGATCTGGGGTTAAACGTGCTGGGAGATCGGGAGAGCAGAGCCTGGTTTGAGAGAACAATGTGGGGTTTCTTCCCATCTCCTGAGGTGACGTTATCAGTCCTGACCAGGTTCCCAACCTGCCTCACCTTCTGCTGCAGTGATACTTTTCCTGAAGGTTTATGGATTGTAGCCTCTTGGTCCTTTACAGCCAGTGGATCTCTCCCCACAGTGTTTTTTCAGAAAAGAATATGGGATTGGGCTCAATTTCAGGATGGAGCTGATGAGGTAAAGCTGTGGCCATGGTGAATGCTCTGAGGGATCCCTGAGCATCCATCTCCCTGATGTCCTTCAGAGTGGACACAGCTGGCTCAGAGGGATGCAGCCCACACCTCCTACCTCTAGAAGAAAGGGCTTTTGCACAAATTTTCATTGTTTGTTCCCCTCTCAGTGCCTGGCCAGAAACAGACAATAACCCCAAAAGTGTTCTTAGGTCAGAAAAAGCTTAACTGAAAGGAAACAATGGAGTTTCCAAATGGAAAAGTAGGATTTATCATTTCAGGTTTCCCGGGTAAAGCTTAAGCTTGTTTACCAAGACGGATTTGGCAGACGTGATTAATTCCCTGCTCTTAAACATGAAAACATTTATCTGCCTGCTTACACCATCCCAGGGGAGGCTCAGCTCTCTGCTAAGCACCCCTGGACAAGCAGGAGGTGATCCTTCCCTGGCCACGTGCATATCAGGGATGTGGTGGACACAGAGGTTGGGAGCAGCTTCTGGAGAAGCCCCTCTGCCTTTCCTGCTCCTCCGGGAGAGCCCTCGCTGCCACACCATGCTGAGGAAGAAAGGTTAATCACAGCGGGCTGGGAAGAGGCTGAAGGGCAGGTGATTGTGTTCCTGGAGGAGATGGACACAAGAGCAGGGGTCAGTCTGGGTTATTTTATAACTGAGTTGGAAGCTGCTCCATGGGGGCACACACAGGGAGGGCGGCCAGCGCTGCCAGCGGTCAGCTGGGAGCTGGAGGAGGTCACTCATGGTGGCTGAGCTGCTCTCACAGCCAATACATGGACATCCACCTCTCCCTTCCCTTGCTCCCAGCTTTTCCTCTGCTGGCTGAACCTTTCTGGGAGCTGCCTCAGTCTATCAGCCGGGCAGAAATACATCACAAGATACATATTTTTGCTGAGGGACACAATCTTCTCGGAGGAGGGCACACACCTGGCTGCAGACAGGGCTGCTTTTCCACCCTGTTTCTGTCTTTCTGTAGGCTCTGGTAGCCCACTCTGCACCAGGAGTTCAGTTTTTACACCACCTCTTGACCTGCTCAGGTATCTCCTTCTGGCCACACAGAACTCCTCAGGTGAATGAAGTGCTGCCCTTCCAGTGCAGACCCTCCTGACCCCTCTGCAACAGGCATCCCTTTGCTGTCACACTTTGCAGTCCCAAATTATCTGTGAAATGCCCCTCCCAGCCAGCCAGAGTGCCCATCTCCATGCATGCAGGAGACACTGGGGACAGTTCACCAGCTCCACACCTCTGATATCCCATCCCTGGCACTTCTAAGACCTCCTATCCCTCCCCAGGCCCACCTGTGTTACCCCACCCTATTTGAGGCACTTACTAGCAAGGAAGAATCTGTTTCACCAGGCTTGGTTTGCCCCCAGTGTGCAAAGCACACAAAAATACGGGAGTTCTGTGTCCTCTGCCCTGTGGCACTGCTTTATCCATCAGCACAGCCTTGCCTCCCTGCTTCCCCCCTTATTTCCTATTAAAAAACCAAGTGGAGAGATTAGACCTGTGCATCCCAACCTTCTCTTGCCTCATTTCTATGTAAAGCTCTTATCAGCAAGCCCGAGCTGCTGCTGCTGCAGATTATTCACCCAACACAGACAAGTGGGATGGCCCAGGCAGTGGCAGAGCAAGCTCCCAGCAGAATCCAGATGCGATGCAGATACTCCAGATCTTCAGGAAGCAGCCTGGTAATACTTGTTGAACCACATAAAGAGCACTGTGGGGCACAGCTGTAGGAGCCAGGACTGGAAAAGCAGCTGGAAGCTTTACAGAACCTTTCAGAAGGAGAAAAGTCTTGAACTGCAGTAAATTTTGACTTTGAAAGGTGCCCCAGTGGTCCCATGGAGCAAAACGTGGCTGCTCTGGATGAAATGTTTCTCTCAAAAAGACAAATCCTTTCTATAGGGTCTGTATCTCAAGATTTTTGAGTGAACACCATGTGTTCAGAGCAACAATGTGGAGAATTATGCAATAATTTAGGTTGGAAAAGCCCTCTAAGATCATCCAGTCCAACCAATTCCCCCAGCACTGCCAAGGCCACCACTGACCCCTGTCCCCAAGTGCCACACCCATGCAGCTTTTAAATCCCTCCAGGGATGGGGACTCCATCACTTCCCTGGGCTTGACAATCTTTTCAGTGAAGAAATTTTCATGGGTATCCAATCCAAACCTCCCCTGGCACAACTTGAGGCCGTTTCCTCTTGTCCTGTCACTTGTGACCTGGGAGGTGAGACCAGGAGGAGTCAAAGCCCCCAGCCCTGCATCCCTGTGGTTACAGCCAAACTGATGCCAACCCCATCACTGCCTTCACCATCTGCAGGCAAATGGGTGAAATTCCAGCTGGAAAACGAGCAGGAATGTGGAAAATGTCCAGGAGACATGGAGATATGAGTGTGGCTGTAGTTTCATGGCCAGGGGGTTGTTCTTCTCTCCCTGCTGGGGAAGGGGAGCCGTGTCCCAAGGCAGGGTGACAACCAGGATAGCTGTGATGGGCAGCAGGGATTTAGAAGTGCCAGTTAAAGCTATTGCCTGTTCCAGGAAGATTTCAGAGAGCTGCCCAGGCTGAGACAGCTTCTGGTGTAGCTGCTGTTTCAGGAGGTGGTTTGCTTTATTTCTGTTGTGTTAGCTGTGACCTACTGTGGTTCACCATTTTCCGCTCAAGTCCTAATTTTAAAGAAAAATCTGGTTTCTGTTTGGCGAAGTGAGGCGGCCTCAGCCTCGAGCCTCATCTGAGTCACAGGAGTCAGAGGCCCCATCCTGTGTCAGGACCAGCTTTAAGAATTAATCCCCATGGCTGCAGAAAGTCCCCAGCAAAAACTGCTTTGGCTCAAGTCCATGAGGTCGGGCTCCTGTAACAACCAAGTGCTGAGAAATGGTAACTCCCAAACCAAGTCCTCGCTTTGCCCTTTTCTGTGCCTTTCCCCTGCCATGTGATCCAGTTTTAAGCAGGATAATGCTTCTTCAAGCCATTCTTGTTTGCACAGAGAGAAGAAAAGTGTGGAGGAGGAGCAGATTTCCTAAGGACACCCCCCAGCACATCCCAAGCCTCCCATCTGTACAAGGCTCAGACAATCCACGTTCTCCAAGGTATGATGGCAGCACTTGCCTCTGAAGAAGCAGCAGTTGTGATTTCCGGAATTCGTGTATCCAAAGGATTCCAGCACACCCAGCCTCTCCTGCCTCAGTTTCCCCTTTCTCCTCCCTCTGAGGGCTGCAGCTCCTCCCTAACCTTGAACCAGCCTGCCCGGTGCTGACTGACAGTGCATCCAATGCACGCTGAGAAAGGAGTTTTGGGGCTGGTTACAACCAGAAGAAACCCCACAAAATTATCTTTGCATTTCAAGGAGCAGAAATTTGCAGCTTAAAGAAATCTAAATCTCCCTGGAAACTATTTACCAAGGAAAACTTACCCACAGTAATCCGTCCTTTGAGTGTTAGAACAGCTTGAAACTAAAAGTTTGCAGAGCTCGAGCAGGAGGGGAAGAGGGGTGAAGCTGGCAAAAGATCATTAAGAAGACATTTTAAAAATGTTTTTCCAGAATTTGATTTTTATTTCCACGCTTGGATTAAGCTCTTCAGCTGGTGAGGAAAAAACAGGAGGTCACTTGCAGGATCTGTGAGAAAAAAAGGGCTCTTCCTGTAGGTTCAGAATGTTCCTGGGATTTTGAGGCTGAAAGTTTTCCGAGCGCAGTTCTTCCAAAGGACTTTCCAAGAACACACAGTAAACTGCAAAACAATCTCACAGAGAACTACAGAATTCCTGTTGGGGAGATAGAAAAGCTATTTCCACACGGACAGAGCCAGAACACTGAAGTTTGACATTTCAATAAATGTATTTTTGGCCTATTTTGACACAGTACGACGGACAGAGAATACAGAGATTACAGAGCCCAGTGCAAGGCAGCACCTCTGTAAATGTCTGCTCCATATTCCATTTGTCAGTCTATAAATGGAGCCATTGGAGTAATCTCTGCTTCACTGACAGCCCGGAGATCGCCAGATTTTCAATTTCCCTTCAATAAAACAAAAAAAACCCCAAAACCCCAAGGAGAACATTTTCGCTTTTTAATCATATCCAGGCCTGTTTCCTGTAATGAAGAACTTCTTTTCCAGCCCCAAGAGAGAAATTCTTTGAATGTCACTTTCAGATAGTGAGATAAAAATCTCTGCTATTTGCAGGAAAAGGCTCCCACTGCCATTTGTGGCTTGAACCACTTCCCAATTTATTTACTTTCTGAGGCTGTTTACATTTTCAGGCAGCCCAGCTCACTCACCCCTAACAAGCTCAGGTTATTGCTGCAAGAAAGGCAGCCCTGTGCCAGCCACAGGAGAGACTTCGGACCTAGGGACACCAAAAGGCTTTTGGATCAAATCACCCGAGTAAAAAAATGTGTGGAAAAGAAAAAAAAAAAAATCCCATTTTCTGGTGAATTCCACCACTGACCAGCAGCAGGAGCCACGGATGGTGCAAGCCCTTCATTAGGGCTGAACCTGAAACTGCTTTTCATTCCTGGAGAGCTGCAGGACTCCCAGACCAGCACGGAGAAGGGAGATGAGAGAGAAGGACATCCTTAATTTGTCTGAAGAGCAGCTGATTTTCTTCTTTATATAATTATCTCCTCCAGCAAACCCTCCTGCTTGGAGTCAATGGGGTTGGAGCACACTTAGCCCAATTCAGGAGAGACACATCAACCCCTTTCACCAAATGCATCCAGCTCCGAGGGCTCATTTGTTTGTTCTTGCTGATATTAAAGACTAATTTTGATTTAGACTAAGAGCCTTTTCCATCCCTCAGGAGGGAGCCGTGGCAACACGAGAGTATTCAATTAACTGTGTGCTCTAAATTACTCCTGGAAAGGAGTGTGTTCACGTGGACAGGGCAGGGATTCTCAGGGTACTGTCTGGAAGGGGGTTGCATGGCTAATATAATATAATATAATATAATATAATATAATATGATATGACATATTATTTTTCCAGGAGCTGGGCTTCAATCATCTCTATGGATCCCTTCCAAGTCAGGGTATTCTACGAATCTATAATATTACTATTATATATAAGTAGTAAATTCAGCTTTGCCTAAATCTTCCTCACCTTAGCAAAGCTGCTCAGTCATCTACTTTTTCAACCTTCTTCTTTACTGGTACTTTACAAACAAAGAAAAAGGGAGCAGCAGGTGGCATCTTGTTACAGATAGAAAGTAGAAACCAGTTATTAATAAGCTCCTGTATTAAATCTTTAGCCTCCTCTTTGTCACCTTCTCTCAGTCTTAGGCACCTGGAGAGAAGCGTTCACTTCAGCTGGAAGTAATTTTCCTGTCCTGCTTTTGCTTTCCTTTTTTTCAAAGAAAATGCCCCAAATCAAGGCAACAGCTGGTGCAGAAAATAGGAAAAAATATCTCTCAGAAAAGTTAAAAAGTCATTTTGGACATTTTTTGCTGATGCTCTCAGGGTTCAGTTTTGATTGATAGATTTTTTTTTTAAGTCCAGGATGGAACTCATGGTGGATGCAGAGCTGGAATTTAAATCTGTATCTCCCATCTGGAGGTTATTCCAGCCACCTGCAAGGTGATTCACCTGAATGGAGAATCATTCATTAGAATAACAGAATCCCAGAATGGTTGGGGTTGGAAGGCACAATCTCTTTCCAGCCCCCTGCCATGGGCAGGGACACCTTCCACTATCCCAGGTTGCTCCAAGCCCCGTCCAACCTGGCCTTGGACACTTCCAGGGATCCAGGGGCAGCCACAGCTTCTCTGGGCAACCTGTGCCAGGGCCTCACCACCCTCACAGTCAGGAATTTCTTCCTAATATCCAATCTAAATCCATCCTCTGTCAGTTTGAAGCCATTCCCCCTTGTCCTGTCACTCCATGCCCTTGTAAAAAAGTTCCTCTTTAGGTACTGGAAGCTGTAAGGAATCAGAAAGGAAACTGGAAGGAGAAAAGCCTCGGAGGTCCTGGCAGATGAGCAGCAATCTCTGGCAGGTTGGTTACAGCCCCCAGTCCCCTGCACACCTCTCAAACACACAGCCACATGGACACAATTGCTGGCAAATTCCCAGGAGCCTGGACATAATGGTAGAGGGAATAAAGCTCAAAGTCCATGAAATGACTTTGAGAGGATTTTAAAAGCACATTTTTTCAAAGTACATACAGGACTCCTCTGTACGCTTTTAAAAGAGTTCTCAGCATCGCAAGGGCTGCAAGCAGTTCTCAACTCTTGCTCACTTGCAACCAAAACAACAAACCCCCTCCTTACCTCCCAGGAAAATCCAGAGTGGCTGTGTTAGTCATGACTTAACAGCCATAAAAAAGGGACCCATTTCAGTTCAGCTATGACACAGATGTTCAGATAAATGATGTTCAAGATCCTCCCGACACAGGAAAGGAAATTTTTAAATTAAGTAGACAATTTTCTCTTGTAAAAATTTTCCCACCATTTCTCTGTCAATCAGAGAATCCCAGAATGGTTTGGGTTGGAAGGGACCTTCAAGACCACCTCATTCCACCCTCCTGCCATGGGCAGGGACACTCTCCACTGGACCAGGTTGCTCCAATCCCTGTCCAGCCTGGCTTTGAGCAAGTGTGTATTTGTATTTTGTGGACAAAGCAAAAACAATCATTAGAACATTCCCATTGAAAAGGAAATAGATAAACAACTTAACCATTTATTTGACTGCATTGTATTTAGACAACTTGTACATTTCGTAACCCCACTGTTTTTGTTCTCATCAAAAAGGATAAAGGGACAGAAGAATATAATCCACTCAAAACAGCAGTCCAGTATTTTGAGATACACTTGCTATTTTCATAGATGCCCACCTGATACCTGAACTCCAACACAGGCTGTAATGTTTATACAAGACCTGAAGTTTTTTCAACATAGCACTGAGTTGTAGCAATGTCTTGCAGTGCCCTGAAAAATCGTTTGTGACGTACTATGCAACACCAATTGGATGATGCCTTGAAGGTGATGAACCTGATCATTTCTTAAAAAACAACATAATGAATGCAAACATCCAGACCGACATGTCAGCCAGTAGCAACATTTGGGCAAATTTAAATATAAAAGCAATCACCTCCTTAGTTAGATTTGTCAATGCAAAAAGGCGAGGGGGAGAGGACCGTGTTTAGCAACAGACAGGAGAAATAACCAACGTTTCCTTGCTAGATTCCTTTCGAAAACCTATGCAAATTCAAGGCTTCCCACTTGATTTCCAAATCCCAAGCAGTACAGAGAACAAATCTGTTTGATATGACCCAACACATGCAGCTTCAGTGTCTCCTGCAGTGAACTCTGACACAGCAGCCATGGCAGAACCTTCTGGGCCATGAGCTCTTTGAAAATAAAAAAAGAGAGAGACCTGCACCTATTTTGCTCAGTATTTTCAACACGGGTATGGCAGCAACCACTTCTTACAGTAACCAACCAGAATTGAAGTTTGCTCCAGAGGGATGTTTTTGGCAGTGAGGAGGGATTTCAGCTCACTTCCAAGTCGGCTTTTAAATCTGAAGACACCCATGGCTTAAATATTAACCAATAGAAAACTTGCCTGTCTGGCTCTGCAGATTGAAACCCCAGCAGACACACAAGGCAGCCCAGTTTGCAATTTGTGATTCAAGCCCAGCAGCTGCTTGCAAGGTCTGAAACCTCCCTGATCCAGCTCCAGCTCCAGCTCCCTACGTCCTGGACCACAGCTGAGGGAAACCTGACTCAGGGGATCGGCTACCAACATTTAAGTGTTAACACTGATCAAAACTGCTGAAAAGCCACCCAGAAAAACTGGCAACCATGAGGGAGCGGGATAACAAGAGGTTTTATCGTGTCACAAGGCAGCAGTGGCTACACACAGGCTTTAGGCTGAGCTCCAGCATGGCCTGGGAGTAACAAACCCCATTTACACCGCTTTGTCTTGGGCACCCTTTTAAAGATGAGTTTTCTTTACTGAGGGGAACAGACCCCTCAAAAGCACAGGTGGTATCTACAAGCAGAAAACTCAGCAGGGCCAACGTCCATTAAAAATCTTTATTTTCAAATACAACTCATGATTTGTACATGGTAAGAAACGTCCATCACCATGTGCGATTGGTCTGTGCAAAAGGCGGCTTTGCTCAAATCCAGTTTTCCTGCACAGGGCTCTTTTCCAAATGATACTGGAGGTAGGGGTTTTGTTGGTTTTGTTTTTAGTGTACAGTAATTAGCAAAAACAAACAAAAAAAAACCCCCAAAAAACAACCCCACGACTCAAACCAAACCCTAAAAAGAAAAAAAATAAACAACCAAGTGTAGTAAGGCAAATCTGGAGAATTCACTCGATTCCACGGGAGTGGATTCACTGAGAGCTCATCCTTTTGATCCCTGTATGGACCATTCACATCAGAGTTGGACTTGATCCTGGTGGGTCCCTTCCAACTCTGAATATTCTGAGATCTCTGATTACAGAGGTGCTTCCACAAGTCAATTAATACCTTTATTTTTGTCTTTCAAAATGAAAAAAAACCCCCCAAAAAACAAAAACCAACCCAACTGATTCATAGACCTGGGCTATGGAATCACACGGAACAAGAAAGCCTCGACACTGCCATTACTGAAAAAATTGATGGGTATTGGTAAAACCTATGTAAGCCCAAGTAAAGAAAAGGGAAAAAAAAAAGAGAAAAACAGAGTTAGAGTGAATGCAAGAAAGAGACAGAATTCCTTCCCCGCTGCTTTGATTCTAGAGGGGAAAAAAAATCCCCCAATAATTTAGCTCATGTAAGTTGAGAAAATGAGAGCAGCTAAAAATGAATACGATACACCTTGAAATTTATTTCCAAGACCAAGAACCAAAGATTGAAGCATTTTAGAACACTGAAGCAAAGCAATCTGAATATGAAAAAAAAAAATTGTTCCAACTATCTTAAAATAGCTGTTTCTCAGAGCTTCTAGCAATAATTTTGATTAAATAAAAATCATACCAATTTACATTAATTTTCTATATCTTCTTTTAAAAGAAGTCCCTCACTCTTTTAATGAAAAAAGTGCATCCAAACCCAGCAGAGATTCACTGGTGCCACCAGGTTCTTTTAGCAGCTACTCAAGGTTTTCAAAATAGCTTACACTTCTTGCTATAAGAAGGGCCTTCCAAACCCTTGTTTGGGAGAAGTATCCGAATTATAAAAATCTGAAATAATTTATTATCAAATCCAGAATTTAAATAAAAGCAGATTTTTTTTTCTTGCAAAGACAATTGAAGAAAGTAAAAGAATAAAAGCATGCACTCCAAACTTAGAGGTGAAGACAAATATACTTATCTATACAGGCACTGGCAGACGCAATTTAATGGTTACTCGTTGTAACACACACCCCACCCTACAATACATTTTTTCATTCACTAATCACTGAGGTACCAATATTTAAGAATGGAAAAATTCAATATTGAAAAATAAAACCTAAAATTGAAGCCTTTTTTCTTTTTCTTCTTCTTCCCCAGAAAACTATGGCAATTTTTGTATGAAATGTTAGTATACTTATAGAATTTTACAATCTACATTGGCTTTATTTTGAATTTTCGGGAACCAAAAGCGGCGTTCCCATCCAGGTTTTCTCTGATAAAACCTTCACTGTGTGGATGTCCTAAAGAGTCAGCAGACTTGCAAATGAATGAACATATCTTGGCTATCACCTGGCACATCTGGCTGGTACCAAAAGGACTCGGAGTCTGAGACAATCGGCTTTAATTCGGAACGAACGCGCCATGCCAAAGTGCAACGAATGTGTGCGACACTCAATGGGACACTGACAGGTTTAAGAGCTGCATGGAAAGTACTAAAGTCCACCTTGCAAAGCAATTTGGGACAAATTGCATTGCATGCAAAGGACAACTCTGCGCTGCTGGGACGCCGCTTGCTCGCTGGGATGGGGTCTCCTAACGCAGCCATAGTTTCAGACGCAGTGCATCCACTCCATTTAAATAGTATCTGAACAGCCTCTTGTCTCGCACAAAACCAAGGTTTTCATAAAGTTTCAATGCAGACTTATTTGTGATTTCTGTTTCCAATACAACCTTGAAGGGAGGAAAAGAAAGAAAAAGAAAGAAAAAAAGCGTGTCGTGTTAGCAGCTGCAAATACATGATTGCTGAACCAATTCCAAAGGTTTTATTTAAAGGTACATTTGTTAGCAACGAATGGAATTAATTTCTTATCTTTACTTAATTAAGCAATATTTCCACATTAAGCATCCATTCCCACATTAAAAAAATACATAATACAGCAATTCATCCACAACTGTAATTGTAAACAACATATGAAGATTTCAGTTCTTGGCTGTAAACAGTTTTTCAGTTCACCACCTCATAACAAGGGTAAAAAACACAGCAACAAACAAATCCCAAACAGCCTCTGTCTCCCAACATCCTCCCCCAAAACCCAAGCTACCAAACAGGTTAGGGTCCAAAACATACTTTTGAATTAGTGACTGAACTTCTGCATGTAGCAAGAACTTGGCACATGAGGATTTACTTAATGATTTAATATCTTTGACCCCGGATTTGTTAGAGTTAGATGTAGATAAAAGCTTCAGGTTGACACCAGCTGTCAGACCCAACATTTGCAATCGTTATTTGTGCTCAACACAAGTATCACAGAGTGCTCTGGGCTGGAAGGCACCTTCAAGACCATCCAGTTCCAACCCCTGCCATGGCAGGGACACCTTTCACTAGACCAGGCTGCTCCAAACCTGATCCAACCTGGGTACCAACAAATACCCCAAACCCAAATCACAGTGAACACCAGAATAAGAAGCAGATTTTTCCATCTTTTTCCCCCGTGTTGGAAAGATCCCGTTGCAGAAAGACCTGTCAGAAATAACTCAGACCGAACTTAAGTCCAAGAGTAGACTCCAAATTAAGATTCAAAATTGTCTCAGAATTCTCAATCACAGGCAAAAAACTACACTGGCCTTAATAAGACATTAATTACTAAACTTCAGAATTTTTCAGAATTGTTTCTCTCTCTCTTTTCTCCACACGCACTGAACAGAGCTCTGCCATAACTGGCAAGCCCCACATAATAAAAACTACTTCTGCCTCTTTACTGGTGTCCAACTCAATTATTTCAGGATTTTGCTGTTAGGAATAGATCGTGGCTGCACAAGAACACAGGCTGAACTAACGAGCTGACTGGGCTCCATACACCCCCTGACAGTGAACATCCACATATTGAACAGGAGCTGATGGTCACTGCAGGAAGACCATAGAATGAAAATAAAGGACCAAAATTTAGCCTAGATTTGTAGAGCAGTTTAAGTCCATCTACTTTATGGCCTCTGTGGCCTTGCTGCTTTCAGGCCCACATTCCCATTCCTCCTGGCCTCTCCTGGCAGCTCTCAAGGTTGGTTCCTGAGCTACTTCCAAAGCCACCTGGCAGAAAACCTTTCCTTTTTCTCTCCACGGGGTTTGTTTTCTGCAGTCTGAGGAGTGGCTAAGCCAGTGTGAAAGGGGGAAGCAGTCAGTGGTTACAGTGGCCTGGAACTTGAGTCAAATACATACATTAAAGGGCTGGTTTTGGATTTTATTGGAGGTGACCACTCTAACCACTGTCTGCCACATTCCAATGCACAATTCCACCTGTGCTTCTCAGTGTAAGGATGTTGAAAGAACAATAAACCTGGGGATAACAATCCAGTGAACAATGTAAGGCTTGGAAGTAGTTCATTTTACAAAAAGGAACTAGGAGTCACACATTAAAATATTAATCATCAAAGTTCTTAAATTACAGCAGGGCAGTGTTGTAGCTGCACACTTAAGACAACCTAATGCAATTCTTAGTCTTGTGGCAAGAATGAGAGATTGAATTTCTGTAGTTGGCATCTCCCAGAACATTACTAGCAAGTCCTGTGAGCTGATGGAGTGCTCCTAACATCCTTCACCCATTAAAATGGATAACTACTCATCTGTAACAAATTATGGAAGCACAATCATTTTGCTGGAGAGGGCTATTTTCTACACTTGTACAACTCCTTAATTCCAATTTAAGCAAAACACTGAAGCCAGAGAAGGAATCTGACCTGTGTAAATCCACCGTGCAGAGGATTATTTATTTGAACTCTCAGCTACAAAGGGCATTCACTCTCTCAAAGGTTCAGTAACCTGGCAGAGTGATGTAACAACTCTCTATTCAATTGCAAGCTCCAACACCTTGCAATGCTAAAACACTTCCAGCACTGCAGGTGATTGAGCTGAAGGGAGTGGTTAAATGTTGAAATACAGGTTTGTTGGAATCCCACTACCTGAGTGAATGCTCATCTTGAAAGCAAATGCAAGAGATTTGCTCTGGTATTTCTAAGAAGTCTCAGCACAATGAAAAGTAATTCCCTGATCTCAACATACTGCAGCTGAAGTCATGTTTCTGTTATCTGAAAAGGAAACACAGGCATCTTTTATTCACATTTCCTTTGGTGAAGAACGCATCTCTTCCTGTGTGAGATTTTCAATCAAGCTCCAAGCCTTCCACTGCTACATGTATTTCTGCTCTTGTGGGTTGATTTTGTTGTACACACATGCCTGTTAAATCCTCTGATAACACAGTAACACCCCCCGAAGGGCAGCAAAGCTCTGATTGGATTTAACAGAGTTTTCTGCTCAAGTTGCAACTTTCTGAAGGTTGTGACTTTCTCTTTTATCTTAAATTCCATAAGCCTAACATTTCAGCTCAACTCTAATTTTAACTGGGTTTCGAAGCAAGAAAATTTCTATATTAAGAATGGAGTGCAATGTTCCTTGTTGCTGCATTTTCATCCCTTGAATTTATTCCTGAACTGAAGCCAGCTGGAGTGGTCAAGCTTTCTTGCTTCTTCAGCTCAAACTTTTTAAACTCAAGTTTAAAAACCAAGCCACAGAATGGATACAGCCACATCAAATGAAAAAAGTCCTCTCAGCCCTCACAGAGGAGGTTGCTATTCTTAAGTCTGGCATATCATCAGACTCAAGTTATGAGGGCTTGTCCAGTGTCCTTAATCAATTTAACTGCCTTAACTTTTAAAGAGAGGCAGTACCCAAAATACAACACTTCATACTACATATGATTTGTAGATTAAGGGAAAGCTAAAATATCAGTAATTTAATGATTTCAAATAGGATTCCATAAAAACACACATTTCATTTTTACTAGTGTGGTACTGAATTAAAATGACACACCTACTAGTGTGGTCAAAAAACCCACTCTAAATCACCCTGAAGTTTCAATGGGAATTCCCATGAGAATTTGTGGTTCCCTTTTATGTTCCACATTTCTGCTTAAAAAAAAGGTTTTTGAAGTCCCACTTACTGGAGTCTTATTTTGATTAGTTACCACTTGCATGGTACATTATTTCAGTAATATGAAGTGAATGGATTGTATGCAGATTTCTCAGTCATTTGTTACAGATGGAAAACCTGCATACGAACAACTCTTCCTCTGTAATTGTAATTAAGGGATGTAACAGTTCCACAGGATGGTCTTCAGCTGTAGAGTTTTGGGAAATAGAACAAAAAGCAGCCAGACACCCACCTTGCTGCAGTTAGCACATGCTTTTCTTTTTTCAACTGGAAGAAAAATACTTCTAAAACTTTGGAGTTGGAAGTAAAACTATTCACCTTCACCTGATTTATTTCCATAGGTCTCCTTTTCTATGCAACCAGCACACAGTTATCCTAAATCACTGTGATCTACTGGAAACTCAGCCCACTGGAAACAGCCCACAGTTCACTACCCCAAATATTCGAATTCATTAACATCAAGTACTTGAGAAAGTCACAAAGGTAAAAAAAAAAAAAATAAAAAATCAGAGATCCCTAAGTTTTGTAATGTTATATGCAGACACTCCAGCTGGAAGCTGCTGTCGAGTACTTTCTTCAGGCCTGAAGGTTATTTCTGGTTCAAGCACCCACCCCCAACACCAGCTCACGTCCCTGGTTTCTATTCTAATGTAGGCCATGGCCAGCTCCATGGCCAGCTCCTCCCCTGCACACAGATTCCATTCCAGACAATTCACCTCCTCACTTACTCACTGCACAGCTTTCCCAGAGAAACCACCCCAGTGGAAGATACTGCATCCAACAGAAGCTGCCTCTCAGGCAGTGTGCTGACCACTGTAAATCACTCATTCCATAGGCCTGGCTTAGTTTATTCCCACTAAAACAGCTTACAGGGGGGAAAAAATGCCCTTAAACACCAGAACATTGCAGCATGCTTTGAAATGCCACCCATCAGTAGTGATTTGTCAAGATTTTCATCTGTGGTGTTGTATAAATCCTTTGTTTTTAAGGACTCAATGTTGCTACCTCAAAAGTCCAACCTATGATACTTCAAAAAGCAACACACTGAGTGAGGCATTTATCAGGTTATATGCCACAAGTTAATAAAATTAAGTCTATTTACTGCATCTATTCCATAATTAGATTGAAGGGAAGAGTTTCCAAGCAGCCTTTGGAAATTTTTCACGACACCCACAGCTGCATATTCGTGTTTTTAATCCTATTCCAAGCAAGTTTTAGAAAATAGCATTTTGTTCCTAATTGCACTCCATCTTATCTCAAAAAGCAGTATCTTTTCATTTCCATCAGGATTCTGATTTTATTAAAAGATGTAGAAAAATACCTTAAGAGCAGCAGGGATGATTAAACTATTTCTACATCTCACACAGACAAACTGTTGTGATGCACTACTTCATGTTTGATGAGCTTTAAGCATCAATTAATCAGAAACTGATCTCCTGACAACTGTTGAGAAAACTGATGAGAGCAAGAGTCAGGCAGAGCTTTTCATGGGTGCCTAGTTAGATTTCTCATATTCTAGTCTGACTAAAAACTGAGTACTCCACCACAGAGTACAAGTAACCAACACCCTTATTTTGCACCATTTTGGATATGTGGAAGAAGCCTATGCTTGGTGGCAAAGAAAAAAAAAACCCCATGAAAACATTGTCTGTTTGGCTGTGGATAACCCATATGTGGAAAAGAACAACATAAATAAAAATAAGTGTGGGTGTGCCTCTGCTGATGGTGCAGAAAAATCAATTAAATACTCTGCTTGTCTTCCATGCTCCCTAAAGGGCTCCCAGTCCAAAATTTAGTGCCAGCACAAGACTCAGCTGGTGCAAAAGCTGAGGATGAGTTTGGAATCATCATCCTACAAACATCAATCCCAAAACCATGGCTGTCCCCATCCAGCACACAATTCAAGGAGTCTGAACTGTAGTGCCTTTGAACAAGGAGACAGAACCTGAGAAATGCCCTCTGCCCCTGATCCAAAGCATTTATACAGCACCAGAGATGGAAATCTGTGACTAAGACTTAATGAGGCCTCGCTGCAGACCTGCAACCCTTATCACGTTTATTTCATGTATATGAGAATAAAAAACAGCAAGAAGGGCTCTTGGATTAATATGACAGGGGGGAAAGAAAAAGACAGACATGGAAGAGGTCACTGTTAGAGGTCACCTGTTAGTCCAACTTAGAAATGAATTTACATGAGAAGTAGCACACAGACATTCAGAAATTATACAGTAATTACTGCAACTCAGAGCTTGAGTAGAAACATGCAGTTCTACTCCTGACTCTCTAATAACAGTGGGCAATTCACTCCCCTTCTCTGCATCTCACTCCTGCAGCTGTGGTGTGAACAGTGTGACTCTGAGCCTCATGTATTTTGCAATTTTTTTTAATCTTGAATAGTCTACAAATGGGAAGTCAACCCAAGACCATAGGGGAAAGTAATGGGGAAAACAAACCAACCAACCTCTTTTTGATTAGTTCAGTGTAGGCAAGTAGTAAAAGAGATTACAGGAAAGCATTTTAGAAACCATGATAGAAGCAAGAAGCCAAAATAAGGAACTTAAAAGAATTACACTGTACTGCCCAAGTACAACATAAATTAGAAGGTGGGGTGAGGGGGAAGAAGACACCAGTAAGCAGAGGCATGAAGGGATCTGAGGGGAAGAATAAATCTCTCAATGAATGAAGCCAGAACACAGGCAGGGGATGCTGCAAGAGGTGAAACACAACAAGTGGAAAAATAAAAGGAGTATGTGCCAGAAGTCCTGTGACACCATTTGTAGCTTTGCATAAGAAACTTCCCCACGGGGCAGTGGGACAATTGAGGGAGCAGTGGGACAATTGAGGGAGCAGTTGAAGAGAGATAACAGAGAGATCAAAGGCTCATTAACTATGACACAATGAAATGGCAGTGCTCACATATCAGGAACAACTGCATTGTGCCAAGGAGCTGGAAGTTAAAGGGACAGATGACCTGGTTAAGGAGGATGGATGGATGCAGGGAGAGTTCCTCACAAATTAAACAAGGCACATAACAATAGTTGCTTTATATATATATTTATATTAAAAAAAAAAAGCAGGAACTGTAACCTGGTAAAAGAGTAGCAACTTTTAGGGCAGGGAAGTTTGCCAGGGATTCAGTGACTCTCCTTCCACGTCTGTGTGGCCGTGCTAACCCACTGCAGCTCTGCTCTGGGCAGTGTCAGAACAGCCTGATGAGTGCCTGTGATAAATCCACACTCTGCAGCAGCACAGCACACACTGTTCTTGTGCCTTTGTGTACTGTGAAAGTATGGCAGGGCTACACAGGACATGCTCATCCCACTGCTCAGCTGCACCTCAAACTGGGGCCCTTGCAGGAAAATGGGCCTGAGTGAAGGCTGAGGCAGCTTCATAAGGTAAAACACCTGAATTTCAGCACTTAGGGCAAATTTAGAAAGTCCATCTCCTATTTGTGCCATGCTTTTTTTTGAGGTTGTTTTCCCCTTTATTATAAAAGAGCTTCTTACCAACTTATTTCTCACCTAAAAAAAGTCCTGTAGAAGAAAAACCTGTGAAAGGAATCCACATACAAGAGAGTGCAAACCATTTATGTTATGAAAGTTTTGATTATAAAATCTTACCTCATCACAATCTCCTTCAACCATAGCATAAATAGCTTTCTTAACCAAGTTTGTACCTGAAACATAGATTTCAGTAAGTGTCAGAGTTGCAGTGCAAAAAAAAAAAAAACAAAACCCATTATATATGACTAATGTGTGCTACCTACATGACATGAGACCTGGGGAAAGCAGGGAGGAAGGAAAAACAAGGAGTTGCAGTCAAGCTGCAGTGTCAGGTCTGAACACTAAAATAATCTGTGAAGTTATCCAGAGACTCAGCTCAAGTGCAAGATTCTTGTAACACAAGGATATTAGAAACAGGCTGCTATGCTTAACAGAGTGTTATATATAGCCTTCCAAGATGTGATTCATTCCTTTTTGTTGCATTTAAAGTCAAAATCTGCTGGCATGTACTTGAAGGACATTCATCTTCCAAGGGAATTTCCTCTTACTAAAACAAATACTTCTATTAGTAACAGAACTTACGAAACCACTGTTCTTATGGCTCACTCCCATTTGGGTTTGCTAGTATCTAATAATATCCTTGAAGCCCATCCCTTCCCCTCAGTCAAGCATTAGTTTAATTTTTTAATCATTATTTTTCATCTATTTCACAACAGTTCTACAAATGTAATATCCCTACCTGTCTGTAGAATTGGGGTGAAATTGAAAGTTGATTTCAAAGTTATTAGTGGAAAAAACTGCTGTTCAGTGAAATTGCATAAATCTCACTTCCATAAGAAGGCTATGGAAAAGGAAAAAAGACCCCAAGGAATCTACAGAATGTTTTAAAATCTTCTCAAAACTTTAATCAATTAAGATTTTTTCATTGAATGTTATGATAAAACTTCTACATTTAAAGCAGATCTTCAGATTAACATGACATTTTGAGAAACAGCAAGGTGGCAAATGTAGCAAAAAGTCAACATATATAATGCTAGAGGAAGCAAGGCTTTAAAGATAAATTCTATGTATGTAATTATAATTTAACAAACTGACTAAAGCGAGGGAAGTCTTGCAGAGATCTTCATAAAAACAGCACTAGTTCTTATTTACTTATGAATCCAAGCACCTGCAATTTAATTATGGCAGACTCCTTCATGACTCAGCTAAAAGGAAAGGAGAGACAGTGATTTCTCAGTATCCTCTTCCCTCTGCCCCACTACAGAAACCAACAATAGCTTTTGAATTGCACTGGGGAAAGAAAAAATCTGCACATGCTTGAACAGTCGTGGTAATGTGTTTTTTTGGAGGGTTTTTTTTTGGAAGAGAGCAAACACAATGATACATTCTGCAATGGATCACTCTATTTTTCAATTGCAAGTAATTTTCTGTCCTTAATCACAGAAGTATGAGCTGTTCAGTGTGGATGAGTGGTGAAGCACAGTTATAAGCTTTGGAGCTGACATCTACGTTTAGTTAAAAATACCTTACAAATGTAATTTCACAATAACCAGCAGAAAAAAATTAAGTTCCATAAGAACATATATTTAATTAAGCCAACTTGGCTAACTGGTATTGGAATGAAAATCCCTTCACCAGGGCAAAACTGATTAATGAGGAAGGGCAAACTCCCTGCCAAGAG
Organism: Ifrita kowaldi; assembly: GCA_013398055.1. Lineage (NCBI taxonomy): Eukaryota > Metazoa > Chordata > Aves > Passeriformes > Cinclosomatidae > Ifrita > Ifrita kowaldi. The sequence continues at coordinate 620,921 of VZRS01009808.1, forward strand.
TGATTTCTTTACCACGTAACTTCCCAACAAAACAGATCTCCATTTCAATCCTTCAAATAACAATACACAGCTATTTTTCTTTCCTGATTAATACAATAATGAGCTTCATACATTCTCCCTGACACGTAATATACACATAATTTATAGGGGCAAGTCAGGAAATAAGTTCACTGTTAAAAAGGAGCCTGAACACACGGAAATACAGTGATGAGGGCAAACACAAAACCACAGAGCAGTTCCCACTGCTGTTACTTGGCAGTGGTACAGGCAGAGGTAAGGGGCTGCTGCCTGCCTTTCTTTTTAGCCTTATCACATCCCAGGTGTGAACCTCACAGGGCATTTCAGGTTATTTTAACAAAATCAGAAAAGCCACTGGGGAGCTCGTGTGGTTGAGTAAGGCGGGGATGACACACAAAGCACCACATCCTGAAGTTCAGTTCAGCTTAAATCTTTATGACAGCTACAGTTATCCCAGCCAGAGGATTTAAGGAAGAAAGAACAAAAAAGAGCTATTCTTACCAATTCCTTTTCTTCTGTATTTGGAATCCACTGCTAACATGGCTATATAACCTCTGCGGAACATCTTTTTGTGCATATCCAGCTTGCAGACGATGGCACCTACACACTCCTCACCTACCATGGCCTTAAAGACAAACATACACGTATGCAATTCTCAGTTTGGCATCCACAGAGCTACCAAAAGCAGTAAACCACTTCATTTTTGAAGTGAAACAGCCACACAAAATTTGTTTGTACAAAGCAATGAAAAGGTAACGACGTAAATTTTAAAAGCGTCTCCAGAAGTATTACTATGATTAAAAGACTTATTGCTTTATTACATCCCAGTTAAGTTCCAAGTCAATTAACAAGCAATGAATTATTCCTGGAGAGAACCACATTATCATTTCACAAAGTCTACAGGCAAGACCACGTGTGATTAAGGGGAAATAAATAAAATAGAGTAAAAGACCAGGTTAAGGCATAAATTACCCTTTCATATGGGCTTCTGCAGAGAAAAAAAGTCCATTCGTGTTTTACAGTGATCTGAATTTTCCTGTACAAGGGCTGTGGTAGATAACATGCTTAATTTTTGTCTGGTTTTAATGTCAAGGCCACAAAGGATCAGAGAAAAGCGTTGCTGCATTTAATCTTTAGACACTGTTGTTTTCAGTCATATGACACCCGGAGAACAAACAAAAAAGCACAGTTAATTTCACACATTTTAACTATTGGGAGATTTCGTTTGTTAAGAGCTATGCACTGGCAGTTAATCCCAGTGGCATTGTCACAGTAACCGTGGTCAAGGAGACGCAGGCATTCTGAAATATTAACAACAAAAACCCCAAAAAGGAAAGGACCCAACTCCTCCCCAAACACTCATCAAACCACTTGCACAGACACTGTGCTCGCCAAAATTTTACCATGAAACATATAAGAGAAAGGAAAACTCATGTTAACTGAAGGATTAGGCAGCATAAGGGATTAATGACATTATAACCTGCAGCAGTAAAACTGAGTAATGCCGCAGAGTGGGACAGCATCCAAGGGGAAAACAAATTCCTGTGCACTCAGGAAAGATGGGCAGAGATAAAAAGAAACTCATAATTTTACACATGGGCGTGTGAGTGGATCCACAGCCTTTGACAGATCTGCAGGGGGACCAGCCTTGGGCTCAAGTGCAGCAGCTAAACCAGGACTACAGCACATGATTGGCACCAGCATGTGCTGGCACAAGAGCTGCTGGATAATCCAAATTTACAACTTTAAGACATGTCAAATGAAGAGGACTTGCTAGAGCCAGTGCTGCCAGGCCTCAGAGCAGCCCACCTGTGAACCCAGAGCTCACTTCTCCAAAGTCTGTGCTATACACTCAACCACCTGAACCTCTGTGCACAGCTTGTACTCCATGGACAGAAGATTCCTTCCTGCAGGTCATACTGCAGGCACAGTCTCTTCACCCCAAAAAGAATAAAGTCTTTGAGCATCTCCACCTGGATGGTGGGTTATTAACCGAGTCAGCTGTCAACCAGGAGCTGCAGCAAAGGTGAAATGAAGCAGCCAAAAAAAGCACCAGCAGCAGTTCCAAAGTCCTATGATACAGCATGATCCTAACTCCATTTCTAATATAGCTGAAGCAAATATAACTATTGCTAAGTTTTTATTTGGCAGGAAAACACATTTCAGCAGTATCCAAGAACAACCCTGAACAATCTAACAAGTGGTTTTTAAAACAACAAACAAGAACTATAGCATGATCTACTCTGGAATGAAACACAGAGCCTCTAAGCAGACTTTCATTTGTTCCAAAACACAGTTTATTCCACAGGAAAGAGGAGCTGTGCCTATACTCAAACTGTGTATGCAAAGTTTCAGCTCAAGGCAAGTTCTGTATCTCGGCTCAGACCTGAGAAAAGCGAGGAGTTAAATAAAGAGTATCATCAGACAGACTGCTCAGAACATTGCTATAATTATGCAGAGTACCTAGATGTAATCTTATACCTCACTAAAAAAAAAAAAAAAGGCACACCACAAACGAACATGTTATAGTTGTGCTTTGCCCTGGAGTGAACACGTGCAAACTGTTGATCCTAACAGTTATGAGGAGAATTTTTACGATGTATATATTTTTTTACACACTTCAGGAGTAGTGACAATCTAGACACTACAAATCTGAGCTCTTTCTTGTTCAGGGCACATTTCAGAAAAGTTATATTCATGAATCATATATTTAAAATGCTAAACGAACAGCAAAGAATTTTGTTTCAGTGATCAAAGAAGCAAATACCCACTGGTTTTACCACTGCTGCCAGAGAGCTGAATAAAGAATGACTCTGCTACCAGTCCTCCAAACACTTAAATCTATTTCTGTGTCTTTAAGCAGGTAAGTCTGGCAGTGAATCTACAGCTGTTCCACTCACAGAGGGAGTGCTGCATTTCCACCTCAATTAGAGGGGGTTTTGTTGCCTTTCCTCTTCTTTCTCCTTCTTTTTAACCTTATCTGAAGCTGGAAATGAACTAAAACCATGATGTGAAACTTTGCAATTTAATTTCCTGGAGAACATTAAACTGCAAATAAAAAAAAACAGACTGGAATAGGGAGAGTTGAGAGGAGGGAGGAAAAGTAGCTCCCACACAACACCATTTAGGAAAAGATAATCATGGGCCAAATTGTCTTTTCAGGTATACGAGAGTACTTCTAAACACGCAATTTTCTACAAACAGAATTCAGCCTAAGTCACTATTATATATTATAAACCCCACAGAGTACTCTAAGATTTACTCCAATACTAGGTTATTAGTAGCAGGATCAACATACATGAATCCAAATCAAATATTTGCATCAGCTTTGATCCTATAAACAAGTTTAAATGTTTAAAACAAACCAGACTTTAATATACTGGAAGAGCTAGTAGAGAAATGGCTGTAAATCAGCAAGAACATTACTTTTCACAGAATTAATCAATTTGTAATAATTTCAATACCAAAGATGGCATTATGTCTGTCAGCCACAGTCTGAGTATGCATTTAATATCCAGATCCTGTGACTTTTGTTTAAAGGAGATTAAAACACCAACTAGCCCCAAAAGGGAAATATTTTGCAATTCAAAAGCAGCAGAACCTGCACTGCATTTTCTTTTCAGACCTGCACCAAAGTCCATCCCAAAGTATCCCAGCCGCAGCTCTGTATGAACTGGCTCACATTTAGGGATCAGGTTACCGAATGCCATTAGAGGATACTTTTAGGCTAATGGTTTTAACCTCACGTCTGGCACTTCAGCCACAGCTCTTCCCGGTACCTGGCAAATCAGCACATCCCTGTTTCCACTCTACGAACCTGGCACCAGCAATTCCCTCCCGGGCAAGGAACACCCTCTGCCACTGCTGGAATAACTGCCCTGGCTGTTGTCACCTGCTCAGGTGCTGCAGGGACTTCAGTTTTCACAGAGCCACCAACAGTGAGAGACTCTGAAACTGTGATCACTCCTGAAAACAAACTGGAATACAGAGTTTGCAAATTCTCCTGCAAAACTTCTTCTTCCTACGTCTGCCATGAGGCCAGGAAGACTTCTCAGACAACCTCCTAACTTTTCTGGTTCTTCCTTTATGCCCCAGGTTTTCCACAACAGAAGAACAAGGATGATGTCTTACAAGTCTTAATTTCAACACACTGAGACTCTTGAATAAAATCCAATTTTAAAAAAAAAATGCAAAGCATTACTATAAAACAAGACTTAACTGCAGTCATTTAGGATTTACAACACATTTAAAACCACTTACATGGAATTAATAGGTTATTTTTAAACTTGTGAAAGTTTAAATTATAAATGCTGCTATAGCTAGTGGCAAAGTTAAGAACCCAATAAAAGCACAGATTTTCGAGATTTTTCTTAAAAGGCAGCTGAGTGGTACAGTGAATTACAGGAGAGGTTACAACACTCAGCCAGAACTCTGCTTTTATTACGTTCTGTCTTATTCAAACTCTGGCACAGAGCAAGGTTTCCTAAGCTCACCTCTCCCACGCTAAAGGATTTTGAAAACAAGTTTCTGAAATAATTTATCAGTCTGAAATGCAAGTTTCAGAACTTTAACACTGCTAAGACTAGAAGCTACAAAACCACTTTAAAAGAAAGCTACAACTTCAAAAATGCATTTACAATCCATCTGGGAACAAAGATGTAGCAGTGCTTAAAAATACTTTGCATGAAACACAAGATGCCCCTTGCCCCTGTCATTTTTTGGCAGAGGAGTGGTTATCATTTGAGGAGAAACTGGACTGACAGAGCTCTGAGAAGAAGGAAAACCCAGGCTTTTACTGGGCACTCACACCTAATACACAGTGCAAATCTGTTTTTCCAAAGACAGGCAAAACATGAGTTTAAGCAGAGAGCTAGGGTTTCATAGAATCCCAGAATGGTTTGGGTTGGGAGAGACCTTAAAGATCATCTAGTTCCACCCCCCTGCCATAGACAGGGTCACCTTCCACTGGAAGTTTATGGAGGAAAAGGTTATTAGCTGGTAATTACCACAGCCCAGATATTGCTGTAGTGCAACACCTCAGCACTGAGCAGTATTCCCAACTTGCCACCCCTGAAGTCAGGGAAAGAGTTATGTGGATAAATTTGACACTGAAATTAACAGGGCTTTAAGATTTCCAGTATCTCCAGGTCCTTTTAAAGTGGAATATTAACTTCTTGAGTGTACAGTTAGGAAGTGGTTTGAGCCTGAAAAACACTAGTGACCAGTCAGGGTTGGTCCTCTGCCTTCCCTCCAGCTGTGCACTCCCACCTCTTCTCTTGCACCGATGCCTGTGACATCCTACAGGAATGTATTTGGAGCTCTACACCAACAGAGCATCACCCTGAAACATCTAGATACATACACATTTACATGTATATGCTGGTCAGAGGGGTATCTTGGCTCCCAAAACCAGAGAAACCCAGGGCTGGCACAAGGCAGGAAGAGGGAGTTGAAGAGAAAGGAAAAACAAGTGGCACCCTGGGCTGCACCAGCCCTTAGAACAACTGGGCAACTTGTGAAGGCCAAGCCAAAACTCAGCAGGTTTCAAACCCATGCAATAAAGTTAATAATGTCCCCAGAAATCAGCTTTGCATTGTCAGAATAGGAAAATGATGTTATACACGGTTCACTGAATAAAACGTCAGAAAAAGGCAAATGCTGATTATTTAGGGAAAATACACATCCCATCTTACATTTCAGTGGTGTCAGCCCTTTCCCCTCACAGGGAGGGGAAAGGAAAGGTGCCCATGACAGCACAGGGAGGACAGGTGAATATGCTCTGGAGGATTTTTTAAACGGTGATGGTGAAATTCAGTCAAGGAATTGACTGAACCCTTACAGATCTTTTTCCAAATACAATCAAATCACAGGCTAACCCCTCTTCCCAAGACAATCAAAACGCAGCCAAAACCTGAAAACAGAAGGGTGTGGGGCCACAAGGTTTTAAAGACAAATGATTGTGTGAGATCAGGCACTAAGCTTCATGTTCACCATCCTGACACTTCTTGCTAATTGAAATATGCAATCCCTGACTGAAGATAAATATTTTAAAGTGATTTAATAGAGAGAAGTAGTTCAGGAATCCATTAACTGCAGGAACAAATTATATTTTATAGAACAGAAAATCTTCAAGGCAACCTCTAAGAAACAAACCTTAAAAATATTAAAACCAGTCACAAAAAACCCAACCCTCCCCACTCCATGAATTTGACTCAGCATGCTGCAAGACCTTCAAATTATTAAGCAGATAACAATTTGCTGGTTTTAGACATTCACAGCCATATATCACAGTTTTATGTACTTTACATTGTTCCACCTTTCCGAAAAAAAAGGCAAATACATTGAGTTCAAGAAAAGTTTTCTTGATGCTTCAAGGCTATCAAAAAATGAAGCTGTCACTACAAAATAAGCTTCCTCTTCCTTGAGTGATATCTTACTCTTTAAATGCACTTATTAGAAATCATCTGTTTTAGTTCTCTGTCAAACAACTTGTCACTGCTCTTCTCACAACAAAATTCTCCAGTTATTCCCTGACAAAAAAAACCCCATAATGACTGAAAGTCTAAACAAATGCATGGTGATCCAAGAGTATCCAACATTGCCTTGGCATTACCAGGGATACACCTGATGCTCAAAGTATGGGCTTTTGTAGTTTTTGAGCACTTTATTCTCAGTATGAGTTAAATCATTCAGGGCAGAGCTCAGTGTTTGAAGAACATCACTGTGCTCTGATCAGCATCCTCGTAATGGCAAACATGACTTTGCAATCAACAATGCTCTCCAATATTTTTGTATTCTGTTTTGTTCCAGAAGGTCAGCTTTTTGCTTTGCTCAACTTCCTGTAATCCTACTGTATTCCCTCTGCAGGGTTTTAAGAGGCACAGTTCTGAAAATCCTCCTATAAACCATATCAATCCTGCTATAAATTATACCAGATCCTAAAACAGGAACATTCAGGAAGTTTAAGGCCAGATGGACTCCATTAGCCTCACCTCTTGTACTCCTATTCTATCAGAATTTCAGAGATACCCCTGAACTGAAGGGTGTCTTGGCTCTGGCTAAATCAGACCTTTTAGAGAGGTGTCCAGCCTTAACTAAAACATCAAGAGGGAAGAATTCATCATTTTCTTTAGCGAGTTAGTGCCACACACTCCCCTAAACGTTCTGTTTTGCAGCTGCAAGTGTTCCTATGAGTAAACCAAACACAGCTAAGCCCTTGCTATGCACATACACTCCTCAGGCCAACTCCTGCTCAATTTCATTTACCTGTGGATGAATTATCATCCTAAAAGCCTGCAACTGAGACTCAAGAAGTGCTAAACATTTAGGAAGGCAGGGGGGCAGCTAAACCAGCCTTTCAATAGTGCAGCAGGAAGAATACAAAACTAAATACGCTGTTAGTGCAGGGAGCCAATGTGAGCAGCACGAGAATTCCTGCATGCTGCGAGCACTCTCACACACCTGTAAAAGTAACACAGTTGGACTTGTCTTTGTCAAAGTAAGCTCACAGAACTAAACCTTTCACAGTACCTCTCCACCTATCACTTAACATTTACCTGCCAGCCCTGCTTCAGTCAGTTTTAAAACCATTGTGCAAGAATTACCAAGCAGTTACAAGGCATTGGTGGACTAAGTACTTTCTTTTTTAAATCCAAACCCAGGAACTGAGACAGAATCATAAAATGAGCTACCAAAGGTCACAAAAGTCAATGTCAAAACCAAGATTAGAAGCCCTGAATTCCTGGATCCTAGCCCTGTGCTCAAACCCTTTCCCCACCACTTAAAATATGTGTTAACAAACGTAGGAACTTCAGGCACATGCTTTACTTATATATGCACAGGTCACAAGGGGACAGGCATTTCCAAAAAAGCTTGGTCTTATCCACAAAAAGATTATTAAAAGTATTTCCACAAACGTCAACCCTTCCATCCTCTCCTCCCCAGCCCCAAACCACTCCCAGCTCCTGCCCTCCCTGCTCCCTCCGGCACTTACCAAAAAGCAAAGTTGTGGCCAGTTGTGGATAAAATACCTATATGTGTAAATGGAGTAGGGTTCAGACAGATCTTTGGTGATCAGTCTCATGATATCGGGCATCTGCAGCTCTGACTCATACTGGACGTATCGTATCGTTAGGTCCTCCTCGGGCTGACAGTCCGTTCCCGAGCCTTTCAAACTGCAGGCTGCTGCTAAGGACCCGGAGAGTAGCTGCAGGGACTCCTCCTCCTCCTCCTCCCCTCCTTCATCCCCCTCCTCCTGCTCTTCCTCCTCCAAGCCAGTCTCTCCTGCCAGCCCATTGCGGGCTGCAGTCTTAGCAGCAGCAGTCGTGGTTGTGGCAGCAGGCTGGCTCCTGTCCCCTTTAGCCGGGGGAGAAGGAGGAGGAGAGGGTGCAGTCCTTCCCTGGGGAGGGAGGTGGTTGGCGTGGGGGGACGAGCAGGGCGCTGCGGTGGGGGGCGACGACTGCTGCTGTCCGGAGCCCATTGTTTTGCTGGCTCGCTTGTTCTCCAGCCCCTCGGGGGCCGCCCCTGCCTCCGAGCCGAGGATCTTGCCCTTGAGGGAGGCCCGCAGGTGCCGCAGCTCGGGGCTGATGAGGCCGTTGAGCTGGTGGTTGTGGTGCGAGGGGTGGT